>JAOEGL010000002.1:334506857-334926329 GCA_034509955.1 Urosaurus nigricauda
AATAGGTACAAGGGTAGCAGGCGTTCTTGACTGTCACATGCACCTGACTTGTCAGTTGAAGAAATTGGGCAAGAAGCACCCCTCCCCGACTGTGAACACAGTCATTTGAGGAGAGCATGAACCCCTCGAGGACTGGAGGTTGCAACCTGATACCTGGTTTAGGGGCCCCAAATGTAAGTACCTCCATTTTGTCTGGATTGAGCTTGAGCGTGTTTTCCCTCATCCAGTCCATTACTGATTCAAAACACTGATTGAGGGGATAGATGCCATCTGCCTTCGTCGCTAATACCTGAGACACTGAGAAATATATTTGGGTGTCATCAGCGTACTGATCTTGTCCACATCATCAGTACGTATAAGCTCGAACTATATCTACAGTTAACTGACTCCAACGGAATCCTCAGCCAACTGCCAAACCTAACCGCCAAGACCAACTGCCAACGGAATGTTCAAATTCCCCCAGCCAGCACCTGATTGGCTGATGTTCCTACTGGTGTTTGGCCAGCCTGTTGCTATTAAATTACACATTGTACATTTTCCTTGGGACTCTTTATTCCAACAGTGAAACAGTCACAGGCCTGTTCTGTGGTTACATCTGAGAAGACAGGGAACACCCAGGAGAAGTTCAGGGAGACATGCACTGAGCAGGAGGGGTGGAAAGGGGCCAGAGCTTAGGTGTGTGTGGCTATGCAGAGACAGAGAGTGTTTGGTGTGTTGGCCAAGCCTGTAAGGCAGAGCGTGGCTAGAGACAGGGAGAAGAAGTTGGAGCCTGATAGCACCAAGGAGACCAGAGCCAGGAATGTGGCTGGCATGGGCTATCAAGAAGCAAGCAGAGTTGTGCTTTGCATCCAGTGATCAGAAGATCAGACTGGTGAAGGAAAGGAGGCATTGAGATCCAGAAAGGAGTCTGCTGGACACCAGGCAGCATCCCATGGCAGGAAGATCTGGAGTGGCAGAAACCAGAGTGGAGGTTTCAGGGTGTGCCAGTGACTTGGAAGTGCCAGTGACAGCCAGATGCTGGAGCTTGACAGGGGAATGGTCCATTCTGGCCCACCTTTCTTGTCTATTAAGGTCATTTTGAATTTTGATACTGTCTTCTGTGGAATTAGCTGCTACTCCTAATTTGGTGTCATCTGCAAATTTGGTAAGTATGCTCCCAATTCTGTCATCCAAGTCATTGATGAAGATGTTGAATAGTGGCAGGGGGTTGGACTGGATGGCCATTTTGGTCTCTTCCAACTCTATGATTCTATGGACCCAGGACAGAATCCTGTGGCACCCCACTGGTTACTTCTTTCCAGGATGAAAAGAAGCCATTGTTGAGCACCCTTTGGGTTCAGACAGTCAACCAATTACAAATCCATGCAACAGATACTTTGTTTAGCCCACATTTTATAAGCTTGTTTGCAAGAATGTCATGGGGAACCTTGTCAAAGTCCTTACTGAAATCAAGATATACTATATCCACAGCATTCCCTTCATCTTCCAAGCTGGTAATTTTATCATTTTCTCATGGCCCTTTGACAGGATGGACACTTATTATTGTTGCTTATTTATATAGTACCATCACTGTACTTTCAAAGTAAAAGAACAACAAAAACAGCCAGACCTGCATACATTTACATTTATACAGAAAGGAAGAAAGAAGCAGCAACAAACCTTTGCTCTCCCCCCCCCCCCCCCCCCCAGTTTAGAAGAGACAAAAAGAGAATCACCAAGAAGCAAAACGGATTAAGGTGACCATCATCCTCTGCCTCCTGATGGTGTATGGATAGATGTCAGAACTGCAGCCACAACATTGTGAGTTTAATCTTGCAGGGCTCCAGATTGACACAGCCTTCCATCCTTTCATAGGTTGGTAAAATAAGTACCCAGATTGGGGATAACTGGCTTACACATTGTTAACTGCTTAGAAAGTGCAGTAAAAAATGTAAATACTACTGCTATTGCTACTAATTTCAATCCTATCTGTACTTGCCACCTCCTCTCCCTCATTTGCCGTTGCTGGGTCCCGAGCCCCTCATCCTGTTGCACAAGACAGGCTATGCAATTCAGTGTGTCTGTACGGTTAGCCCTCCTTTTATGTAGGGGTTCCCCCGATGTAAGGGGAAAACCATGTATGCTTGCACCCCATTGAAAACAATGGGGTGAGTGCACACGGTGTGGTATGGTGCACATGCCATTCATTTAATTATACCGCAGCTTCAGAGTAAGCTGAAAGCCTCATAAAGGAAGCCTGCGTATGGCATGGGCTGACTGTACAAGGTCAGGGGAGGAGGCCAAGGTGATGTATACCTGGAAAGGCTTCCAGCCTAGAACGATAAAAAGAAACTTCCTATTGAAAAGTAACAAAAACAAGAACACTTGACCAAGTGAGCATCTGGGGACCCCACCACACATGCCACCTGCCTTCCTCGCTCAACATTAGGAGGAACTTCCTGACAGTAAGGGCTATTCGACAGTGGAACACACTCCCTCGGAGTGTGGTGGAGTCTCCTTCCTTAGGGGTCTTTAAGCAGAGGCTGGATGTCCATCTGTCAGGGATGCTTTGTTTTGGAGTTCCTGCATGGCAGGGGGTTGGACTGGATGGCCCTTGTGGTCTCTTCCAACTCTATGATTCTATGATTGGCAGATCAAAGCCAAAGTGCAAGATACATTAACATTATTAGCTGTGAAGTAGAAAAAGCAGAATGAGGCCATGATAGAGATTAATCAAACACAGTTTAGATGTATGAAGATTGCTTCCCCCCAAAAAAACATTTTCTATAGTGCTGTCATTTCTATGATTTCTCCATAATGTGATATTTCTGATGTTTCAAAAGGTGAGAATTCTGAGAAAAACATTTCCCATAGAGCTATTTGATGTATGGTTTCTCTCCTGTGTGGACTCTCTGATGGCTCACAACATCTGACTTACGTGCAAAATATTTACCACATTGCTGGCATTTGTATGGTTTCTCTCCTGTGTGGACTCTCTCATGACTCATAAGAGTTGCCTTTTCAGCAAAACATTTCCCACACTGTTGGCATTTGAATGGTTTCTCTCCTGTGTGGACTTTCTGATGAGTCACAAGAGAATAATTTTTAGAAAAATATTTCCCACACTGGCGGCATTCATATGGTTTCTCTCCTGTGTGGACTCTCTGATGAGTTACAAAAGTTGATTTTTCAGCAAAACATTTTCCACACTGTTGGCATTTGAATGGTTTCTCTCCTGTATGGATTCTCTGATGCCTCAAAAGATTTGCTCTGTCAATAAAACATTTTTCACATTGCTGACATCTGAATGGTTTCTCCCCTGTGTGGACTCTCTGATGCCTCAAAAGATGTGGCCTCTGAACAAAACATTTTTCACATTGCTGACATTTGAATGGTTTCTCTCCTGTGCGGACTCTCTGATGCCTCAAATGGCTTGAACAATAAGCAAAACCTTTCTCACACTGCTGGCATTTGCATAGTTTCTCTCTTGTGTGGACTCTCTGATGCCTCAAAAAATGAGATTTGTGAGCAAAACATTTTCCACACTGCTGGCATTTGTATGGTTTTTCTCCTGTATGGACTTTTAGGTGACTCTTAAGGTGTGACTTATGAGCAAAACATTTTCCACACTGCTGGCATTTGTATGGCTTCTCTCCTGTGTGAACTCTCTGATGAATAAGAAGATTTGACTTCCGAGCAAAACATTTCCCACACTGCTGGCATTTGTATGGTTTCTCTCCCGTGTGTACTCTCTGATGCATGAAAAGGTCTGACTTGAGAGCAAAACTTTTTTCACACTGCTGGCATTTATATGGTTTCTCTCCTGTGTGGACTCTCTGATGTGTCACAAGTTTAGAACAGCAAGCAAACCCTTTCCCACACTCCTGACATCTATATGATTTCTGTCTTGTTTGGTCTGTTGTGTAGCTCACAAGATGTGAATTATAAACAAAATATTTCTCCCAGTCTTGCCATCTGTATTCTTTGCCTGGTATGTGGACTCTCTGGCAGCTCATAAGATGCAGATCAGCGCATACATCCAACTTCCTGCAGTGATTTCCTGTGAAGAATGACAAGCATAGACAATACTGAATCCCAGCATTCATTGAGGAAAACTTTTGGGAGTAACAACGGAGCTAAGCAAGCTCAATTTTCCAAAGGGGAAAAAACATCAGGAAACAAGGAGATATTGTATCTTCACCTCCTTCTCCATGCCTTCCTGGATAATAGCTTGATATGTCTGGAAGAAGGACCTGGGAAGAAACAACTGACATGATAGGCATTGCTTTCTGGCCCTGCTTTGGTCCTTCCCAGAGTTACTTTCCATCCAGAATGTCAAACTAACTGTGACAGAAGCTTCAATATGAAATCACTTGATATGTCTGGAAGAAGGACCTAGGGGAAAGCAGCTGTTTTGGAAGCCATTACTTTCTGGCCCTGCTTTGATCCTCCTTGGAGGTACCTCTTATCCAGAGAGTGTCAAACTAACCATGACAGAAGCTTCAATAAGAAAGATTGAGCAAGAGAGTTAATTCCAGTTCATCTGAGAACTTCATGGATGAGCAGGATTGGGACCCAGATTTCAATAAGGGCTACAAAGAGCCTCTCAGACAGGGGTGGAAACTGTTTGGGAATGATTTAGTACTCTTGGAAAGAGGTTTCTGCTTGGAAACAAAGTGTGCAGGGAGAGCCTGCCTTGTTAGGAATTCTTGTTCAGGCATCCTTTGTCCTGATCCACTGCACATGTTTTTATTGTATATGTTTTTAATCTATAGCTGATTTAATTCTATTTAAGGGGAGAGGTGGGGATGGACTGAAATATTTTAATTGTTATGTTTTTAACTTTTGCTGTAATCCACCCTGATTGCTTTGTTCAGGGGGCGGACTAGAAATAAAATTTATTATTATTATTATTATTATTATTAATTTTAAAGGGATGCTGGGCTGGGCTTCTTTTTATCAACACTCCCATAGCAGCAAATGGGGCAATACAGCTGTAGGTTTTGGGTGTAGCTTCTGGCCCAGTAGTTTTGGAGGATGCCCATGTGGCCACCATCCATCTGCAATGTCTAACCTTCTTATTAAACATTACAGTGGCCTGGTTTGTAGCATGAGTATTTTTTCAGGCAAACACCAATTCTGTCACTGAGCTGGCAAAGCAATCCTCTTCCTTCCAGCCCTGAGAATCTGACAGCATAATCCCCAGATCTTCCTCCTGCTCTATGTGAGAGATGAGCTCAGGCTTTGGAGCTGGCTGTGAAGTATGGGAAAGAAGGGCACAATGACTGGCCCACAGGGGGACATGAGGCTTGTTAGCATTGCTGAGAGTTAAAATGTAACTGCTATGAGATACTTGAAGCTGAACCTCATCCCTTGGTATGTGGTTTCACAGTTAACTTATCAGTTCTAGAGAAGCTTTGCAAATGCATTTATTCAAAGGATACTGGACCACAGAATTGTCCACAAGACAATCATCAAATAGAGGACTACGTTCATCATTTTGGTCTGAAAAAAATCTTTGAGCCACTGCTGGATGAGGAAGTAAAATGAAAAAAACAAAAACTCCATAAGTCATGCCTGGACACAGTTATGAAGCTATGATTACACTTTAACTGCCATGGCAACAGCCTATGGAATCCTGGGATTGGCAGTTTAGAGAGAAGTATTTAGAATCATCAGTCAAAGAACCCTAAACTACAAACCCCAGAATCCCACAGGACATTGCTGTGGCAAGTAAAGTGGATTCATTATTTGTGAAGCATGAAAAGGCTCTCACTCTGTCTAGGAAGGGCAATGGGTTCAAATTTCTTACCTAGGGAAAACGTATTCTCGTAGTTTTCCATCATGACCTCCATGTACAAAGATCTTTGGTTCTGATCCAGCAGGTTCCATTCCTCCTCTGTGAAATACACAGCCACATCCTCAAAAGTCACCTGCAACAGAAAGAAGCCCTCATCCAGAGAGAGACTCATCAGATGTGGAGGAAAACCATGGTGCATCCCCAGCAGGATTGAATTGCTTCAGAATATAGACAGAGGAGCACATGTCTGAATAACCCTGTCTATTTACATTAACTTCTTGCATCTTGAAGATTAGTGCCTGAGGGCTATAAACTTGCTACCTGATGAACAAAACTTCCCATATAAAGGGAAGTTCTATTTTTAGAACTTTAGAGGCTGGATGGTCATCTGTCAGGTATGCTTTGATTGAGAGTTCCTGCATGGCAGGGGGTTGGACTGGATGGCCCTTGTTGCCTCTTCCAAATCTATGGTTCTATGATATAGCATATGGCGTCTTTTTCGCTTAGACTCTCCCAATCACTAACTGGCATGTGTCTAGGGCAGCATTTCCCAATCCAGTGTCCTGCAGATAATTTCAATTTCTATTGCCTTTAATTCCTGTTACTTTGGCAAATGTGTTTAGCTATTTTGGCACATATTTTGGACAGACAAGTCAAAGAATACCATGAGGACCTCTTCCCATCCCTGGCAGTAAAATATAAGAATAAATGGAACAATTCGCAATTGCTGCCTTTCGTGATGGCTCAAGACCACTTGCCTAAGACAGCTGCTTCTATCCACCACAGTGGTGACACCTACCCTGTCTAAAAGCCATTGATTTCATGTTAACTCAGATATGGAACAAGCCCTGGTGACAGGCTTGAGGGTCCCAGCAGGGAAACATTGGGCTGGGAGCCCAGTCCCACCACCACTGGCCCTGGCTGGAGAAAGAGCAAGGGCAAGGCAGCAGGAAGCACTGATCAACTGAGCCACATGGCAGATGGGAGGATGACATCTGACCATCAGTCACATCCCAGACTGATAAAACAAAGTTTCAATTTAGCGAGGTGGAGGTTTAAGAATACTGGGGGATCCTTCCATTCATGGTATCAAATGTTTGGGGCCCTCCACTGTATAACCTTTCCAATGGATCCATCATAAGAAGAGGATGAATATCACCTTTTCCAAGGGCATCTTTTCTAAAATTTCTTCCATGGAGGAAGAATCCAGCTGAGATCTCCTCTCTCCATAAGCCTGGAGACCAGTCAGGCCTAAGCTGGACCTCTGATCACCTACAGAAAATACAACTGCATGTAAATATATTTATGCAGTCTTCCATGTACCATCAAAAAGACAATTAAATGGTTCTGAGGGCAAAACAAGCCAGAATATACAGTGGGCCTTCAATATCTGCTGTGGTTTGGTTCTCAGACCCCTGGGGATACCACAATCTCTGGATGCTCAAGTCCCATTAATTACAGTGACAGTAAAATGGTATCCCTTTTATAAAATGTCAAAATCAAGGTTTGCCGTTGGGAATTTATATATTTTTAAAATATTTTGAAACCATGGATGCTTGAATATGTGGATAAAAAATCCATGGATGTGGAGGGCTGACTGTAGTTAAATTGAGGCTATCATACTTTGGACATATTGTGACAAGACATGACTCTTTGGAAAAGATTATGATCAATAAATTGGGGGAAAGCACACACTACAGGTGGATTGATTCAGGGAAGCCAAAATGTTGAACCTGTTAATAACAGGATCCCTTGGAAGTCTCTCATTCACAACGTCACTCTAGGCCAGTGATGGCCAACCTTTTAGAGACCAAGTGCCCAAACTCAGTGGTGCTCAGGACCTCAGAGTGGGGGAACCAAGGCACATTCTCTCAACCTCAGGCCACAGGGTTCTGTCCTTGGCCTGGTGCTTTGCAACATCTTTCTCAATGACTTGGATAACAGAATTGGGAGTACACTCATCAAATTTGAAGATGACACTAAACTAGGAGGAGTAGGTAATACCCCAGAGGACAGGATCAAAATTCAAAATGACCTGAATAGACTAGAAATCTGGGCCAAAGCTAACAAAATGAAATTCAACACGGAGAATTGTAAGATTCTTCACTTAGGGCGGAAAAATGAAATGCACAGATATAGGATGTGAAAGTACGTGTGAAAGAGATCTAGGAGTCCAAATAGACCATAACTTGAACATGAGTCAACAGTGCGATGTGGCAGCTAAAAAGGTCAATGCAATTTTAGGCTGCATCAATAGAAGTAATAGTGTCTACATCCAGGGAAGTAATAGTGCCACTCTACTCTGCTTTGGTCAGGCCCCACCTGGAATACTGTGTCCAGTTCTGGGCACCACAATTCAAAAAGGATGTTGAGAAACTGGAGCATGTCCAAAGGAGAGCAACTAAGATGGTGAAGGGTCTGGATGCCATGCCTTATGAGGAGCGAGTTAGGGAGCTGGGGATGTTTAGCCTGGAGAAGAGAAGGTTAAGAGATGATATGATAGCCCTCTTTAAGTATTTGAAAGGGTGTCATATTGAGGAGGGAGCAAGCTTGTTTTCTGCTGCTCCAGAGACTAGAACACAGAACAATGGATGCAAACTACAGGAAAAGAGATTCCACCTCAACATTAGGAGGAATTAGGGGGTTGGACTGGATGGCCCTTGTGGTATCTTCCAACTCTATAATTCTATGTTTCTATGACTGTATGCTTGTAAGATGCAGAAGGGACAATCCCCAGAAGAGCATCTGTCCACCATGCGACATTTATTCCTAGAGGTAGAAAGAGGAATAAAGTTGGCTAAAGAACAAAAAGCATACATCTTGCTAGGCAGTTTATCCAGTGAATTTGATCACATACTGTACAGCTTGCAGGGGGTCCCAGAGAGTGAATTCACAATGGACTTGGTGTCAACACATGTCTTGTAGGAATACCAGAGATGGCGTTTTGAGAAAGGCATTCAGAGACAGCAACATGCCAAACTAAGGTCAGCATACACACCATCAGAGGCAGTTCAACAAGCTGAGAGTGCAACTATTTGCAAAGTTCAGTGATGCTACAACTGCGGATAGCCAGGTCACTTGAGAAGAAGTGCAAGAAGCCATCTGCTGCCAGAAAGAAGAAACAGCACTGGACAGGAAGGGAGCTGTTTTGGTAGTTAAGAACAGTGACTGTCAATCCCATCTGGCTGTTGCTGCCAAATACCTTTGGCTGGTTGACAGTGGTGCGACACATCATTTAGTCACCCGAAAATCCTTGCTGAAGAACAGGAAGCCTTATGTGTTGACTCTATGGGTTTGGCTGACAGGAGTTCAAGCAAAATAAGGTACATGGGGACTGTGCATTTTCCTGGATTTGCCAAGGACTTTGAGAATACGTTGTGTGCTCCCCAACTTCAAAATTTTCTGGTGAGTGTGTCCTCACTGACCACAGATGGGGATGTCCTACATTTTGAGAGGGATGAATGTGTCATCACAAAAGGGGGGCAGGTTTGTGCAAAAGTACATAAACACAACAAATTGTACTTTCTAGATGACCATGCAGAGTGTGCAACAGTGAGCAATGTGCCACTGCACTCAAACTGTGCATGCTATTTTCATAGGGTGCTGGGACACACTAGTTTCACTAGTTTGGGGAAACTGGGAAGTGTTTGTCCTGGGCTGAAATTGAATGACTGCAAGAACCATCTGGATTGTTCTATGTGTAGCAAGATAAAGCTGAAGGCTTTTCCTGTTGCCAAGAAAAGCAAATGCACCACCCAGAGGCCTTTCCAAATGTTGTATGCTGATCTAGCCGGTCCCTTCAATAAATCTGTGGGCAATAGTAGATATCTGATGGTCATTATTGATAGGCACACCAGATACTCCTATGCCTACACACTCAGGGAGAAGAATCAGGCTGCTGCCACATTCAAGAACTGGGTGGAGATGGTGGAAAGGGAATCTGAGTACAAGGTTGGTTCTCTGATGACAGATCGGGGTGGTGAGTTTTTGTCCCAAAGCTTGAGCAATTGGCTGAAACAGAAGGGCATCCGCCATAACACCAGTAATGCAGCCACTCCACAGGAAGATGGTTTGGCGGAAAGAAAGACTGGGGTGCTAAAACAGATAAAGAATTGCATGCTGCTTGATGCAGGGGCCAAGAGGGACTTTGAGGGGAGGCAATCCTGGCTGCCTGCCATATCACTAACTGGGAATTCTGCTATGAAACAAACACCTTACTTCATATTATATGGGAGGCCACCCAACCTCAGCTGCTTAACGGTCTTTGGGCAATATGACAATGTCTTGGTTGTTAGCGTTTGAGTAGTGCAGTCCGTGATAAGGTACCATGGCTACGTTTGGTGCCAGGATCACCTTGGTGACTATAGTGTAGGCAGCAGCTTATGAGTTGGAGAAATACCTCTCCTCTTCCAGAGTAACTGAAGAGACACTCCAGACAAAGGTCTCTCAGATGAGGCTTTTATTCTTAGAAGTTACAGTATGTACAGAGCTATCTACAAACATCTATACAGTCCACCATCTATCTACAGAAGCAGCCACACAGTCAACTGACTCTAACAGAATCTTCAGCCCAACTGTCAAAACCTAGCTGCCAAACCCAACTGTCAATGGAATGTTCAAATTTCCCCAGCCAGCATCTGATTGGCTGATGTTCTTGAATAGTCTTTGGCCATCACACATTGTACATTTTCCTTGGGACTCTTTATCCCAACATTGGTTCCCCAAAATTTCAGGAAGAAAGGTGACCCCAAGTGGCGGAGACTGGTGTTTGTGGGGTATCAAGGGAACAGTTACAGCTTTTACCTGGGGAATGGCTGCATCCTGTTGTCCAGGAGTGCAAATTTTGAAAAACACTCTGGGTGGGAGAACATCCACACAAACCAGGAGGTATTGGTAAGAGTGGGACAACAAGAAGTCAGTACTGAAACTGGAGGGGTGAAAGCACCAGAGGTTAAGCCAGATGGCCAGCCTAGCACCTCCAGACCTCACCCATCACTACCAGAAAGTTTGAGAAAGTGCCATCCGCAGATGCAGGGGTGCAGACCAGTAGTGACAGTGAGGATGATAGGGGGTGCACAAAGGTCATAATTCCCAGGACTCAGAGTCAGAAGGCCACCTGACTGTTTTGTGGTGCAGAATGCCAGAGTGTGCACTGTTGTGGCTGATGAGCCGGAGAACTACCAGGAGCTTCTTACCTATCCCAGGGAAGAGCAGGAGAGATGGTTTGAGGCCATGGAGAGTGAGGTCTCATCCCTGGTGAATAGGGAAATCATAGAATCATAGAATTGGAAGAGACCACAAGGGTCATCCAGTCCAACCCCCTGCCATGCAGGAACTCCCAGTCAAAGCATCCCCGACAGATGGCCATCCAGCCTCTGCTTAAAGACCTCCAAGGACGGAGACTCTACTACACTCCGAGGGAGTGTGTTCCACTGTCGAACAGCCCTTACTGTCAGGAAGTTCCTCCTAATGTTGAGGTGGAATCTCTTTTCCTGCAGCTTGCATCCATTGTTCCGTGTTCTAGTCTCTGCAGCAGCAGAAAACAAGCTTGCTCCCTCCTCAATATGACATCCTTTCAAATATTTGAACAGGACTATCATATCACCTCTTAACCTTCTCTTCTCCAGGCTAAACATCCCCAGTTCCCTAAGTCGTTCCTCATAGGGCATGGCATCCAGTCCCTTCACCATCTTAGTTGCCCTCCTTTGGACATGCTCCAGTTTTTCCACATCCTTTTTGAATTGTGGTGCCCAGAACTGGACACAGTATTCCAGGTGGGGCCTGACCAAAGCAGAATAGAGTGGCACTATTACTTCCCTTGATCTAGACGCTATACTTCTATTGATGCAGCCTAGAATAGCATTGGCCTTTTTAGCTGCCGCATTGCACTGTTGACTCATGTTCAACTTATGGTCTACTTGAACTCCTAGATCCCTTTCACACATAGTTTCATTCAGCCAGATGTCCCCCATCCTATATCTGTGCATTTCATTTTTACGCCCTAAGTGCAGTACCTTGCATTTCTCTGCATTGAATTTCATTTTGTTAGCGTTGGCCCAGTTTTCTAATCTATTCAGGTCATTTTGAATTTTGATCCTGTCTTCTGGAGTATTGGCTACTCCTCCTAATTTGGTGTCATCTGCAAATTTGATAAGTATGCCTCCAATTCTGTCGTCCAAGTCATTAATAAAGATATTGAATAGCACTGGGCCAAGTACATATCCCTGTGGGACCCCACTGGTCACTTCTCTCCAGGATGAAAAGGAGCCATTGTTGAGCACCCTTTGTGTGCGGCCAGTCAACCAGTTACAAATCCATGTAACGGTTACCTTGTCTAGTCCACATTTTGCAAGCTTGTTTGCAAGAATGTCATGGGGAATCTTGTCAAAGGCCTTACTGAAATCAAGATATTTGAAGTAGTAGAAAGGCCAGGAGACCAGAAGGTCATAGGTTGCAAGTGGGTGTTTAAAAGAAAGGAGATGCCAGATGGAACCTACAAATATAAGGCCAAGTTGGTGGCTAGAGGATTCTCTCAGCAGCGTTTTGAAAGTTTTGACAAGACGTTCTCTCCAACTGCGAGGGTAGAAAGTCTCAGGTTAGTGTTAGCATTGACTGCAAGGAAGGGCCAGATAGTTAGGCACTTTGGCCTGATCTAGACTGGCAAAAAGAAGTGTGTTCATGGCTACATGAAAGTCTAGCCTTTAGATGAGAAAAAGGGAAAGAGTGCCATGAAAACGCTTTTTTTGTATTTTAGGGGAGAAGAAGCACCTTTAAAAAGGTGCTGGTTTCCCCAGTTTCTTTTTTAAAAACCACGGAACAGCACAGCTCCATCTAAAGGCTGTGATGCAGCTGCTAAGCATTAAAGAAAAGGCAACTTCATGTCACACTTTCCTGCCAATCTAGAAAGCCCCTTTGACTTTGAGATGGCTTACCTGAATGCACAGATGGATGAAGAAGTGTACATGAAGCAAGCACCAGGGTTTGATGATGCCAAGATAGGCACAGTCTACAAGCTTAGAAAAGCTCTTTATGGGCTTAAGCAGAGTGCATGCTGTTTGAACCTCTGCATTCATGAGGAGCTGGTGAGGCTGGGATACAAGCGCAATGTGACAGATGCTTGTGTGTACATGAATGAAGGGGTCACACTTGTAATTTATGTCGATGACTTGTGTGTGGCTGCTCAGATTGAGCAGGAAGTTAAGGCTGTGCAGGAGGAGTTAGCTAGGAAGTTTGTGTTGAAGGACCTTGGAAACCTCAAGGCCTACCTCGGGATTGGGGTGGAGAGAACACAGGATGGTAAGATCCTGCTAAGTCAGACAAATGAGATTGAGAAGCTGGTGGAGAAGTGTGGCTTAGAGAGTGCCAAAGTGGTAAAGAGCTCCATGACTCCTGGCTATGCCATCAGTGAGTCTGAAAAGGGTTTTGAACATCCAGATTTGTACAGATATGTAATAGGCAGTTTGCTTTTTGTGGCCAATAACACCAAGCCAGACGTTTCCTTTGCTGTAGGTGTCTTTAGGTGACATCTTTAGCTTTAAAAAGGCTGTCAAAACGGATCTCTTCCGGCAGGCCTTCCCAGGATAGACACCCTGACCTCAAGGACTTCCCTTTGCATAGGACTCTTTAATATCCCCTGGAAAATTAACTAGTATATTGCCATGCTACTCTAGTTATATTTTATATATTTTAATGTGTATTGATGTTGTTTTAATTATTGGTTTTAATTTATAATAAATTTAATACTTTTTAAGGGGGGAGGGATGGACTTGTTTTACTCGATATAAATGTATTTTTACTGTTGTTAGCCACCCCGATTGAAGCAGAACTGCGTGGCACTGAGCACCTCAGAAGCTGAGTGTGCTGCACCGTCTCAGATGGCAGGAGAAGTCTAGTGGGTGAGGCAATTGCTGAAAGACTTGGATGAGAAATGTACAGGCCCAACAGCTGTACTGACAATCTCTTACGTCTGTCTCTCTGTATACAAGGACTCACAGTCTTGCATTGCTATGTCTGAAGCAGAAAATCTGAAGAATAGGATGACGTATATAGGGGTGCAGTACCAGAATGTGAGGGAGTTGGTGCAGAACAGTATTCTGAGTCTGGTCTACATTAGTTCAGAGGACAATGTAGCAGACATCCTTACAAAAACCCTACAGAGAGACAGACACGAGAGGTTGTCAGGGCAGCTGAGTATGGCACAGTCAGTGGAAGCTCAAAATCTGAGGTACTGTGTGGTACGGGAAGGTCTATGTGAACACACTCCATGTAAAAGCCAAACTTTATGTACACATTGTTCATTTTGGAGGGGCTTGTTGGGATAAAGAGTCCCAAGGAAATGTACCCTGTGTAATGGCCAAACACTAGCCAGGAACACCGGCCAATCAGGTGCTGGCTGGGGGGAATGTAAACATTCCGTTGACAGTTGGTCTTGACAGCTGGCTTTTGACAGTTGGGCTTAGGATTCCGTTGGAGTCAGTTGACTATGTGGCTTCTTCTGTTGATGGATGGTGGACTGTATAGATGTTTGTAGATAGCTCTGTCCATACTGTAACTTCTATAGTGTCTCTTCAGTTATTCTGGAAGAGGAGAGAGGTACTTCTCCAGCCCACAAGCTGCTACCTACACTAGTTGCAAAGGTGATCCTGGCGCCAAATGTAGCCATGGTACCTCAGCATGGACTGTGCTACTAACGCTAACAGTTTAGTCACTAGGGTTGGTGTCACCTGTTGTGGGGTAGTGATGAAAACTGGAAATGATTTGAAGGCACCACATACACAAGTCACACACTCTCAGCTTCAGGGGATGGCAAGAAACCCCCCTCCATTCCTTCTTCCGCCCTCCCCTGCCTTTAACTGCCTCCAGGAAGCCAGTTAAAGTGAAGAGATGGTGGGGGGAAGAAGGAGCAGGTACACATGCCTATGGGTCTTCCTCCCATTCTCCTGTCCCTTCAACTGTCTCCAGAAAGGCAGCTGAAGGGACCGGGTTTCCTCCTCTCCTCGGCCAGTCCAGCTCCCTTCACATGACCTCAGAGGGCATGCGTGCCATAGCTTCACCCCACTGCTCTAGGCTGGAGCCAACTTGACAGAATAGAATAACAAAAGGCTCTTTTGTTGGATTCCTTCCTTCTCTATTAGGGGGAAAAAACTCAAACCCTTCTCCTTGGAATTACCCAGAAGATTTAGCCACTAGGGTTGGTGTCACCTGTTGTGAGGTAGTGATGGCACTGGTAGTGGCAGCAGCGGCAGTAGAAAGTGCTGCCAACCCTTCCTTCTCCTGCCTCACCTGTCCAGCCACAGAAAGACCTATGTAGCTGTGCAGATGAGGCAGTGGACAGCACTGCCAACACTTCCCTCCCTCTGCTTTGCCTGGGTGTTCACCTCACCTGAAAGAGGCTGTTGTCTCCCATCCTTCCTCTTCTTAATTCCTGGGTCTTGGCTTGGCCATACTTACTGAAATCAGTACTGAGTTATCTTGCTTGTTTTAATGGGAGTACTCTAATCACTCATTGTTGATTTCATAATATGTTACTAGTAGTAATAAATGTGGGCACAATTTATAAAGGCTGTTAACTGCAGATAAATTTTGTTCAAAATCCAAATTAGATATCTTCCCCCTCCCTCCCCAAAACATACACAAGCTTTCCAGGCATACATAGTTGAATCCTACAAACAAGAAAGAGTTTATTCATTTTCATTATTCTCAGGGCATTGCTGGATATTTGGATGTTTGCCTTGTGTGTGTATTTAAATAAAAATGAAAGATATAGCATGGGCAATACTTGGCTTGTCAGCAGAACATGAAAAGGGGATCTAGGAGTCTTTTTGGATCACAGACTGGACATGAGTCAGCCATGTGGTGCAGCAACTAAAATAAGACAATGTGATTCTAGGCTGCATCAATAAGAGTATAGTGTCTATCTACATCAAGGGAAGTAGCAGTACCATTGTGATGGAGATGCTAGGCAGACCTGGGAGATGGGCAGTCAGAAAGCTGGAGGCAGTTGGTTGATTCACTTAGTCCAGTCAGAGACTAGTTGGTAATCCATCTGAAAGAGGCAACAGCATGAAGATTATTTAAAGGCCTAGTACATGTTTGAAATTATTGTAACCACCCTAAATCTAAAGTAACCTCCATAGAAGACTTTATTTCTTAATATTCTTCAATAAACATACTGTTTCTATTCTACAATAGATGTCTCTTAAGTAATTTCCACGAGTCATAAATAAAGGCAAGTATGCTACCAAAAATACCAGACTGGTTTGGAAAGTCACTGGGAACCCTGGCCCTTAACCACTTAGGGAGAGTGTTAAGATTATAAAAGAAGCCAAGTGTTAGTGACTGAGGTCTTCTGTGGATAAGAGGTAAAAGTAACCTCAGCTGTATTAGAGGGTCCTGTCGCAACTATTCTCTTCTGCTTTAGTCAGGCCTCACCTGGAATACTGTGTCCAGTTCCGGCATTTGACACTTAGATAACACCTCACCTCATTCCTACCCCTCCATTCCTGTCCAAGGCCTCACCCAATCCTCCCCCCCCCCCCAAAAGGCTTAGACCCTGACTCTCTTTGCCTCCTCCTCACTCCAGCATCCTCTTGGTCCAACTCCATTTGCCATGCAGGAACTCACAATCAAAGCACCCCCAAGAGATGGCCATCCAGCCTCTGTTTAAAGACTTCCAAAGAAGGAGACTCCACCAAACTCTGAGGGAGTGTGTTCGACTGTCAAACAGCTCTTACTGTCAGGAGGTTCCTCCTATGTTGAGGTGGAATCTCTTTTCCTGAGGCTTGCATCCATTGTTCTGGGTCCTAGTCTCTGGAGCAGCAGAAAACAAGCTTGTTCCCTCCTCAGTGTGACACCCCTTCACATACATAAACAGGGCTATCATATCACTTCTTAACCATCTCTTCTCCAGGCTAAACATCCACAGCTCGTTAAGTCATTCCTCATAAGGTTTGGTTTCCAGGCTCTTCACCATTTTGTGGCTCTCCTGTAGACACACTGCAATTTGTCAACCTCCTTTTTGAATTGTGGCACCCAGAACTGGACACAGTATTCCAGGTGGGGCCTGACCAAAGCAGAATAGAGTGGCACTATTTCTTCCCTTGATCTAGATGCTATACTTCTGTTGATGCAGCCTAAAATAGCATTGGCCTTTTTAGCTGCCGCATCGCACTGTTGACTCATGTTCAACTTATGGTCTACTTGGACTCTTAGATCCCTTTCACACGTAGTTTGATTCAGCCAGGTGTCCTCCATTTTATATCTGTGCATTTCATTTTTGTGCCCTAAGTGCAGTACCTTGCATTTCTCTGCACTGAATTTCATTTTGTTAGCTTTGGCCCAGCTTTCTGGTTTATTCAGGTCATTTTGAATTTTGATCCTGTCCTTTGGGGTATTAGCTACTCCTCCTAATTTGGTGTCATCTGCAAATTTGGTAACTAGGCCCCCCTAATATTTCATCCAAGTCATTGATAAAGATGGACTCTATGGAGGAGGCCATTAGTATGAATTTGCAGGAGCATAGAATAGGATCATAGAAACACAGAATCATAGAGTTGGGAGACCCCACAAGGGCCATCTAGTCCAACCCCCTGCCATGCAGGAACTCTCAATCAAAGCCATGCAGGAACTCTCAATCAAAGCCATGCAGGAACTCTCAATCAAAGCCTACCCAGTGGGGCATCCTGGAGATGGTCTCCATGGGTTGAGATAGACTCCAGGGTGGATAACAAAAACAACAGGGAGAACCAATTCCCAGCCTTCTTGGGGTATTTGGGGTCCCTGCATCCCCCCCTTCCTCCTTCCCAAAGTTCCTTACCCTCAAAGATATTCAGAAAGGATCCATTGTTTTTGGCAGGATTAAAGAAACGAGCCCCGCCCCCTTTTCCTCCCAGGAGCAGCGAGAGGAGATTCCTAGAGAGGTCAACATGGCGGGGGGGGGGAAGAGAAAATGGCGGCTCTCTTATGACCTCACTTCCGGTGGGTTGAGTGGGGGGGCAGAGAAGGTCGTAGAGAGCCGCCATTTCTTCCTCCTCTTTCCCCGCCATATTGACCTCTCTAGGAATCTCCTCTCGCTGCTCCTGGGAGGAAAAGGGGGCGGGGCTTCTTCCCTTCCTATAAAATAAATAATAAAATTCTGAGGAGGAGGAAGGTCCAGGTAAAGCCCTGAGGGGGAGAGAGGCCCCTTCATCTGTCCCTTTGCAGCCCCTGACGCCTGGAAGGAGGGAGGGAGAAACAGACAGGGGCTCTGGGAGAGCTGGGTTCGAATCCTGCTCAGCCACATGGATGCCCACTGAGTGGCCCTGGGCGAGTCACACTCTCTCAGCCCCAGGAAAAAATAAACCCACCTGAGGGTCGCCCTAAGGAACATGGTGGCATAGGATTCTGGGAGCTGGAGTCCAAAATCCCTTAAAGAGCACAGTTTGGAGACCATGTTTTAAAACAAGCCCTCTAAACCTACTTTGCCCCCCTTTCCTCCTCCTGCTTGGAAACAAATTGGGGTCTGTGTAGTTTTTGGGGGGTAGAGAAATAGGAGAATCTCTGCAAGGAAGGCTGGAGGGGGCCTTGAAGGGTTGGCTTTTGAGGGGGAAAAGAGAAAGGGAAGCTTCCCTTCTTTCACCCAAGTAAGCCCCCCTCCCAACAGGTCCAGCCATGATCCCTCTTGTCTCTCCCTTCCATCCTTTCCAAAAACACATTCCCTCCCATTTTTTCCTCCCTCCCCTCCTCTTCCTCCTGCCCTAAAATCTTCTCCTCTCCCCACATTAACATTTCTCCTGCCTCTTTAGGAAGCAGAGCTCCTTTTCTCCCTGCAAACCTCTCCTTTGCCCCTGAAAGAAAGAGGGTCTTATAGTCAGGCTGCTAAACCTGGAGCCCAAGCCCTAGGTGCCCACCTTAGCCTCTTCATCTGCCTAAAAGAGAATTGGGAGGTGTTTTGGAGGGATGTTCAATCTCTTCTTGGCCAGAGGAGACCCGAAGGAGGGCATTTGTGTGTGTGTGTCATAAAGTCATAGAATCACAGAGTTGGGAGAGACTATCCAGTCCAACCCCATCCTGCCATTCAGGGACACTCAAAGCATCCCTGATAGATGGCCATCCAGCCTCTGCTTAAAGACCTCCAAAGAAGGAGACTCCTCCACCTTCTGAGGGAATGTGTTCCACTGGCAAACAGCCCTTACTGTTACAAAATTCCTCCTAATATTGAGGTGGAATCTCTTTTCCTGTAACTTGCATCCATTGCTTCATCTTCTAGTCTGGAGCAGCAGAAAACAAGCTTGCTCCATCCTGAGAGTGACACCCCTTCAAATACTTAAACAGGGCTTAATGAGTTATGTCATCTCATGATGTGTCTAAAGTATGACAGCTTTGATTTAGTTATTTTGACTTC
This sequence comes from Urosaurus nigricauda, assembly GCA_034509955.1. Taxonomy (NCBI): domain Eukaryota; kingdom Metazoa; phylum Chordata; class Lepidosauria; order Squamata; family Phrynosomatidae; genus Urosaurus; species Urosaurus nigricauda. Next base: position 334,526,018 of record JAOEGL010000002.1, read on the forward strand.
CAGGGAATGTTCAGGCTTGGTTTTCTCTCAGACCCATTTATTTGTCTATTTTGATGGTCCATGGAACACAGCATAAATGTGTGCACATAACACATTAACAGCTCCCTTTGTACTTTCTGCAGGTGGACAGAGGTTCAGAATAAGCCTGCCTGGGCTCCAAACAGCAAGAAAGGAGAGTCTCCACTGAATTCCTCCTCCACTGAAGAAACTGTAGGAAAGATGTCCTTGAAACAGGTTAACCTTCATCTCTTCCTCCTTTACAGCTGAACCACTGGGAGGGTCCTCCAACAGAAGGTCCCAATTAGTTGATAACCAAGGGCAGAGGGATTTCCCCCTCCCCAATTGTTGTTCAACTCTGCCTCCATGAATAGAATCCTTGGTGTGCCAATCTGGGATGTAATTGGTGGTCAAATGCCATCCTCCAGCCTGCAGGCACCCTGTCGATCAGTGTTTCACACCATTCCCTTCCACAGCCAATCAAGGCCCTTGGAACAGGTGAATGTTCCCTCCTTCCTTCTTTCCAATGGAGCCATTGAGAGGGATCTGCAACAGGGAGTCCCAAGTGGTTGATGCCTAGTGCAAAAGGATATGTCTACCTAAAATGTTCTTCAGTTCATCCCCTCAAGGATTTAATTCTTGGCTTTTAGGCAGTGTTGGTACACCATTTTGTTGGAGAGAGGCCCCTGACTCACGAAACACAGCAATTGCTAATGATTTATTGTTTTCCATCCTTAATTTGGGTCAAGGATGAGAAGAAGCCATTGTGGTGATCTCTGCCTCACGGGCTTAAAGATCTTGACAATATGGGTTGGAAATCCAGTTAGTGGTGCAGATTGACAAGACCTATGTGTAAGTGTTCCCACATGCTAAGTTAAATCTCCTCTCACATGAGAAATCTAGTTCACCAGTAAGACTGGTTGTAACGTTGTCTTCACCTGATGAGTTATCTCAAGATATGGGGAGTTAATGAAAAGAGATGAAAGAGTATCCAGGCATATCTTTTTCTGTCTGTGTTCTGAAGCAATAACATATTTGGGATGTGCCATGAATTTTCCTCCAACCATGATAAGTCACTCTCTGGATGGGGGCTGTTTTCTATTGCAGGTGACCTTTGAGGATGTGGCTGTGTATTTCACAGAAGAGGAATGGAACTTGTTGGATTGGAGCCAAAGATCTTTGTACTGGAGTGTCATGATACAAAACTATGAGAATGTGTCCTCTCTCAGTAAGGAATTTGAATCTATTACCCTTCGTATGGAAACTGGTTATTCTTTCATACTATATGTGATATGGCTATGATTCCACTTTAATTGTTATGACAACATTCAGTAGAATCTTTGAATTTGTAGTGAATCAGTAGAGCTCTGCAATTAAGGACTCTCCCTCCCTAAACTGGCAATCCTAGGATTCTGGAAGTAGGAACCATGGCAGTTAATGGTTTTTTGCCCTCCAAAATGATGCACATCCCAGAGCTCTTTTTCCAAGTGTTTGGGCCCTTTTTCAGTCTTTCTGTGTCCTGGACAGGCCTCTAACTTCCTCTTAGGAGAAAGGCCTCCCCTGGCCTTAAAATGGTTGAGAGAGAGCCCAACAGTGTCAAAACTGACCCCACTTCCTCTAAGGGATGTTGAAGGATATTTAGGTAAAGGTAGTCCCTTGACATGAACGTCTAGCCGTAACTGACTGTAGCGAGTGGTGCTCATCTCCGTTACTAAGCTGAAGAGCCAGTGTTGTCCAAGGACTGCTCTGGTGGTCATGTAGCTAGGATGACTGCACCAAACGCTGTTAACTTTCCACTGAAATGGTACCTATTTATCTACAGTGGTCCCCAGGGTTGCGAATCCCCCGGGGTACGAAAACCCCAGGGAACGAAAGAGCCAGGGCCGCAAAAACGGCCCCGGGATCCGAAAGAAACCCCGGGATCCGAAACGGAAAAACCGCGCGGCCCCTTTAAATTTGCCGCACGGTCCGTCAAAGAACGCGATCCCCCGGGAAACGAAAATTTCCAGGTTACGAAAAGTAATCCGGAACGGATTACTTTCGTAACCCGGGGACCACTGTACTTGCATTTGCATGCTTTCGAACTGCTAGGTTGGCAGAAGCTGGGACTAGTGACAGGAGCTCATCCCATCAAGCAGCAATCGGGCCTTGAACTGCTAACCTTCTGATAATCATCCAATCATCAGAATTGGCATCTTAACTACTAAGCCATCACATCCCTGAAGGATATTAAAGAGCAAAATATTTTCTCCATTTTTTTAGGTGATACAATGGTGATACAATCTCAGCTGATGATAACAACAGCAACAATAATTTGTATTTATACCCTGCTCTTCAGCCCTATAGGCTATCAGAGTGGCTTGCAATTATTATTTTTAATTAGACGGTTCCCTGCCCTCAGGCTTACAATCTAAAAAGACATGACACAAAAGGAGAAGGGAATGGTGTTGGGGAAGGGGATCAGGTTGAGCAGTTCTTCCCTCCCTCTGACACCCGGACCAAGGCAAGGCAGATGGCATGGAGGGAGGGCTCTGCTTCTTAATCTAGGACAGGCCTGATGGAGTTTGGCCTGCCCTTTCACCCCCTCCTAGGCCAGATGGTATCATGGAGGGAGGGCTCTTCAACTTGAGGCCAGGCATGATCACATTGCTGGACCTGCCCTTTCACTCCCTCCTAGACCAAATGATGTTGTCAGGGAGGGAGGGCTCTTCAACCTGAGGCCAGACCCAATGGTGTTGCTAGGCTTCTCCTTTCACTCCCTCCTTGAAGTGGTTTTCATTTGCATGGGCTGGATCTTGATTTTGGTGTTTTTCAGGACTAATAGCCGAACTTTGTTTACTTTCAAGGTTTCTTCTTTCCTGTTGAAGTTGTACAGGAGTTTATAGATTTCAATGGCTTCCCTGTGCATTCTGACCTGATAGTTGTTGGCATGGTCCAGAATTTCAGTATTTTCAACAACAAAAATTTATGCCCAGGATGGTTTATAGCATGTTCTGCTACTGCTGATTTTTCTGGCTGACCCAGTCTACAGTATCTCTTGTGTTTCTTGATTCATTTTTGAGCACTGCGTTTGGTGGTCCCTATGTAAACTTGTCTGCAGCTGCATGGCATGTGATTAACTTCTGCGGCTGTGAGAGGGTCTCTCCTGTCCTTCACTGAGCATTTGCTGGATTTTCTTGGTCTGTTTGTAGACCATTTGGAGGTTGTGTTTCCTCACCACTTTCCCTATTCTGTCTCTGACTCCTTTGATATATGGTAAAAATACCTTCCTTTTCGGTGATGGTTTGTCTTCACTTCTATGATTTTTTCTGGGTCTGGCAGCCATTCTAATGTCTGAGCTAGAGTAACCAGCCCACACCTGCTGACGAAACATTAGGAAAAAACTCTTATAGAACACAGCCTCATAACATGAAAAACTAAAAAAAAAAAAATCCCTGGTGATAGCCTATCCCCTTTGCTCAGCCTTTCCTATTTATAAATAAATAAATGCCATTCCCCCCCCCCCCCAAATGGGAATCAAAGTGGCTTCTCCTTCCAGCTTCATCTTCACCTTCTGCCCAGATACTCTATCAAGGGGTTCTGTTTAGCAGTTGTGACTCAGATCTATGAATGGGGCAAAGGGGACACAATAGTTCCTCTTTCCTTGATTTTTCTTTTCCTTCTTGAGCTGCCTTAGTTCCATGGTTTCTTTCAGAAGTCCTTACTCTCCAAAAGTTGAGAATCAGTCTTAACTATCTTTCTTCTTTATAGGAGACCTTCTGATTTATTTCAACATTCACACAAAAGAGAAAAAATACAAATGCCTGCAGTGTGGGAAATGTTTTACTCGGATGTCAAATCTTCTTGTTCATAACAGAGTCCACACAGGAGAGAAACCATACAAATGCCAGCAGTGCGGGAAATGTGTTGCTCACAAATCAAACCTCCGGTCTCATCAAAGAAGCCACACAGAAGAGAAACCATACCAATGTCAGCAGTGTGGAAAATATCTTTCTCACAAGAAAGACTTTCTGGCTCATCAGAGAGTCCACACAGGAGGGAAACCATACAAATGCCAGCAGTGTGGAAAGTGTTTTGGTCACAAGCCACACCTTTTCAGGCATGAGAGAGTCCACACAGGAGAGAAACCATATAAATGCCAGCAGTGTGAAAAGTGTTTTGCTAGCAAGTCAGATCTTAAAATACATGAGAGAATCCACACAGGAGAGAAGCCATACAAATGCCAGGAGTGTGGGAAATGTTTTGCTTGGAAATCAACCCTTCAGCATCACCTGAGTGTCCACACAGGAGAGAAAGCATACAATTGCCAGTAGTGTGGAAAATATTTTACTTGGAAATTATACCATGTGGCTCATCAGAGAATCCATACAAATGGCAGCAGTGTGGAAAATGCTTTGGCAACATGTCAGTCCTTTTGAGATGTCAGAAGAGAAAGCATTCAAATGTCAACAATGTGTAAAATGTTTTGCTCAGGACTCAACCCCTTTTAAGGTGTCACATTGTCCACACTATAGAGAAAATGGAAGTGTGACATACTTTTTGTTTGTAGAAACAGTGTATCTGGATTCTGTCTTTAAAACTATTAGAATCCTCTTTGAAGCTAATTTTGTTTCAAAGCATGTGATTTTAAACTATCTTGCACTTATATGTATTAAGAAGCCAAGCCCTCCCTCCAATCCATCTGCCTTGGTCCAGGCCCCAGAGGGAGAGAAGAACCACTGGACCTCATCCCCTTCCCACCACCTTTCCCTTCTCCTTTTATGTTGTCTTTTTTAGACTGTAAGCCTGAGGGTGCGGGGAACCGTCTAACTATAAGATTGTATGTACAGCACTGTGCAAATTTACAGCGCTATATAAATAAAGGTTTATTATTATTATTATTATTATTATTATTACTACTATTATTATGTTCATTCAATAAACCTTTGAATTATTTGGAGCATTCTGCTTTCTAATACTCCCTAATTCACTTGTTTGTGATCATGATTGTAGCAGGTGTATTCATTTCTTCCTCTTTCATGTCCAAAAGGGAGGACTTGGTTAATGGGCTGCAAAGGGTGGGATCCTTAGGTGGGAGTGACCATGTTCTCCTGGAGTTTGTTATACAGTGGAAAGGAGAAGCTAGGCATAGTCAGACATTCATTTTAGACTTTAGGAGAGCTGATTTCAATAAACTTAACGAGAAATACTGGGGGGGTGATCCCATGGTCAGGAATACTAAAAGAGAAGGGAGTTCAAGATGGATGGGAGTTCCTCAAAAGGGAGATACTGAAGGCACAATTTAAAACAGTATCAATGAGAAAGAAAAATGGAAGATGTCTCAAGAAACCAGGATGGATGACTAAGGAACTTACAACTGAGCTAAGTTTTAAACGGAACATGTATTAAAAAATGGAAAAGGGGGGAAATCACCAAAAAGGAATTCAAATAGCAAGCATGTCTAGGGGTAAAGTCAGAAAGGCTAAAGCACAGAATGAATAATTTCAGGCTTGCTAGAGAATAAAAAGGGCTTTTTGGATATGTCCACAGCAAAGGGTACTGGGCCCAGTGCTATTCAACATCTTTATCAATGACTTGGATGACAGATGGCATACTTATCAAATTTGCAGATGACACAAATTTTCAGATGACACCAAATTAGGAGGAATAGCTAATACCACAGAAGACAGGATCAAAATTCAAAATGACCTGAATAGACTAGAAAGCTGGGCCAAAGCTAACAAAATGAAATTCAAAACAGAGAAATGTAAGGTACTGCACTCAGGACGGAAAAATGAAATGCACAGATATAGGATGGGGGACACCTGGCTGAACGAGACTACGTGTGAATGGGATCTAGGAGTCCAAGAATACCACAGTGCGATGCAGCAGCTAAAAAGGCCAATGCGATTTTAGGTTGCATCAACAGAACTATAGTAAATAGTGTCAGTCTATTCTGCTTTGGTCAGGTCCCACCTGGAATTCTGTGTCCAGTTCTGGGCACCACAATTCAAAAAGGATGTTGAGAAAGTGGAGTGTGTCCAAAGGAGGGTGACTAAAATGGTGAAGGGTCTGGAAACCATGCCTAATGAGGAACACCTTAGGAAGCTGGAGATGTTTAGCCTGGAGAAGAGAAGGTTAAGATATGATATGATAGCCCTGTTTAAATATCTGAAGGGATGTCACATTGAGGAGGGAGCAAGCTTGTTTTCTGGTGCTCAAGAGAACAGGACCTGGAACAATGGATGCAAGCTCCAGGAGAATAGATTCCACCCACCTCAACATTAGGAGGAACTTCCTGGCAATAAGGGTTGTTCGACAGTGGAACACACTCCCTCAGAGTGTAGTGGAGTCTCCTTCCTTAGAGGTCTTTAAAACAGGGCTGGATGGCCATATGTATGAAATGCCTTGATTGAGATTTCCTGCATGGCAAGGGGGGTTGAACTGGATGGCCCTTGTGGTTTCTTCCAGCTCTATGATTCTATTGTTTTCCAGACTTTGCCATAGAATACAGACCTCTGTTCCCCTCAAATGTTTATCTTCCCTAGGAAGCTGAACTCATCGTCTGTCCCGCTTGGATGACACTTTTAACTCTTGATAGTTTCTTCAGTTTTGCACCACAAGAAACCTATTTTGCACCTTGAGAGTTTATTCTATTGTGTATATCAAGCGGTAACAACAGCAGTAAAATATTTTCATGGTGGAGAAGGTGAGATCCCCTTGAGAATTGGGTTGACACTCCCATGAGCTCCTAGTCTCTTCTTCCAACCGGCGGGAGGAGGTGCGCGGCCAGGCTGGGCCTCTCTCTGGGGCCTGGAGCCATGCTGGGCCTGGCAGTGGCGGCAGCAGCAGCAGCAGGAGGGCTGAGGAGGCTGCTCCTGGCTGCAGCAGTGGGAGGCCTAGGAGGCCTGAGGGAGCTCTCTGCTGCCATGCATTCCAACTGCCACCACTGTGGGCTCTGAGGGAGAGAAGAGCCTGAAAGCAAGAAGAGCCCTCCCTCCATCCACCATCTTGAGGGAGAGAAAGGCAAGCCAGCTCCAACAGGCCTTGCCTAAAAAGAAGAAGAGCCCTCCCTCCAGTCCATCTGCCATGGTCCAGGCCTTTGAGGGAGAGAAGATCTGCTGGACTTTCCCCCTTCCCCACCACCTCTCCCTTTTCCTTTTGTTTCGTGTCTATTTTAGATTGTAAGCCTGAGCGCAGGGAAATGTCTTAATTAACAAATTGTAAGCCGCTTTGATAGCCTTGGCTGAAGAGCAGGGCATTAATAATAATAATAATAATAATAATAATTATTATTATTATTAGAGGCAGGGGCAAAATTAGCATAACAAAAGGCCTTCCCTGCCCTCTTATCGGAGAGGGCAAGCCAACCCAGGAAGGTCCACTTGTTTGCCAGCCTACGTACCAGCAGGCTGTGGCCAGAGGCATCAAACCTCGGCTTCTGGTTACTGTGAGTCTAATTATAATGTCTATTATTATTATTATTATTATTATTATTTTGGTTTTGGCAGCTGGGGCAGTGCGAGGTCCCAATTCCCTCGGACAGCATTTAGTGTGGGGAGGAGGATTGAACCTTCTCCGCTGGAGGTCCCAGCAGAGAAGATGCGATCCCCCTGAGAATTGGGATCTACCAAAGCCCCTATTAGTCTGGGGCGTGTGTGTGTGTGTCTGTGTGTGTCTGTGCTGTGACGAAGAAGAATCATAGAGTTGGGAGACACCCCAAGAATGGCCATCCAGTCCAACCCCCTGCCATGCAGGAACTCCCAATCAAAGCATTCCTGGCAGATGGCCATCCAGCCTCTGCTTAAAGACCTCCAAGGACGGAGACTCCACTACACACTGAGGAACTACACACAGTGAGTTCCACTGTGGAATAGCCCTTACTGTCAGGAAGTTCCTCCTAATGTTGAGGTGGAATCTCTTTTCCTGCAGTTTGCCTCCATCGTTCCGTGTTCTAGTCTCTGGAGCAGCAGAAAACAAGCTTGCTCCCTCCTCAATGTGACATGCCTTCAAATATTTAAACAGGGCTATCATATCACCTCTTAACCTTCTTTTCTCCAGGCTAAACATGAGGAGAAAGGCGGGAGCCAAAGGCAGCCTCCTGATAGGTAAAGGTCTAGCTTGTAGTGCCTGAGGAACATTGACGGTGTCTCCCATGTTGTGGCTCTACAGATCTCTGCCAGAGGAGCGCGGGTGGCAAGGCCAAAGACCTGTAGCAGGCCGCAATCCACTGTCTGGTCCATCGGGCCAGAGATGAAGGAGACACCTTTTTTCCTTTCTTAGCTCGGCTGTGTCTCTGAATGGTCTTGTCCTTTTGATGTAGATCCTGATCAACCTTCTGATGTCGAGCGTGTGCCAAATCCTCTCTAGCTCCCGTGTTGGGTGCGGGCAGAAGGATGGTAAGATGATTTCCCTATATAATCAAAAGGCAGGATAACAAATAAATAAACATTTTAAAGAGTATTGAAGAATTTAACAAATGAAAAAGAGAGTTAAAAAAAAACTCCAATTTCAACTCAAGATACACATTTCCCATAATAAATTTTATTATTATTATTTTGGAAAAAATGAAAACCAATCTGGCAATGTGTTGTTGTTGTTGTTGTTGTGTACCTTCCTTTCTGACTTATTATGGCAACCCAAAAGTGAACCCTAAAGAGTCCTCCCACCACCAGAGAGCTCTAAGTCCTAGAGTGACAGGAAGTAAATGTTTTGGGGAGGAAGGCAGTGGATTTCCTAGGAGGGGAAAAGGACTAAGGTAGGAGGAGGGCATTTTGAAAAAGTAGAAGAGGCAGCAGGAGGAGAGAGGAGGAAGGTAAAGGAAGAGGGAGGATGGAAGAGCCCCCAAAGTTGTTTTCTGGGGTAGAAGGAATGATTACTAATATAGTAATAATTACTAATTACTTAGTAATAATTACTAAGGAATAATTACTACTAATAATAATTTTTTGGGGGGGTGTCCAAGGGTAGTACCCCATCATGGCTCTGGATGAGGCTTCCTTGGAGGGCTGAGTGGGGGGGTCTCTTATGGGAAGGCCAGGGAGTGCTATTGCAAAAAGAGTGGAATAATAATAATAACAATAATAGTAATAAAATTTATTTATATCCCACCTCTCCAAGCAGATCAAAGAGGCTAACAATAATAAAACAACATTAAAATACAATAAAACATAATAATAATAATAATAATAAAATTTATTTATATCCCCCCTCTCCAAGTAGATCGAAGAGACTAACAATAATAAAACAACATTAAAATACAATAAAACATAATAATAATTTATTTATATCCCGCCTCTCCAAACAGATCGAGGAGGCTAACAATAATAAAACATTAAAATACAATAAAACATAATAATAAAATTTATTTATATCCCCCCTCTCCAAGTAGATCAAAGAGGCTAACAATGATAAAACAACATTAAAATACTGTACGATAAAACCTAATAACAACAACAACAATAATAAATTATTTATATCCCACCTCTCCAAGTAGATCAAAGAGACTAACTATAATAAAACATTAAAATACAATAAACATAATAATAATAATAATAATAATAATAAATTATTTATATCCCCCCTCTCCAAGTAGATCAAAGAGACTAACTATAATAAAACAACATTAAAATACTGTACAATAAAACATAATAATAATAATAATAATAAATTATTTATATCCCACCTCTCCAAGTAGATCGAAGAGACTAACAACAATAAAACATAATAATAATTTATTTATATCCCGCCTCTCCAAGCAGATCGAGGAGGCTAACAATAATAAAACATTAAAATACAATAAACCATAATAATAATAAAATTTATTTATATCCCCCCTCTCCAAGTAGATTGAAGAGGCTGACATTGATAAAACAACATTAAAATACAATAAAACCTAATAATAATAACAATAATAATAAGAAAATTTATTTATATCCCACCTCTCCAAGCAGATCGAAGAGACTAACAATAGTAAAACAACATTAAAATACAATAAAACATAATAATTTATTTATATCCTGCCTCTCCAAGCAGATCGAGGAGGCTGACAATAATAAAACAACATTAAAATACAATAAAACATAATAATGATGATAATAATAATAATTTATTTATATCCCGCCTTTCCAAGCAAATTGAAAAGGCTAACAATAATAAAACAACATTAAAATACAATAAAACATAATAATAATAATAATAACAATTATTATTATTTATATCTGGCCTCTCCAAGCAGATTGAGGAGGCTAACAATAATAAAACAACATTAAAATACAATAAAATATTATTATTATTATTATTATTATTATTATTCCACCTCTCCAAGGAGATTGAAGCGGCTAACAATAACAAATTACATTAAGATACAGTAAAACATCATAACCCATAAACCCTCCCATCCACAATAAAAGACATTTTAGGAAGAGGAAGGAAAGGCAGGGGAATGGTTTTTTTCTCCTTCCAGGAAGAGGAGACTATGGGGGATTGTTATGGGGAGGGGGTGAAGGGAGAACACACACACTCAGCCTCCATATTCCTGGAAAAGAGGGAGGCAGAGAGCAGCCTTTCATTTTTTCCTCAACTAAACTGGGAGACTAGCCCCCAGGAACCATATAGAAACAGTAAAAATTGTTCCTCAATTTAGGATAGGAAGGAATTCGGGTCCCCCCACCTATCCTGCATCTGCTTTGTTATCTGTTTTCATCCATCTAGTCCAACCCACTTCTGCCATTCAGGAATTCTCTGTCGAAGTGTCTCCAACACATGAACATCCAGCCTCTGTTTAAAGAGTTGCAGAGAAGGAGACTCCAACACTCTCCATTGAGGGAGGGTGCTCCACTGTCAAACAGCTCTTACCATCAGTATGGTCTTCCTAATGTTGGGGTGGAAGCCCCTTTTCCTGTAGTTTCAATGCATTGTTCCATGTCCTGTTCTCTAGGACAGCAAAAAACAAGCTTGCTTCCTCTTCAGTGTGACACCTCTTCAAATATTTAAACATATTACCTCTTAACCGTCTCTTCTCCAGGCTAAACATACCCAGCTCCCTAAGTCTCTGCTCATAAGGCATGGTTTCCAGACTCTTCACCATTTTGGTTGCCCTTCTCTGGACAGACACCCTTCAAAATCTCTGGGCCTGTTGCGACTTGGTCAGCCTGATTTTCACTGGGAATGACCGAATCCCTTAGGCCACAGTTCCACCACTCATTTTCCTGAAAGTAAATTCTAAATAATTCTCTTCGGCTGCTGCCAAACTGCAGAAATAAAGCAGTTTGACACTACTTTAACTTGCCTGGCTCAGTGCTCTTAATCCCAGTAAAAGCATTGAGCCAGGCAATTCAAAGTACTGTCAGACTGCTTTATTTCTGTAGTGTGGCAGCAGCCAAAGAGAATTGGGTAATCCCAGTAAATTACTGGGTAATCCCAGTAAGAGGGTTTTTTCTTCCAGTGGGATCTGATAGAGAAAGGAGGAACTCAGCAGAAGAGCCTTTTGTTGTTGTGTGCTACCAGTGCAAGCCTATGAATGAGAGAATTCCAAGAGCCCCTGTTATTAACAGGCTCAACCAGGTCATGCAAGATCAGCATTTTGGCTTCCTAGCATTAATGCACCTTTGGTGCGCTGTTTCTCTTTTCCTGATGCCTTCCATTTTACCAACTCTTACCTTTTTTTACAATGTGTCATGACATCCAAAGTACAGTCATCCCTCCACATTTGCGGATTTGGTTTTTGCAAATTTGATTATTCTAGATTGTATTAGTATGTTCCCTCTAGGAATATCTAGGTCCTCCAGTGCAACTCTGTGTTTAACCAAAGGTTGCACTGGATGACCTAGAACGTCTTAGAGACAATGATCCATTCGACATTTGACAATGTCTGGCATATGTTGACCACAAAGTTGCAGCGATCTAGAGATTCCTAAAGAGGTATTCTCTCACATAAAAACATAGTGTTTTGTTATTTGCGGTTTCCCCACTTTCGTGAGGGCCCTGTGCCCCTAAGCCTAGCTAATGTTGAGGGACCACTGTATGTCCAAAATATGATAGCCTCATCTTAGTTATTTTGTTGCCTATGGAAATATCAGGCTTGGTTTTCTCTCAGACATATTTGGTTGTGCTTTTGGTAGTCCATAGAAGACTGCATAAATGTAGGACCTGTAAAACGCCTACATTTGTATCTTCTGCAGGTATTCAGTGGCCAAAGCTGGGTCCCAATCTTAGGCAGAGAAGATAGTCTCTGTTGGATTCCTTCTTACATGGAAGAAGCTGCAAGAAAGATGCCTTTGGAACAGGTAAATGTTCAGTCCTTCCTTATTCACAGCGGAGCCATTGGAAGGGTTCTGCAACAGAGGTTCCCAAACAATTGAAATTAAGGTCAGAAGAATTCCCTTTTCCCAGAGTGGTGTTCAATTTTCCCTTCCATGCATTGAATTCTTGGTTTGTCACTCATGGGTGACCAGATGCCGTCCTCCATTCTAGAGTGGTTCACTTGATCAGTGTTTTCTGCCATCTTGTCCTTCCTTTCTCTTCTTCCCCCAGCCAATCACAGCCAGGGGTAGTGGGAGTGGGATTCAGGCTTCAGCCTGTCAGCAGAGCTTGCTCTGACTCTGTGTTAGCACTGAATGCATGACGTTTAGGCAGGTTTGGTTCCACCATTTTTGTGGAGCGAGGCAACTGACTTAGGCCACTGGCTTTGCGTCTTATGAGAAATAGCAGTTTTTAATTGTATTTTTACTGCCAGGAATGCCAAGAGATCCTTGCAGATTTCATTGCTATTAGTGCAAAAATAATTCCACTTATCTACCAATTGGAAATATAGGAAGCATAAATCTGCTGGACATAAGACTGAGCAAGGCTGCTGTAGATGTATGCTAGTGAGTAATGCATATTGAGAAGACGTACATGGGAAAACTCCCATGTATACTATAAACTCTCCCTTCCCAGGAAAAAGCTATTTCATCAGGCAGCTGGTTTGTAATGTGTTCTCCTTCATGCATTATTCTTCAAGATGCAAGATAGGAAGATGGCCATGGCAGAGATAGCCGCATTTGCTGAAGCTCCAGTGACAGTTGTGTTTGTTTGAATTTATTTGTGTTTCATATTAGTTTGCTATCTGTTTGTTACTGGTAACTGAAGATAAATGATAATTGAATAGATCAAAGAAGCTAGTGAAGCTTGGATAGTAAACAACAGGGGAGCTAAATTCAAACATACCTGGTTTTTCCAGACACTGGTTTTCTAGTGGTTCTTTTAAAAAGAATCAATTCCAGGGAATGTTCAGCAAGTGGGAACGATGTTTGGACCTGAATCACATCAATCTGGAGGAGAGGGAAATGGCAGAGGGGCTGGCCAAGGGGTGTCACCCATTCAGCCTTCTGGTTGCTTGAAATCTGCCATTGTTTTAAGCGCTGGCTTTTGTCTACCGATTACATGCCTCTGCTTCAGTTTTCCAATCGGATTAGTTTTAAGGTAATTTATTCCTCCTGTGAATCTGGGTATGAACATTTCCCCACTGTGTGTCAAGAGTTAAGATGACGGTGTGATCCTTTGGGGTGGGGGGGTGACAATATTTTTAAATTTTATGATCAGTTATATGGTTGTTTGCAGTACAGCTTAACCACTCAAGTAACCAAGGGCTCTCATAACTGGGATTCCTCACTCCTTTGGTGAGCATTAAGCTTGGGTGCCTACAGCAGAGGGTGGAGGGCAGGAAGGAGTGGTTTTGGCCTACTATTTTTTTTTAAAGTGACTGTATATGCAATCAATCGTATTTGCATGGATTTTATTTTGCGAGCGATTGCTTCCTTGCCGGGGCAGAAGTCAAGGTTGTTGTATCAGTTGAGGGAAAATGCCTGTACCTTTGGGGGGGGGGACAATGGGGGATAGGCTATTCCACAGATGCCATTTGGTCATCCCTGGTGTGAGTCATACAGGAAGAGGGGGTTTTACCAGCTGGGCAAGGGTTGCTGATGCCCAGTTACCTGTGCCCTCTCACCTTTATGGCCACCCCTAAACCCCTGGCACAGTGCCATTTTTAAAAGCCTTCTACACTGATCGGCTCATTGAATTTGCAGACCGGGCACCATTTAATTCCTCTGGCATTTTTTCCTCCTCCTTCCACTTTGGCATGGCAGATACCTCAAAAAAAGGTGGGACGGAGATATCGTGAAAAACGGATGAGACCAAAGATTTGATAGCAATTTGGGGTGAGGAGGTGATGCAGATGCAACTAAATCAAAACCATTGCAATATAGATGTGTATGAAAATAATCGCAGCTAAGTTGAGAACAAAAGGGCACAATAGAACAGGATCAGAATATTGAACAAAAGCCAAGGCAATGAAACTGAAATTTAAGAAGGTAAACCAACTAGCAAACAGGAGCAGGAGTGGAGCAATAACCATGCCCCCCTCTTTTTTTTCAGCTGAAGGAAATAGTTGCCGGCAATTCCAATATAGAGGCGAAACAGGTAACTTCTGCAACGGAAGTTGTGATAGTGTCGGGAGATGCTGCTCATCAGGACCCTGTCAAGGCACCCCATTGCCATCTGCAGCCAGCGGTGGGATCTGAGGAGCTCTTGTTACAAGGTACATTTCCCAAAAATAAACATGTTCAGTAGGGGACATAGATGCATGGCTGTTTGGTGGATTGTTGTTGGGCTTGTGTTTGCGTCTCCAGTTGTACAGGCATAATATACAGGAGAGTCCAATTGTAAAGCTTATTCTTTCAGGTGCACATGAATAATGATGGTGGTTTCACTGCATGCACATTTTCTCCCATCTGCAGTCCAAAATTTTCCATCAAAAATATGGAAAAATATTTTGTTCCCTATATCAAAGAACCAATACAGGAAACCTTTACTTTACAGTGGTGGTATGGTTCTTACCGCCCCCCCTTTTTTTTCTTTTTCTTTCCTCCTGTCTGCAAGTAGAGGAAGGGGAACCATATGTGCTCATACTTACCCCAGTGGAGCAAGATGACAACAATACACTAACACATTTACAAGAGGGGGATACTCTTCAGCTAGATGAAACTAGTACTGGCCCCAGTGAAGAACACTCACCTGAACTTACACCAATTAAACCAAATGGTTGGTCATTATACCTTCAATTTGTACAGGAGGGCTTCTGCAATGGATGGTTGTGGGATATGTCCTAGGCCTGTTCTTTGGCATCCTTTGCATGGAAATTTAGTAATTCAATGCCCAAATAATTTTTTTTCCTTATTAACTCTTATCTTCCTCAGAGACCAACATTTCAAGACAAATGGCTGCACTATCCCCTGCTGAGCAGCTTGCCATGATCAAAAGAAAGAAGAAACGCAGCATAGCAGAAAAAATGGCAGAGAAACTGATGCAACATTCCACCAGTCAGTTGAACATTCTCTTAGAACATATGAAGGAAAGGGAGAGGGACCTGCAATTTAGAGAAAGAGAGAGAGAAGATAGAGAACGAGAGAGGGAAGAGAGAGAACGAGAGAGGGAAGAGAGAGAACGAGAGAGGGAAGAGAGAGAACGAGAGAGGGAAGATGGAGAACGAGAGAGGGAAGAGAGAGAAAGAGAGAGGGAAGAGAGAGAAAGAGTGAGGGAAGAGATAGAAAGAGTGAGGGAAGAGATAGAAAGAGAGAGGGAAAGGTTTCTTGAAAGATTCCTAGAGCAGTCGAGTAAGGGATTCCATGATCTGCTACATGTTTTGAAGGAGCAGACACATATCATGCAGAACTTTGCCAGTTCTTTGTTTCTAAATAGCACTGGTGGGGGAGGTGGACAGTTGGTGAAGAGGAGAAGATTAAATACAAAGTCTTCCCTTAGCGATGGCACTTTGGCTAGTGGATCTCAAAGTGATCTCAGTAGAAGTGACCCTGGACCAGTGGCTACTGGGCTCCCTACCCCCACTCAAGCCATAACTATTTCCAATACTGCACAGTCTTCAACCTCATCTCTTGGGGTGGTTTCTACAACACCACCTCAGACTCATGGTTCTGGTATATAACAACCGAAAGCATTATGTTTTGAGGGTACACCCTTAGTTAGGCCAGTTAGGAGGATAAGGAAGACTGTCCTGTTATCCCTGTGAATGAGGTACCCGTCCCTCCCAAAAAACCAGAAGACAGTACCAGAGGCATATGACAATTTGTTTTAGTACACGTATATGATATAGATTTCTGTTTAGCGTTATCATTTTTTTTTAAAAAAAGATCATAATTTGTACAATAAAAAAGTATTGCAAAAATAATATATTTTTAATTTATTTTTACATAACAATATCAGTAACAATAACAAAAAATACATACATTATAATGTTTGTATTGAATATACATATATATTAATAACTTTGTGTGTCCAGCAAAGTATCAATTGCCCACATGCATACGTGCACACACATATATGTTCACAATGGTGTGTGAGAGAGCTAAACACATACATGTGCAGTCAATTATAGCAGAATGTGTGTGCACGTACATGTTCAACTATATTTATTTATTTGGAGCATTTATACCTGCTCCTGAGCCACAAAGTCTATCAGAGCGGCATATATATATATATATATATAATTAGCCAATTCCCTGCCCTCAGGCTTACAATATATTAAGACATAACACAGAAGGAGAAGGGAATGATGGTGGGGAAAGGATCAAATTCATTGGTTCTTCTCTCTCTCTGGGGCCATGGCCATGGCAGGTAGGCAGGAGGGAGGGCTCTTCTTCTTACTGTGGGTTAGGTCAGATGGAGATGGCCTGCCTGCCTCTCCCTCTGAAGCTGAATGATGGTGGATGGGCTGGAGGGAGGGCT
This sequence comes from Urosaurus nigricauda, assembly GCA_034509955.1. Taxonomy (NCBI): domain Eukaryota; kingdom Metazoa; phylum Chordata; class Lepidosauria; order Squamata; family Phrynosomatidae; genus Urosaurus; species Urosaurus nigricauda. The sequence continues at coordinate 334,542,779 of JAOEGL010000002.1, forward strand.
AGATAGTCTCCCTTGGGGTGTTTTACAGCAGAACTGTCAGGTCCTGGTTTTATAGCCCAAGCAGGCAAAGTAGCTATGAGTGACAGAAAAACAGTACCTATATATATGTATGTATGATAGATTGGGCGAAAGATGTTGCACAAAGTATCCCGCTAGCCCAATGGGAAAAGAATTGGAGAAAAAGAATAAAGTATACCCCTAATAGTGGGATAAGAGAGAATTTGGTAAAAATGCAATACAGGTGGTACCTGACTCATAGACTGGCGAAAATTGGGAAAAGTAACAATAAGTGTTGGAAATGCGGAGAAATGGTCGGAACTTTTTACCATTGTTGGTGGGGTTGTAGGTTAGCACAAAAATTTTGGAAGGACGTTCACCAGACTTGTGGAGAAATCTTGGGATTTAACCTGGCGAAAGACCCTAAGCTCTTTCTACTTAACATGTTGGACAATGAACAAACCGAAAGAAGCCATGGTAAATTGATTTTCATGATGATATGTGCTGCCAGAGTGCTCTATGCAGGCATGTGGAAAAAGGAAGAGACGCCAACCATGGAACAGTGGATAAACAAAATATATGAACTTATGGAGATGGATAGAATTTCCTGTGTAGTGCAACAAAAAACCTTAGAGGAATTTAAGGACACAAGGAGCTCATTTTTAAAAATTTTAGACAGGAAAGAAGGACGTTATGCAATAATAACTTATAATTGAATGAGAAAAGAAAAAGAAAAACAGTACCTACCAAGTCAGGACTTGTAACGGTAGAACCAGCAGTTTCTTCTCCTTGGTCCTCCGATAGTCATTGTGCTCCTTCCTCCCTCTCTGCTGAGGTGTTTTGGGCCCTTTTCTCCCTCACAGGCCACAGCAGTGGCAGCTGGAATGGAGGGAGGGTGCCTCACCAGCTGCTGGAACTATCTATCTACACTTACATATTATAGGAGACGGAGTGCCTGCCATAGATCCTATGGTCTCTTCATCCTGGATTGTCCCTCCTGGAGCAGTTTGAAGAAGCAGATAACAATATTCACGTTCAATGTGTTTTTGATACAGTAAGTGTTTCAAAAGTGTGAAGTGTGTGTAGTGAGCCAATAAGGGTCCAGCGCACATGTGTTGGCTCTCACCTCTCCAATGATTCTGTCCACACCCCCAGTAACACTGGGCAAGCATGTGCCAAGGTTACCTCCACAGGACCTGTATCAACTACAGCATCCAAGCTGGAGCAGATCTAAGCAATTTTATCCACAATGTGCTGTGCACACTCTTTGTAGAGGGCTACCAAGTGGTTTCTCTACAGCTCTTGTGGGGCAGAATGCAGATGGCCCCTAACCACCCAAACAGCTCTGCTGGACAACACTGTGACGGATGCAATGGTGATAGCGAAGACTCCACTGCCACGTCACAGACCCGTGTTGGACAAGGTGTGGCACACGTGCCATCTGTGACAAGCTTGGTCAGCGGGAGGTTGCCATTGCCATCTCTGAGGCCGAGAGAGTGTGACTGTGTGCTTCTGGGACCCTAACGCAGGGTTTATTTGACAAGGTTTCTTCAGGGGTTGTGGGGTTTGTTTGTTTTTTTGCCATGGTCAACCTCTGAGATTCAAGACATTATAGTTTGTCACTGTTTTTCTGTGATTTCAAGTCCTTCACCTAGTTTCTTCAGGTTTCCCATTGCCTTCCTCAATGAGTTTCTTCAGAGGAGGTTTGCCATTGCCTTCCTCTCAGGCTGAGACAGTGTGACATCAAAGTAAGTTGTGAGGGAAGAAAAACAACTGCATGTGATGGCAGGGCAAATCTGAGGGTTGTTTCTGGATGGAGAATGGCAGATCCCCAAAAAACCAGGAGTCGTTTTTAATAAATCCAACCCTCAGTTTTGCAAGCCTACCTGGCAGGAATTATCTTATTAAAACTGTGTTCTGCTTTTAAACAAATGGTCTTTTTAATTTTATAACAGTTTCATACCATTTCAATTTTCAGTTTTAGTTTTCTAGACTTAATTGCTCTGTGTTTTAGACCTTAACCACTTTGGGTCCCAGTCTTGGGGGGGGGGGGGGAAGCAGGAGATAATAATAATAATAATAATAATAATTATTATTATTATAAATAATTGTGTATAAATTAATAATAATGATGATGAATAAGCCAGCCAGAAAAGACTGGTCTTTTATGCTCTTTTATGCTCTTTAAATTCAGACAGTGTATTACTTATTATAAGACTTTAAATCAGTAATGGTTTAAAAATAAGAATTTTTTCTCTTGAGGGCTTGGAAAACTTTGAATTTTCTTGGGCTACTGCAGCTTTCCCCAGAATCCCCTGAAGCAACCATGCCATGCTTGTGGAGGGGATTCTGGGGAAATTTGCAGAAGAACACGGTTAGTTTTCCCTGAGCTCTAAGTGAGGAACACTTTATCTATATAATAAACATAGAATAAAGTGTATAAAGTATAGAGGCAGAGTTTGTGTCTGTATATGTGTGTGTGTGTAATAAACATAGAATAAAATGTATATAGAGGCAGAGTTTGTGTCTGCATATATATATATATATATATAGAATAAGTATAAAGTATAGATGCAGAGTGTGTCTATGTGTGTGTGTGTATATATATATATAAAATAAACATAGAATAAAGTGCATAACGTATAGAGGCAGAGTTTGTGTATTTATGTATATGTCTATATATGCATATAGATATACATATACATATATAGAATAAAGATAATAAAGTGTATAAAGTATAGAAGCAGAGTTTGTATCTCTTTGTAGGTGTAGAGAGAGAGAGAAAGAGAATAAACATAGACTCAAGTGTATAAAATATAGAGGCAGAGTTTGTAAATAATATATGTGTGTGTGTGTGTGTGTGTGTGTGAGTGGCTTAGGGAGCTGGGGATGTTTAGCCTGGAGAAGAGAAGGTTAAGAGGTGATATGATAGCCCTGTTCAAATATGTGAAGGGATGTCATATTGAAGAGGGAGCAAGCTTATTTTCTGCTGCTCCAGAGACTAGAACACGGAACAATGGATGCAAACTGCAGGAAAAGATATTCCACCTCAACATTAGGAGGAACTTCCTGACAGTAAGGGCTGTTCGACAGTGGAACACACTCCCTCGGAGCGTAGTGGAGTCTCCGTACTTGGAGGTCTTTAAGCAGAGGCTGGATGGCCATCTGTCGGGAGTGCTTTGATGGAGAGTTCCTGCATGGCAGAATGGGGTTGGATTGGATGGCCCTTGTGGTCTCTTCCAACTCTATGATTCTATTATTATTATTACCCCACCTTCCTTCAAAAACAGGACTCAATATATATAGAATAAACATAGAATAAAGTGTATAAAATATAGAGGCAGACTGTGTGTGTGTGTATGTGTAATAAACAGTAAAGTCTATAAAATGTAGAGACAGAGTTTGTGTGTTTTTATGTATATAAATGCATGAATGTGGACTGAACTTCAGTTGGAGTGGAAGTCTACATCCACATCAAAAAACCCACACAGGGGAGAAACCATATAACTGCATGGAATGTGGAAAGACCTTCAATAAGGGTGGAACTCTACCCACACAGCGGAAAAACCATATAAATGTATGGAATGTGGGAAGAGCTTCAGTCAGAGTGAAAGTTTACATTGCCATCAAAGATCCCACACAGGGGAGAAACCATATAAATGCATGAGATGTGGAAAGAGCTTCAGTCACAGTGCAAATCTATACTCACATCAAGGGACCCACAGAAGAGAGAAACCATATAAATGCATGGAATGTGGGAAGAGCTTCAGTCAGAGTGGAAATCTACATTCACATCAAAGAACTCACTCAGTGGACAGACCATATAAATGCATGGAGTGCACGAAGAGCTTCAGTCAGAGTGGAGGTCTAAGTTCACATCAAAGAGCCCACAGAGGGAAAACCAGCTAAATGTATGAAATGCAGAAAGAGCTTTTCTGAAAAAGGATGAAAAATGAATGACTGTCATATTATCAGTTAACGGAAAGAGATGATATGAGGAATGGCAGTATGAAGGGGGGAATCATAAAGTTTGTATGCAGAGATAGTAGTCCTTTGATAGGTAAAATGTGCAAATTGCTACTTATATTTGACAATGAAGAAAAGCAGGTTAAAGAATATATCATTAATTGGACAAAATAAATTGGGACATAATATTTGAATGGATCAATGGCAGAAGGTACAAGGAAAACCTGTACAAAATTATGTGTAAATGTATATCACCCCAGAGAAATTGGCTAAAATGTATAAAGGATATATAGCATGAATGCCTCAACGTGGGCTTGCCATCCGCTGATTTGAACATCCGCAGATGGCAAACCCCATTCATTTCTATGGCTGAATTTGCACGTGCCCCTATTTAATACTATAGGAATTGAGATCCTGTGGTTTTTGCCATTTGAGGGGCAAAAGGATCTTTTATACCTGAATCAAGATAGTCGGCAGCATAGTTTGCAGCTTAAGTCAAAATAGTAACTTCTTGAGGAGAATATAGACTTTGATTGGTTTTGTTCCTTCTCATGCTGCATATCATTATTTCTATGTTCTAAGCTCAGTTGTTTTTATACAGCAAACCTGTTTCTTCTCTACAATTAACCTACACAGATTAAATCTTATTACACATCTCTATCCAGTTCATTTGATATTTCTTTTTGTTGCTCATTTTTCAAGAAACCAAAGCTATCCTACCCCCAATCCATATCTTAATTATTATTTTTTTAAATTTCCATATTTCTCTCATAGTTATATGCCAAAGACCATTCATTTTTTACACTGTCTAGTTGTTTACCCTTTATTATTTGCGTTAATTTTTCCATTTCCATTGCATAATATAATTTTAGTAAACATTCTTCTTTCTATGATGTATACTCAGATTTCCATTTTTGTACTAAAGCTATCCGTGCCATGGTGGTTTTTTAAAAAAGTAGTTTTCCATATTTGTTTTCCAATTCTTTTTCAGCCATGTTTAACAGATAAAATTCTGGTTTCATTTGCATGTTAATCTTTCACATTTTATTTATTTTGCTGTTCACCATTATCCAGTACTTCTTTACTTTTGTACGGGACCACCAGCAACATTCCTATTTCTTCTTTGCATTTCCAGCACACATTACTGTTGTGAGATATAAATATTTATTGGAGTAAGATACTACCAGAAATACATTTTATCGCAGTTTTCCCTTAGATTTTGTGACATTGTGGGCCCATTCCCACTTGCGGAAAAAAACGCATTGGAATCGGGCTGTGCTTTGCTTAGGAAAGCAATTCCAAAAGGCCCCTCGTTCACACTATGGAAAGGGGCCTTGTTTGGAATCGCTTTCTCAGCCGGGAACACTTGTCGTTCCCACAGGAGCTGCCAGGGAAGGATGACAGCCCTCTACCCGCCAATCTTTTTGGGGAGGGGTATTGATCGCAAATGTGATCACTATAAAGGGAACCCCCCCACACACACACACACACCACGTAAAGGAAGGACACACTGTATTCCTTTACAATCAAAACAACTCTGCTATTTTCCCTCATGCACCTACCCAGTAGAAATCCTCTTTGGTCTTCGTCTATCCAATGTTGTAAATATGCTTTTAATCTTTCTGCTAAGTTAGTAGTGAATATTTTATAATCTTGGTTTACGAGTGATATTGGCCTAAAATTCTTTGGTTCAGTAATGTTTTCCCTTCTTTAAGTAGGACTACAATATCTGTTCCTTTCCATGTATACGGGATGCCCTCTTTTAATACAGCATTTAAAGGACTGATATAAAATTTTTGTAATATTTGGATGTAAATCCATCGGAGCTGGATGCCTTTCCATCCTTGCATTTTTTGATTGCATCTTTTATTTCTTTTACTATAATAGGTCCATTTAATTTTTGGTTTTAATCTGTACTTGGGGATGGGAATCTAATTTCTTTTAAATATTATTTTACTTTCTACCAGCCATGCCCTTAAATTCTGCCTTAAATCCTAGCCCTGTCTGCACTTGATGGTTCTACTCAGTTGCCTGGTTTTGTTTGTTTGTTTGTTTTATTTTATAACTGGTATAACTATTTTAAGTATGTAATTGTATTGATTGTTACTATGCTGTTGGAGGAGAGTTAGGGATTGTCCTTTCAATTATTATGCTATGTTATGCTTTGATTATTTGATATGCTATGTATTTTTAATTTGTGTTTCACTACTTTAACTGTTAGTATGTTTTACTATTATGTAATGGGGGGTGTGAGGGGATACATAATGCATTATTGTTTGTACTTTGTATTTTTATTCCTGTATTTTATTGTTATTCTTGTTTCATAATCCCCCTTGATTCCTTTGGGAAAAGGTGGAATATAAATAAATCATTTTACCAAGATTGAAAGAAGAGACAGAGTTGGCTGTCATCCGCATACTGATGACACTGTACCCCAAAACTCTGAATGACCTCTCCCAACAGTTTCAAGTAGATGTTAAACAACATTGGGGAACAACACAGAACCCTGTGGAACTTCATTTGATTCTGAAAATTGACACCCTTGCCTGCACTCAAGTAAGCTTTCTTGGTGGTGGTCAACAGACGCAGCAGGTGGTCTGCTACACAGGAAACCATCCCAGCCCTTGAGCTGAGGGACCCCAGCATCCCCCACAGCCACTAGTAGTAGACTCCGAGGCCCTAAGCAATGGATTCTACCCGGACTATCCCATGGCCACAACCCCACGTTTCCCATGGGTGGGCAATTGGAGTCCCCTGAGTTGGGCACGCTAGGGTGAGATTGAGAAGATGGACTCCCAAGAATTATAAAGTACATATCCAAAGGAAAGACAAGGAATCCAACTTGTGCAGCCATGGCCTACCTCCTGCTCTAATAGCTATGAGAACAGGTGAGAAGCAGCAAAGTTTGCTCTCCACTCCATTCCTAGCTGATCTGCCCCTGGCTCAGCTCAAGTGAATCTGTCTTCCAGACACAACTAGGCACAAAAGAACCTTTCTGTGCCCCTGGAAAGCTGCTAACATTTGACTGTGAGGCTAACAAGGACACTCGAGCCCAGCTGACTTGCAAAGGAGCCACACTTGTTACACTTTTGCCAGCCCAGAACTTCCCAGATGTATTGGCCTACAAACTTCTTGTCTGAAAGCTGGGGATGTTGGAATTTGTAGTGCAATGCATTGGGAAAGGATGAGACTGGTGCTGTCCTAAAGCACAAAAGGTTCACAACCTATTAAGTTTAGTCACTGTTCTGCATCCTGATTCTCGTACGCTGCCTACTCAGCTTTCAACATTGTAGATTATTTGACTGGACTGGGAAAAACAAATGAGGAACAACATGTTTATTCTTATTCTAGGACACTGACGTACAGCCATAAGTGACTATAGAGACTTATCAGTGAATGAAGAATGGCCTTTTGAGTGCCTCTGAGCTTATGGAGACCATTTTATGCACTATTCATTAACTTCACATCCTCCTCCTCCTTTCATACTCCATACAGGAGCAGAATGAAAAATCAAGAGAATTAAGAGGCATGGTCTGCTAGACCACTTGTTTTGAATGCAGGAAGCAGAGGGCCCATCTTTTAACACACCTCAAGCCAACACAGAACCATGTGATCCTTACCTTCCTTTTGGAAAATACCCCCTGTAGTGAATAACAAGATCTTATATCACAGGAAAACTACTTCTTGTTTCACAGGGATACACAGGAGTACTACTTCTTAGGTCTATTTGGGGTAAGGGGTACCTAATAATCACATAGCTAGTTCAAAGAAACAAGTTTCTTTACTAGTTACTGTTAAACATTTTGAAAGGATGTCATACTGAAAATGGATCGAGTTTGTTTTCTGCAGCTCCAGAGAGTATGACCCAGCGCAGTGGTTTCAAAATGCAGGAAAAGAGATTTCACCTCAGCATTAGGAAGAACTTCCTGATTGTAAGAGCTGTTCAACAGTGGAAAAGGCTCCCTCGAAAACCAGTGGAGTCTCGTTCTTTGGAGGCTTTTAAACAGAGGCTAGATGGCCATATGTTGGGGGTGCTTTGATTGTCTATTTCTGCATGGCAGAATAAGATTGGACTTGGTGGCCCTTGAGGATTTTCCCAGCTCTATGATTCTATGATTCCCAATTTCTGCCTGTACCCCATGTTCTCTCTTTCACTTCTCTCCTCCCTCCATTCATTGATAGGATTTAGACATTGATACCTGTTCTGTGGAGAATGAATGTAATTCAGGGACCAGTTCAGAAAGGTAATTTCTTCTCAGCTTGGGTCCTGGCTGGGGACTGAATGAATGGCACATGAAAATGTCTCCACAATTGGTCTTTCCATAGCATCATTCTGGCCCCATATGTTTCATGTTCTTTTCCTGCCCCATTTCAGAGTCCCAGAATCTCGGAGGGCCTTTGCTGAGAAGGGAAGTTCTCATGGGTTTTATGTGGAGGAACTGAACTCTTTGCCAGTAAGGAAAGAGACTAACACTTTCCCAAGACTTGTCACATACAACAAATGGGAATTACCATATTTTCCAGTGATGGAGGTAGAAACATCCTACAACTATGTTTTCTTTAGTCTTTGCTCTATCCCTTTGACTTTCCAACTGCTAAACCAAAGCTTTGCTTTAGCAATTAGAAAGTCAAAGGGATAGAGCAAAGACTAAAGAAAACATACTTGTAGGATATTTCCACATACATCGCTGAAAACGAACATGTCACAGGACCAATGTTCCTTTTATAATTACAGATATTGAACCTGCAAGACCCTTAAGATCTTGCATGATTTATCTCTTTTAGTTCTATTTGTTACTTATAATAAATAATTCCTTTAAAAGTATCTGCTACTTGACACTCCTTGAAATGCGTCTTAGCTCGATTGATGTTCAGTAGATCAATAGGAAGGAGAACTGAGTCCTTAACAAGACTCAGTGTATGTTAAGGGAAATCCATTATAAATTCACTGGGTGGTGGCAGCGTAATTCGAGGGAATTTAAGGGTCTGCTGGGGCTAAGAGCCATGACATGGTTGCTGTCTGGCTGCTTGGACCACAGGAGATCATTGCATGGTGGGAGTGGTCCTCTTATTGAAGCCAGAACCTCCCTCTCTCTTCAGGTGAAGGCGATTAGAGGGACTGGTACGATTCTAAAATACTTCAGTGGTATCAAGTGTCTGAAGGATTGCCTGCCGTACTTCTTTGTTACCTTGGTGAAAGTCTTGGTCACCCAGTCCCGCAGAACCAAGGAGGATGGGATCAGCAGGAACTTCAAAATCTACACGGACCCAGGGTATGTTGCTTACAAGACTTGGCTGGAGGCAAAAGTTGCCAGCGGGGGCAGATGTAGGAACCCACATCCCTGAACAAACTATCTTTTCTGTCACTTCTCTCTGGCATCACCCTCTCTTTTCTGTAGGGAAATAATCCATATCTTGGTGTAATGACTAGGCCTCCAGTCATTTTGAGGATGTCTTGAGGCAGGAAACAGTTAAACTGGGAGGAACGTATATGCAAATAAAGAGTGACATCACAGTTTAGGGAAGGCTCATTTGGCCAATCAGTGAACAGGATCAAGGGTATTTCAGGAAGCTTCCAGAAGGGTATAAGCCTCTGAGTCCAAGTGACAGTTGGAGGTTGGAGAGAGTATCAGAGATGAAGAGGGGCAGTTAGAGGGTGAGTCTTGGGAGTTATTGGTTATGAAGTAGGAATATATCAGAGTAGAACATTTAGGTCTTTTATTATTTATGATAGCTTGTACAAAATTAATATTTTCCAGCGATGGAGGTGGAAACATCCTACAACTATGTTTTCTTTAGTCTTTGTTCTATCCCTTTGACTTTCTAACTGCTAAACCAAAGCTTTGGTTTAGCAATTAGAAAATCAAAGGGATAGAGCAAAGACTAAAAAAAACATAGTTGTAGGATATTTCCACATACATCGCTGAAAACAAACATGTCACAGGACCAATATTCCTTTTATAATTACAGATATTGAACCTGCAAGACCCTTAAGATCTTGCATTATTTATTTCTTTTAGTTCTATTTGTTACTTATAATAAATAATTCCTTTAAAAGTATTTGCTGCTTGACACTCCTCGAAACATGTCTTAGCTCGATTGATGTTGAGTAGATCAGTAAGAAGGAGAACTGAAGTCCTTAACAAGACTCAGTGTATGTTAAGGGATAGAATAATAGAATCATAGAGTTGGAAGAGACCACAAGGGCCATCCAATCCAACCCCCTGCCATGCAGGAACTCCAAATCAAAGCATCCCTGACAGATGGCCATCCAGCCTCTGCTTAAAGACCCCTAAGGAAGGAGACTCCACCACACTCCGAGGGAGTGTGTTCCATTGTCGAATAGCCCTTACTGTCAGGAAGTTCCTCCTAATGTTGAGGTGGAATCTCTTTTCCTGCAGTTTGCATCCATTGTTCCGCGTTCTAGTCTCTGCAGCAGCAGAAAACAAGCTTGCTCCCTTCTCAATATGACATCCCTTCAAATCTTTAAACAGGGCTATCATATCACCTCTTAACCTTCTCTTCACCAGGCTAAACATCCCCAGTTCCCTGAGGCGTTGCTCATAGGGCATGGTTTCCAGACCCTTCACCATCTTAGTTGCCCTCCTTTTTGTGATTATGGCATTGGCCTCTAAGTGTTCACAGACTCTCTGCTTAATGATCTGCTCTAGAACCTTTCCTGGAATTGATGTCAGACTAACTGGACGATAATTGTTGGGATCCTCTTTTTTTCCCTTTTTGAAGATGGGCACAACGTTTGCCCTCCTCCAGTCTGCTGGGACTTCTCCTGTTCTCCAGGAGTTCTCAAAGATTATTGCCAGTGGTTCCGATATTACATTTGCCAGTTCTTTTAATACTCTAGGATGTAGTTCATCTGGTCCTGGAGATTTATATTCATTTAGGTTAACCAGGTATTCCTTTACTATCTCTTCACTTATTCTGTGCTGAAATTCCTCTATTCTGTCTTCTGCTCCATTATCCTTAGGTTGAGCACCCTTTGCCTTTTCTGAGAAGACTGAAGCAAAGAAGGTGTTGAGTAATTCTGCCTTTTCTCTGTTCCCTGTTAGCATTTTGCCATCTTCTGCACGCAGTGGCCCAACCGTTTCCTTCTTCTTCCTTTTGCTGCGGACATATCCAAAAAAGCCCTTTTTATTGTTATTAACCTCTCTAGCAAGCCTGAGTTCATTCTGCGCTTTAGCTTTTCTGACTTTACCCCTACATGTGCTGGCTATTTGTTTGAATTCCTCTTTCGTGATTTCCCCATTTTTCCATTTCTTATACATGTTCCGTTTAATACTTAGCTCAGTTGAAAGTTCCTTAGTCAACCATCCTGGCTTCTTGAGACATCTTCCATTTTTCTTCCTCATTGGAACTGTTTGAAATTGCGCCTTCAATATCTCCCTTTTGAGAAACTCCCATCCGTCTTGAACTCCCTTCTCTTCTAGTATTCCTGACCATGGGATCACTCCCAGTATTTCTCTAAGATTATTGAAATCAGCTCGCCTAAAGTCTAGAGTGCATGTCTGACTATGCCTGGCTTCTCCCTTCCACTGTATTACAAACTCCAGAACATGGTCACTTCCACCTAAGGATCCAACCACTTGCACCCCATCAACTAGGTCTTCCCTGTTGGTTAAGATAAGATCTAAAATGGCTGATCCCTTTGTTGCCTCTTCCACCTTTTGGACAATGAAATTGTCTTCCAGGCAAGTGAGGAATTTGCTAGACCTTGAGGATTTGGCTGAGTTTGACTTCCAGCAAATATCAGGATAGTTGAAGTCACCCATCACTACTACATCTCTCCTTTCTGAGTATGTGTTTATCTGTTCTAGAAAGGCATCATCCAATTCCTCTGCTTGAGTCGGGGGTCTGTAGTAGACTCCCACAGTAACATCCTTGTTATTTCCCTCTCCTTTAATTTTTATCCAGATGCTCTCCACCTGGCTTCCAGTATTGACTTCCTGGATCTCTTCACTGGTGTAAATATCCCTGACATATAATGCTATTCCTCCTCCTTTCCTGCTTGGCCTGTTTCTCTTAAAAAGGTTATACCCCTCTATTTCTACATTCCTATCATGAGACTTATCCCACCAGGTTTCAGTTTCATATTTCCCTTGTTGTGCTAGGAGTTCAAGTTCATCCTGCTTATTTCCCATACTCTGTGCATTAGTGTAGAGACATTTAAGACCATGTGTCCTCTTTACTTGCTGCTTTTGCACATTTTTTTGCCTCCTACTGTTGGGTCCTTTTCCGGGAAGGCCTGCCGGAAGAGATACGTCTTCAAGGCTTTCTTAAAGCCATAGGTGGATGGAATGAGACTCAACTCATCTGGCAGGTCATTCCAAAGTTTGGGGGCGACCGCTGAGAAGGCCCCCTGGGAGGTCTGTGTCAGCCTAGTCTTCATGGGATGTAAAACTAAAAGACTCCTCCCAGAGGATCGAAGCGTGCGGGGTAGTGCGTACGGGAAGAGGCGGTCCCTTAGATAGGATGAACTCGAGCCATGTAGGGCTTTATAGGTTAAAACCAACACCTTGTACTGTGCCCGGAAACTGATCGGCAGCCAGTGGAGAGATTTTAGCACAAGTGTCATGTGCTCTCTCCTAGATGCACCTGTAATAAGTCTGGCTGCCATATTCTGAACCAGTTGTAGTTTCCAAGTTAAGCACAGGGGTAGCCCCATGTAGAGTGCATTACAGAAGTCCAATCGTGAGGTTACCAGAGCATGTGTCACAGTTTCCAGATCCCTCATCTCCAGGAAAGGGCACAGCTGGCGTATCAGCCGAAGCTGGTAACAGGCACTCCTGACCGTGGCAATCACCTGACTAGTCATGTGAAGTGACGAGTCTAGGAGGATCCCCAGACTGTGAACACAGTCCTTAGAGGAGAGTGTGACTCCATCAAGAACTGGAGATTGTATTCCTAAACCTGGTTTCGAGCCTGTAACTGTTAGTACCTCCTTTTCGTCTGGATTTAGCTTCAATCTGTTTTCCCTCATCCAATCCATTACTGCCACAAGGCAGGAGTTGAGAGGAGAGACGCCATCTGAGGTCTGAGCAAACGATCTTGTCATGGAGAGATATATCTGAGTGTCATCAGCGTACTGATGACACCGAGCTCCATGCCTCCAAATGATCTCGCCAAGCGGCTTTACTTGATCTCCCAGCCTCCACATGGCCACATGCCCTGAGGCAAGGTCCCTCCAATCCCTCTGAACCGAACACTAAAACTCCCTCATATTCTTGACCAGACGCATCTGCAATTTCTTTTTTTTTCTTTTTTTCTTCCTTCCTTCCTTCTTTCTGTCTCGCTAGCTGAGTTGTGAGGTGTGATTAAACCCTGTTAGTGGTGTTACTGCTCCTGTTGTCGTTGTGTGCCTTCAAGTTGTTTCTGACTTCCCTAAGGAAATCCTGTCGCAGGGTTTTCTTTGTAAGATATGTTCAGAAGTGGTCTTATAAGTGCTTCCCTCTGAGGCTGAAAGAGTGTGACTTGCCTAAGGTCATTCGGTGGGTTTCTGTGGCTGAGTGAGCATTCGAACCCTGGTCTCTAGGGTCATAGTCCAGTGCTCCAGCCACTAAACCACACTGCCTCTTTCTTGAGGCTTTGTTGTTTTTTGTGATGTGGCTTCAAGTCATTGCTGACTTATGGTGAGCCACTCCTGGAGTCCAAAACACACTGCAGCAATATTCCAGTCTGAGACCGCTTTAACTGACCTGGCTCAGTGCTTGGGAATTCTGGGATCTGTATTCCAGGTGGGGCCTGATCAAAGCAGAATAGAGTGGCACTATTACTTCCCTTGATCTAGACACTATATTTCTATTGATGTAGTCTAAAATTGCATTGGCCCTTTTAGCTGCTGCATCGCACTGTTGACTCATGTTCAACTTGTGGTCCACTTGGACTCCTAGATCCTTTTCACATGTTGTCTCATTCAGCCAGGTATCCCCCATCCTATATCTGTGCATTTCATTTTTCCTCCCTAAGTGCAGAACCTTACATTTGTCTGTGCTGAATTTCATTTTGTTAGCTTTAGCCCAGCTTTCTAGTCTATTCAGGTCATTTTGAATTTTGATCCTGTCCTCTGGGGTATTAGCTACTCCTCCTAATTTGGTGTCATCTGCAAATTTGATAATTAGGCCCTCAATAATTTCATCCAAGTCATTAATAAAGATGCTGAATAGCACTGGGCCAGGACAGAACCCTGTGCCACCCCACTGGTCACTTCTCTCCAGGATGAAAAGGAACCATTGTTGAGCACCCTTTGAGTTCGGCAGGTCAACCAATTGCAAATCCATATAACAGTTAACTTGTCTATCCCACATTTTGCAAGCTGGTTTGCAACAATTAGATCCTCTTTTTTTCCCTTTTTGAAGATGGGGACAACATTTGCCCTCCTCCAGTCTGCTGGGACTTCTCCTGTTCTCCAGGAGTTCTCAAAGACTATTGCCAATGGTTCCGATATTACATTTGCCAGTTCTTTTAATACTCTAGGATGTAGTTCATCTGGTCCTGGAGATTTATATTCATTTAGGTTAACCAGGTATTCCAGTACTATCTCTTTATTTTATTCTGTGCTGAAATTTCCCTATTCTGTCTTCTGCTCCATTATCCTTAGGTTGAGCACCCTTTGCCCTTTCTGAAAAGACTGAAGCAAAGAAGGTGTTAAGTAATTCTGCCTTTTCTCTGTCCCCTGTTAGCATTTTGCCATCTTCTGCATGCAGTGGCCCAACCATTTCCTTCTTCTTCCTTTTGCTGCGGACATATCCAAAAAAGCCCTTTTTATGTTCTTAACCTCTCTAGCAAGCCTGAGTTCATTCTGCGCTTTAGCTTTTCTGACTTTATCCCTACACATGCTTGCTGTTTGTTTGAATTCCTCTTTGGTGATTTCCCCATTTTTCCATTTCTTATACATGTTCCGTTTAAAACTTAGCTCAGTTGAAAGTTCCTTGGTCATCCATCCTGGCTTCTTGAGACATCTTCCATTTTTCTTCCTCATTTGAACTGTTTGAAATTGCGCCTTCAGTATCTCCTTTTTGAGAAACTCCCATCCGTCTTGAACTCCCTTCTCTTTTAGTATTCCTGACCATGGGATCACCCCCAGTATTTTTCTAAGTTTATTGAAATCAGCTCTCCTAAAGTCTAGAGTGCATGTCTGACTATGCCTGGCTTCTCCTTTCCACTGTATTACAAACTCCAGGAGAACATGGTCACTTCCACCTAAGGATCCAACCACTTGCACCCCATCAACTAGGTCTTCCCTGTTGGTTAAGATAAGATCTAAAATGGCTGATCACCCTGTTGCCTCTTCCACCTTTTGGACAATGAAATTGTCTTCCAGACAAGTGAGGAATTTGCTAGACCTTGAGGATTTGGTTGAGTTTGACTTCCAGCAAATATCAGGATAGTTGAAATCACCCATCACTACTATGTTTTTCCTATCTGAGTGTGGTCATCTGTTCTAGAAAGGCATCATCCAATTCCTCTGCCTGAGTCGGGGGTCTGTAGTAGACTCCCACAGTAACATCCCTGTTGTTTCCCTCTCCTTTAATTTTTATCCAGATGCTCTCCACCTGGATTCCAGTATTGACTTCCTGGATCTCTTCACTGGTGTAAATATCCCTGACATATAATGCTATTCCTCCTCCTTTCCTGTTTGGCCTGTTTCTCTTAAAAAGGTTATATCCCTCTATTTCTACATTCCAATCATGAGACTCATCCCAACAGGTTTCAGTGATGCCTATTATATCATATTTCCCTTGCTGTGCTAGGAGTTCAAGTTCATCCTGCTTATTTCCCATACTCTGTGTATTAGTGTAGAGACATTTAAGACCATGTGTCCTCTTTACTTGCTGCTTTTGCACGTTTTTTTGCCTCCTACTGTTGGGTCCTTGTACTGTTTGCCTTGTTCCCTCTATGCCAGTTTGGCTATTCTCTCCAGCCCTTTTGCCTTCCAGAATGCTGTCTCCCTTCCCCACATAACTCAGTTTAAAGCCCTTCTGATCAGATTCTTCAGACTGTTGGCAAAAACGTTTTTGCCAACTGGCGTAAGATGCAGCCCATCCCTTGCCAGAAGTCCCTGCTCATGGAACCGCAGTCCATGATCCAAGAATCCAAACTGTTCTTGGCGGCACCATCTACGGAGCCAGTTATTCACCTCTGCTATTTTCCTCTTCCTTCCTGGACCATGCCCTTCTACTGTGGGAAGAGATGAGATGACAACCTGTGCATCCATCTCTTTCAGCTTCCTTCCCAGAGCCTCATAATCCCTTTTGATATTCTGAAGGCTGTGCCTTGCAGTATCATTCGTTCCCCCATGAACCAAAAGAAAGGGGTATTGATCAGTAGGCTTGATCAGTCTTGTCAGCCTCTCCGTCACATCACGGATCTTTGCCCCAGGGAGACAACACACCTCCCGAGACATCTTATCAGGCCCACAAACCACTGCTTCTGTACCCCTCAGCAAGGAGTCCCCCACCACGACCACGCGCCTCCTCCGAGGCTTAGCAGTGGCTGTTCCTTTTCGTGATACTCTCAGGCTCTCCTGCTCTGTCCCTGATGTCTGTCCCTGCTGCTTTTCCTCATCATCTCTGACAACAGAGAGAGATTCAAAGCAATTCTGTAGCTGCAAGCCGCTCACAGAACGTTCCCTGGTTTCCTTACTTCTGTGTGTGACCTTCCTCCAAGCATCTACCTCTGTTATATGTGGAGTGACCTCCTCCACCCCAACAACTTCCTCTGTCTGTTTCCCACCCAAGACATTCTGGTCTGATCTGTTCAGGAGAATCTCCTGCTCTCTATGATACTGGAGTGCAAATATCTGCTCCTCTAGCTGCTGTACTTTCTCTTCCAAGAGAGCTACCAACTTGCACTTGTGGCAGGTGTAGTTCCCCACCTCTGTAGGCAAGAAGACAAACATCCCACAGGTGTTGCAGGTGACTGCTGCAGGGCCTTCAGTGTCCATACTGAGAAGTCTTAAGGAGGCACTGAAACAAGACTGTGGGCTTCCCTTGCTAGACTTGGCCTTTATTCCCAAGCTCTGTCACTGAGTTCAAGTCACGGGGCCTATAGTTAGGTAGAGAGCTCCTGGCTAAAAGCTCCTTCCAAAGGCAAGTCTCTGATTCACTTCCTCTGATGCTTCAGGCCGGCTCCTCTTCTATTCTCTAAAAACCTCCTTGCTTCTGCTAGCTTTGAGTAGCCTTAAGTAGCCTCCCAGCAATGGCTCCCAGAATGCAATGGCTCAAGTGTAAATTAGATTAGATCTCACCCAAGCACATGGACTAGAACCTCCTCCTTTTCTTTCTCCTTTGTTAAAGGAAATGAAGCTTCTGCTAGCCTTGAGTAGCCTTAAGTAGCCTCCCAGCAATGGCTCCCAGAATGCAATGGCTCAAGTGTAAATTAGATTAGATCTCACCCAAGCACATGGACTACAGCCTCCTCCTTTTCTTTCTCCTTTGTTAAAGGAAATGAAGCTTCTGCTAGCCTTGAGTAGCCTTAAGTAGCCTCCCAGCAATGGCTCCCAGAATGCAATGGCTCAAGTGTAAATTAGATTAGATCTCACCCAAGCACATGGACTAGAACCTCCTTTTCTTTCTCCTTTGTTAAAGGAAATGAGATTAAAGGAAATGCATTATAAATTCACTGGGTGGTGGCAGCGTAATTCGAGGGAATTTAAGGGTCTTCTGTGGCTAAGAGCCATGACATGGTTGCTGTCTGGCTGCTTGGACCACAAGAGATCATTGCATGGTGGGAGTGGTCCTCTTACTGAAGCCAGAACCTCCCTCTCTCTTCAGGCGAAGGCAATTAGAGGGACTGGTACGATTGTAAAATACTTCAGTGGTATCAAGTGTCTGAAGGATTGCCTGCCGTACTTCTTTGTTACCTTGGTGAACGTCTTGGTCACCCAGTCCCGCAGAACCAAGGAGGATGGGATCAGCAGGAACTTCAAAATCTACATTCTGCACTTAGGGAGGAAAGGTTCTGCACTTAGGGAGGAAAAATGAAATGCACAGATATAAAATGGGGGACACCTGGCTGAATGAGACCACATGTGAAAGGGATCTAGGAGTCCAAGTAGACCATAAGCTGAACATGAGTCAACAGTGAGATGCGGCAGCTAAAAAGGCCAATGCATTTTTAGGCTGCATCAATAGAAGTATAGTGTCTAGATTAAGAGAAGTAATAGTTCCACTCTATTCTGCTTTGGTCAGGCCCCACCTGGAATACTGTGTCCAGTTCTGGGCACCACAATTCAAAAAGGATATGGAGAAACCGGAGCGGGTCCAAAGGAGGGCAACTAAGATGGTGAAGGGTCTGGAAACCATGCCCTATGAGGAACGCCTTAGGGAACTGGGGATGTTTAGCCTGGAGAAGAGAAGGTTAAGAGGTGATATGATAGCCCTGTTTAAATATTTGAAGGGATGTCACATTGAGGAGGGAGCAAGCTTGTTTTCTGCTGCTCCAGAGACTAGGACGCGGAACAATGGATATAAATTGCAGGAAAAGAGATTCCACCTCAACATCAGGTGGAACTTCCTGACAGTAAGGGCTGTTCGACAGTGGAACACACTCCCTCGGAGTGTGGTGGAGTCTCCTTCCTTAGAGGTCTTTAAGCAGAGGCTGGATGGCCATCTGTCGGGGATGCTTTGATTTGGAGTTCCTGCATGGCAGGGGGTTGGACTGGAAGGTCCTTGTGGTCTCTTCCAACTCTGTGATTCTATGATTCTGTGATTCTACATGGACCCAGGGTAAGTTGCTTACCACACAGAGCTGGGGGCAGAAGTTGCCAGTGGGGTTAGATGTAGGAATCCACCCTTGAACCAACTATCTTTTCTGTCACCTGTCTCTGGCACCACCTTCTCTTTTCTGCAGGGAAATAATCAATATTTGGGAATTCTGCTCCTGAGGCTAGGCCTGGTACTAAGCCTTAGCATCCTGCCTTCCATTACATTGAATCTGATTTCCCTCTGTCTCTCTCTGTGGGATTGCTTTCCATTCAAAAGTGAAGATGCATGAATTAAAAACATCTCTGCTTCCCCGAGCAGCAGTGTCACTTCCACCTGTGCTGTGGCTGTGCCCCAAAGGACTCCAATCCCCAGCCTGCAGGAGCCCTACTCCTGCCGAGGTTTGAGAAGTCAACAGAAGACTCATCTTAGGACTCCCTGCTGCCTCTAGGTGAAGAGAAGGATGCCACCACACCTTTCCATGCTGTCACTTGGAGATTAGGTGGAGACATTTCTCAGTTTTAAAGTAACAAACAAACAAAACTGAAATATACAATAAAGCCATGTTAAATGCCAAAATGTGGTGTGTGCATGTGTGTGTTTTGAATTTTTGGGGTGGGTGATTTGTTGAAAGTTGTATGTTGGCCAGAAAAAAGGAGCTACATTACTGCCTGCTCTCCAGGAAGAATGTCAAAATCTTCTCCATTTTGAGCATGACTAAGAAGCTCCCTCTGGAGCCAATGGCCTGGGGGTCCCAATCCATGAAGCAACATCCGCCTATCACCTGTTAAGCTTACAAATTCTAACCACCCTGCCCTCCTTGGTTCTTCTCCTGTCACACCCCTTGCACCAAACCCTGTGACGAATTGTTTCTACAGAATAGATGCAGCCAGAGTCTATGGATCCAGGGAACCTAAGGAACAAATGGATATGGGAAGGAATAGGCATAGCGAGAAGTCAGTTGAGGGTGGCTACAAACAAAGACCCCTTAATGCTAAGGAAAACCGATCCAAGCAGCCATGGTCCAAGATGCAGGAAGCAAAAGAGCATGGAGAAAGTTCCAGAGTGGGAAAATGGAAGAGAACCCATGTGTCAAAAATGGACCCATTGTGGAGTGGAGGAGGAGGTCTTCAGCTTTCAGATACCTAAGATTATGAGATCATGGTATACTGGGCTGCTGCTAGCGGTTCCAGTCAATAGGCACATGGCTCACAGGGTTTGGTGCAAGGGGTGTGACATGAGAAGAACAAAGGAGGGCAGAATGCCCTCCATGAAGAACTGGTTCACTGCTTAGAATTTGTGACCTTAATGGGCGATAGGCGGATGTTGCTTCATGGATTGGGACCCCCAGGCCACTGGCTCCAGAGGGACCATCAATGCTTCCCCTGGCACTCTACTGTACCTGGGGAAAGGAGGACTCACCCAGACCAGACCACCAGACCCCCTTCCAGCTGGACCACAGCAACCACACAAAACATGACTCTGGATTTGTTTCACTTTTAAAACTTGCTGCTCTTAAACTACATCCTTAAAAGCTTAGAAAACACATGGCTTGAACAGATGACTTTAGGCAGCCCAAATGCAATCTGTCCCATGCTATGACAGACAAGATACTGTATATACTCATGTAGAAGTCTAGAAATTTTAGTCAAAAATTTGACCCCAAAAACCTGGGTCAATTTATCCACAGGTCAATGTAATTAATGGAGCCACCCCTTTCTCTGAATAGAGTTGTAAAAGGCGAGAGCTTAGTCCATCCTGGGAGCACCAAAAATAAGCATGGATCCTCTCTACACTCTCATCCATTCACCCTTTAGAATGAACACAAACATATACCTGCCAGAATTTTCTAAGTTCTTTGGCATCATTTTTCTTTGTATCATCCTTTACATCCTTTGTTACATGCCCCTAAATTTTACCCTTGACTTATCCATGGATCATATCAAAATCCATAATTTTGGCCCCAAAACCTGCCCTTGACTTATACATGAGGTCAACTTATAGTCGAGTATATACAGTACCTTCACTTCTCTTTGTGGCCAGACACTTGCTCTGTACTTTTCCCAGGTTAAACAGAGTCTCCAGCTGAGGCAGCAGCTTAGAAGTGCCACTTAGACTTCTGAGGCACAATGGCAAATAACATCAATAGGGAAGAAAAATGGGAGGCATCAAAAGAACCAGGGTAGTTGAATAAGGAGCTTTGCCAGCTGCTTTAAATGAATTCAAGAGGTCAGTTCCGCTAGATGAAATCCCAAGACGATGAACCCTCCTCTTCCAAACATATCATGACACAAGAAAGCACGGGAAATGATTGTTTTAAAATGGGCCATTCCTGACTGGTCAGCTTGATGTTGATGACAAGAAAATAACATATTCATAAGAACACCTATTAAGAGGCATCCTTGGCTTATAAAAAGCAAATCGTACAAGAATCCTACATCCTTTTGAAAATGACGTACAAATTAGTAGATGAGAAGACGGTTAAGGATGTAGTTCATCTTGAATATTTTTGTGGAACTTCAAGTTGTCTCCACTTTTTGATGACCCTATCACAGGGTTTTTCCTGACAAAATTTGTCGTCTTTGCCTTCTTTTGAGGCTGAAAGAGTGTGGCTTGTCCAAAGTCGCCCAGTGGGTATTTTCCCGTGCCTCTGTTTCAGTTGACTGGAAGGGATGCAAATACTGCATTTATCTAAATCTGAAAAATTCCTCAGACACACTCAGATACACGGATGAAGATTTGTCCCTCTCAAAGATGTAAGGATTACTACTCAAATTAGGGGAATATCACTTAGCTCAATATACCAATCTTGGCTCCTTACAATGACCAATTCCAGAATTTTTACGGAGGGACCAGAAATTGCAGGAACTGACGCCAAGGCAAAGTCTTTGGATTTTAAGCTAGTTTATTGATGCAAAGGGAAACACACTCTCTCACACACACATTCACGCACGCAATCATACAAGGCTAATAGAAGAAAGAAGGAAACGTGGGAAATTAAAAGAACAGGCCTTCTAATGGTGAAATACTTGCCTGAGATGGTTCTTCCAGAATCCAGGCTGATGCAGCCAGCATCACAATAGAGGGAGGTAGGGAGAAGGGTTTGTGGGGAAAGGGAAGGGAGTGGTGGTGGTGGTGGTGGTTGGTGGAACTGCATGGAGCCCCAAACAACCAGGGGTCCGTCTGAGATTCCAAGGCAGAACTGAGAACAAAGAAATAGCAAGGGTTTAAATAGGCTTGTAGTCATGTCCGCAGTAGAGGATGCTTACATCAAAAGGGAGGCCAGATTTACATATCAGTTGAGCTATGGCAAGTGAACTGGGAAATTTTATATTTAATATTTAGTTCATACTTTAATTATGCAGAATGAACAAAGATGGTTGCTGAAACGAAGTTTAAGATGGCTAACAATTTGGGCTAAGTGAAGGTCTTTAGGAAAATGCTGAACAAACAGGAGAAAACAAGAAATTATTTAGGTACAAGCTGCCCTGGTACCCTAAGCAGAGGCGCCAGAGTGAAGTCAAAACATAAACACCAGATAAGTAGAGTTGCAACTGTGAAATAATGTGTAAAGGTTAGCTACAAGGAAAGTAACTTTCTGTAAGGTGACATGTGACATGACGAATCATAAGTGGGTTTTTAATTATTCATGTGTTCGTTTGTCTGATTGCTTGAGATTCATTTGTTTAGAGTTAAGATTGGCCAATGGAAAGCATTTTTGGAAGTCCTTTGTGTAAAAACTATAAATCCCATGATCTTGTTTTCTTCTGGATCTCAGTCTTTGGAAATCTGAATTTTCCACGGACGACATTTTTATTCTATGCCGGCTGAATAAATCTGGAACCCTTAACCGACTCTGGGTCCTCTTGTCTTTACTCCACTCTGTCAATGCTGAGTCCTAGGCGAACCCGTTTTTCCATTACACAAGCCTCTTCGATGAGAAAGGACATTTGATACCGGAATAGCTTGTATCTGCAAAGTGTCACCAAGTCATAAAACTGTCTGAAGGTGTGAAGATTTCTCCTTTGTTGCAACTCCCAACTCAGGCTTCGCTTGGTATGTGATGTCTTCGCTTGTAGGCCATGGCATAATGCCTTTCCATTAGGGTCATAAGGAGACATGCCTTCACTTTGTAGATGCAGGACTTGCTTAGAGGCTGCTTATGATCAGGCGATGCCAAGGAGGAGGGGTGCCTGATTGCAGATGCATTCTGGGATAGGGGGAATTTTATAAAATCCCACTATTCGTAACAAATTCAATCCTTTTGCCATCTGTGGCTGGCAAAATGTCAGGAATAAACTCTTCTCAAACATGGACACATAGCCCGAAAAACCCATAGAAAAACATTGATGACCTTTACTAGTTCCCAAGCTCTGTGCATTTATACTTAACTCAGAATTTAAACATGCACGCCGTGATTGTAGGGAATGTATTGTGTGGTTTCCGACTTATGGCAACCCTACCATGGGGTTTTCTTGGCAAATTTGTCCAGAGGGGGTTTGCTATTACCTTCCAGTGCTGAGGGAGTGTGACTTGCCCAAAGTCACCCAGTGTGAGCTGGAAAATGTTTCCTTAGCTTTCCCACCTAGAATGATATTTTATGTAGCAATTTTCAGATACAGTGGTCCCCCGGGTTACGAAGGTAATCCGTTCCGGGATTACCTTCGTATCCCGGAAGTTTTCGCAACCTGGGGGACCACTTTCGCCAACGCACAGCGCGCCGGAAGTGCGCTGTTTTAAAACTTCCGGGTTGCGAATTTCTTTCTCAACCCGGGTTTTTTTCGTTGGCCGGGGGCTTTTTGTCTCCCCCGGTGGTTTCGGATCCCGGGGATTTCGTTCCCCGGGGGATTCGGATCCCGGGGGACCACTGTAATTGATAGACCAGAATGTGTTTAAACCAAGTACTGTAGAGTGCAGAATCTAGTTATTGTTGATTTAAAATGGAAATACTTCCTTGTACTGCAATCTTGAGCCTTGAATTCCATTTGGGAGAAAGGTGGGATATAAATACAATAAACAAACAAACAAACAAATGCACTCCATCTCTGAATATCTGTCTTTTAAGCTAATAGTCTTGGAGGAAAATGAATGTTAGATTTGTGTGGCTTACTCAATAAAAATATTGTCATAAAAGTCCTTACCAAATGAATACTTATTTCTTTGGTAAAATATTTATAAAAGTTACCAGTAAGCCCATCTCGCTCAGGAGATTTTAAACCTTTCAGTTGATCTATTACTCTCTCATCTTCTTCTTTACCTCTTCTTAACTTATTGGGACATTTAAAGGATACTTCTGCTTTTCAGTTAATCTACGAACCATTGGTATCTCTTGACCTACAACTACTCTTTGTATAATTTTTCATAACATCTTGCCATTGTTTATCTTATTTTCTCTTTCTCTGTTACTATTTCCTTTTCTCATTTGGTTTATTCTTTTATTTCCTTTACTCATTATCAAATATCTAGTCAATCTTTTAATCCCTTGTATATCCCATGCTTGAAATTTATTTTTTAACATATGTTTCTTATCAACTAGCTGATCTATGCCCTATATGTCTTCCTTCTTTTTAGCCCATTATTTTTAAATTTCTCATTCTTGTCTTTTTGATATTCTATTTATAATTTTCCTGCTTCTTCTTTAATTTCTTTGTATATAAATATTTTTATATAGCAAAAATTTTCCCCTCACCACCAACCTAAAAGCATCCCATACCACACTTTCCCTAACCACCCCATTAGAATGTATTTTAACAATTTATTGATCTATTTCTTGTTTATTTTTCTTTCTTTCATTACTGCAATAGGCCAAATCTCCATTTCCTAACATTCATCATTTTTACTGTCATAATTAATGAAGCATAATCAGAAACCCAGTTTTTTTCTGTACAAAATACTAATCTAAGTATTATTTCCTTCTTTAACTAACAAAAAAAAAAATCAGTTCAACTGTACTTTTTATATCTGCCTAAGCAGGATGTTTCTTCTTGCTTATAGCTACATTTTTCATACATCTCTTCAAATCAATATTCTTTTTACCCTTTCATTTTTTTACCCTTCATTTTTTGAAATTAATATTAAAGCTGCCTCCTAAATGCAGATTGCCTTCTGAAAATCCACCTAATCTGTTCAATAGATTATTTAAATAATCAATTTGATTTTTGTTCGGCCGAGTAATACAGGCTAATAGAGTTTTAACATGACATAATTTTCCTTTCACAAAAGCATACCTTCCTTTAAAATCTACCATCACCATTTCTACTTGGAAATGTATTTCATCCTTTTTTAGCTTTCTTCTTTCATCTCTTTTTTCCTTTTTCTTTTCTTTTCAAGTCCTCAGTTCTATTCAATTGGTTTCCTCTCTCTCTCTCTTTGTTCTTTCCTTCTGCATATCTATATAATTTGTTGTATATCTTTCTTTTACCAGTAGGTGTTTCCCTTGTACTGTATCACTATTTAGGTACACTTGTTCTGAGATTTCTGGTATTGTCTAGTATCTTATGTTGATTTGCTCTTTACATATCCACCTCTTTCTCTCTTTTATCTAGACAAACCAAATACACTTCCTGAGGGGTTTTTTTTTTTATCTAAGGTAAGTTCTAATTTATAGTTTCCTTCTTATGTTCTAGAGGAGAGAAATAACAAACTATAAAGTTTCCCTAAAAACACACAAACTTACCAGTTAAACACAATTTTAACACATTAATCCATGCAAGGAAAATCCATTAATTATTTGTCTAAGAAGTAGTAGAATGAATAATAAAGTTCATAATCCCTTTTAACTATAAGCACACCTTTTATAAATATTTATACATCACAAATCCTCTCCATTGACGCCCCCTTGTCATGGGGGGAAGGCTTGCATACTCTAATGAAGCTGTGAGCTATGCTGGCGGTAGGGCCTCCCATGCCAGACAGATCACAACCAAAGGGTCTGACCAAGAGCATCAAAGGCAGGATGGGCTCTTTAGCCTTATGGCAACCATCCTAGGAGATGGAAAGCTCTAGTCCCAAACCCGGGCAGATGGTGCTCATCTAACCCTGTAAGGTAAACCATCTAAGAGAAGGAAACTCTAATCAAACCTACGACCTGGGGATCTCGCTGTCACCGCCGTTGCTTGATTGGCCCTGGCAGACGAACCTCTGGTTTAAACGGTGACACCAGTTCTGTGCACGCTGCGCTCCACAAGAAAAATCCATTGCACAGGCTCAAAGGATACATCCAATTCCCCCCCCCCCCCAAAAGTCCTGTAGTGATAGGTGAGGGACAAAACAGCAGGTGAAAGATGCACTGGAAGCTGCAGACTCAACCCTGCATGCAGGCGCTTCAGGACTTTGGTTGCTCGATACTGACAGAGAGATGACAGTCTTGTTCGGCAGCATCCTGAATGACCAAGCAGCCTTTTTTAAGGAGAGCACTGCTTACTCCATACAGAGAGGGGCCTAGAAAAGGTGGCCTAATGAAAGCTCCTCTCCATCTACCTGGTTGGTAAGCCGCGGCCAACGGGCATCTTCTGATGCAGTCAAATAAAACAAAGATACAAAGGCACACACCAGCCTCGAAAGGCGCAAACAGACTGACGCTTGCATGCTGGAACATCAGAACCATGCAAGATTCTGCAGATAGTGGACGTCCTGAGCGTCGTTCTGCTCTAATAGCCCACGAACTATCACAACTTAATATTGACATTGCTGCTTTTAGTGAAGTTTGTCTCAATGAGGAAGGCAGCCTTAAAGAACACGGTGCTGGCTATACACTCTACTGGTCTAGCAAACCAAAAACTGAAAAATATATTTCAGGAGTAGGCTTTATGATTAAGAACTCCATTGCCTCCAAACTCGAAAACCTGCCAACAGGTCATTCTGATCGCATTATCTCCTTATGCCTCCCACATGTTGTTCTCTTCAGTATATATGGCTCAACTATGCAAGCCGACCTTGTGGAGAAAGACAAATTCTACTCAGACCTACGCCACCTCATACAAAAAGTCCCTGCAGAAGATAAAATCATTAATGTTGTTGTGCTGGAGCAGTTGGGATCACCAGCATTGAGGCCATGCTATTGAGAACACAGCTGTGCTGGACAGGGCACGTTTCTAGGATGAAGGACCACCGCCTTCCAAAAATAGTACTCTACGGTGAACTCGCCATGGGTCAGCGTAAAGGGGGCACCCAAAGAAGAGATACAAGGACTCCTTGAAACATCTCAAGCTCAGCCAAATTGATAACCAACAATGGTCTGCCCTGGCCTCACATCGGGCGGCATGGAGATGCACTATCCACAATGCCGCAGCCTCTTTTGAAAACTCACACCAAATGAGTCTTATGTTTAACATAGGGCATTTCCTGTTTAATTCCTGTTTAAATCCTGTTTGCCCTCTAGTGTGATAAACCTAGAAGAGAAACGACAATGCAGAAAGAAGCACAACTTGCAAACACCACCCAATGAGAAATAATAATAATAATAATAATAATGTTTTATTTCTAGTCCGACCCTCTGAATGAGCAATCAGGGCGGGGTACAGAAGAGAGTTAAAACAACAGCAGTTAAAATATCCAATCCCATCCCTGCCTCCTCCCCTAAAAAAGG
The DNA here is from genome assembly GCA_034509955.1 of Urosaurus nigricauda. Classification (NCBI taxonomy): domain Eukaryota; kingdom Metazoa; phylum Chordata; class Lepidosauria; order Squamata; family Phrynosomatidae; genus Urosaurus; species Urosaurus nigricauda. The sequence continues at coordinate 334,570,046 of JAOEGL010000002.1, forward strand.
ATTAAATCAAACAACAAGTTAAAACGTAGCATAAAATAAACAATATCAACAGTATCAAACTGAAAGTCCTTGAACTGTGTGGCTGGGCAGAGGCTGGAACACTCTACGACCAAGGTTTGGAGCCAAGAGGTATCAGAGATTTTCTGGGAAGGCCTGCCGGAAGAGATGCGTCTTTAGGGCTTTTTTGAAGCCATCAATGGATGAAATAAGACACATCTCATCCGGAAGGTCATTCCATAGCTTAGGGGCGACCGCTGACAAGGCCCTCTGGGAGGTCTTGTCAGAATTGACAATGTAGATCAGTTATAGTTACACACATATATCCAGTTCATATATATATTCACAGTCTACACTTAGATCTACTGGGCAACAATTATTAAGAGTTCCGGAGACCAGATTATCAACTACAGCTAAGAGGGCGTTTTCTATCTTGGCCCCAAGCCTCTGAACTCGCTGCCCATTGAGCTCCACTTGGCTGCCTCTCTCCCCCAATTTAAAAAGGAGCTGAAAACATATCTGTTCAAGCAGGCTTACCCTTGAATGGGTTCTCTTCTGATAATTGCCCTGTTATACAAGCCACTTGAAGTATTACCATCCTATATTTGCATTGGGTTGATATTGTTTTACTGTATTTACATTTGTATTTAGATTGGTTTTAATGTTGTTAACATGATGTACACCACCCTGATCACCGGAAGGGCGGTATATAAATAAAGTTGTTTATTATTATTATTATTTATATGATGTTCATATAACTGATCCATATTATTCTGTTAAGTTGGGTAGATGGGGGTGGGGTAGTGGGTAGTTGCAGATGTTAATTGGGAAGGTCTGGTACAGCCGGTTTGGAATGTAAGATAACGGGATGTTTCAAGGTTGAGTTCCTGTGAGAACCATTGGGTTGCTATGGTGAAGGAGCTAATGTGTGTGTGGTGTGGGGAACAGTTGGGTGAAGAAGGAGGGGTAGTTTTAAACTGTGCCTTTTTTTACTGTGACCTCAGATTCTGCAAAAGTGTGTCTGTGATCACTACTTTCCAGTGCTCTTACAATAAACTTTCTTCCGTTTGGAATAAGTTTGCCTGTGGATCATTGGGTAGAACATTCCAACTCTCACAGGTCTGCACCAACCTGGTTTTAATAGGTTGTAGCAGATTCCTCCCAGACGATCGCAGTGTGCGGGGGGGGGGGGGGGTTCATACAGGAAGAGGCGGTCCCTAAGATAGGATGGACCCAGCCATGTAGGGCTTTATAGGTTAAAACCAACACCTTGTATTGTGCCCGGAAACTGATCGGCAGCCAGTGGAGAGACTTAAGCACAGGTGTCATATGTTATCTCCTGGATGTACCAGTAAGAAGTCTGGCTGCCATGTTCTGAACCAGTTGTAGCTTCTGAATTAAGCACAAGGTAGCCCCAAGTAGAGTGCAGTACAGTAGTCCAAACGTGAGATTACCAGTGCATGTATCACAGTTTCCAGATCCCTCATGTCCAACCCCCCTGCCATGCAGGAACTCCCAATCAAAGCATCCCCGACAGATGGCCATCCAGCCTCTTCTTAAAGACCTCTAAGGAAGGAGACTCCACTACGCTCCGAGGGACTGTGTTCCACTTTCGATCAGCCCTTACTGCCAGGAAGTTCCTCCTAATGTTGAGGTGGAATCTCTTTACCTGCAGTTTGCATCCATTGTTCCCTGATCCAGTCTCTGGAGCGGCAGAAAATAAGCTTGCTCCCTCCTCAAAATGATATCCCTTCAAATATATAAACAGGGCCATCATATCACCTCTTAACCTTCTCTTCTCTAGGCTAAACATCTCCATCTCCCTAAGTTACTCCTCATAGGGCATGGTTTCCAGACCCTTCACCCTTTGGACACCCTCCAGTTTCTCCACATCCTTTTTGAATTGTGGTGTCCCTGTTTTTATTCTGAGATAAATGTATGTATATCTACCTGTGGACTTTGTGACATACTTCCTAGTACTCATATCAACAATCTGACTCTCTGGGCCATCCGTACATTCTTGGACCAGGTGCCAGCATCTTTCCTATGCCTCCCAAATGTGGTTCATATTATTATGAAAAAATGTTACGAAGTCTGCTGTTTCTCAGCCCCAAACCATGGTATTATGTTATTGAGACCACCATCAGCAGTGGTCAGGATCTGGAAGGGAACTTCTGCTTAATCCCTCGTGGACTGCCAGAATGAACCTTCTCCTCTTACATCTCTCAGGGGGATTTTGGTTGGAACCAGAATCTGGAAACTCCAAAGGGCTGCAGTCCAGGAGGAGCAGAAGGAAAGTTCAGTTGGTGATGGATGTGGAATTTGGTCTTTCATTGTGGCCAGTTTCTATGATTCAGTGCAAGAAACACAAGCTTCCCAACTTTGCAAATTGGCCAGCTGAGCGTGGATGGGAGCAGGATTTTAGGCAGGATGCAGTCGGGTGGCGGCATCAGCGGCATTTTCCAAGTGATAATTCCTAGCTGCATCCCGTAATTGACTGTAAAGTGGATTTTTTTTTAAATGCGATAAACTCCTTTAGCAATGCACAAAGTACACTTGGATACCATGATGAAATAACTTAGGGCTAACTCAACCTGGTTGTTTTGTTTCACATGTATATAATGTTAGTTTTGGATAAAAATATTGCTGAAACAAACTGCTCTGATGGACAATGTAGGAATCCTTATTCTTTCTGTGTTATTTCTGCCTCATATCTCATATTTTCTGTTAAAGAAGGAACACCTCTTTTCTAACCGAGGAACTCATGTTAGGTCTTGAGGAACATGGGTAGCATGTGTCATATCTCCGTGTTATAAAGTTATTTTGAATTCTGGTTTTCTCTTCTGAGCTGGACCTGGCGCAGATCCCCACAACACTCCACACACCAGTCTTCTACAGCCTGATGATTGTAATAATTGGTGAGGGGTACATTCTACCAGCCACTGAAGGGACTTTAAACCTTCTGTGGGGAAGCAGGAGTTTGTGAGGGCATAGGAACTGAACTGGTAATACTCATGAACATGGGTTTGGATTGTGGGAATAATATTTGATATCATGATGCAAGTAGTGGAATAAGCATCATGCATTAGGAGCTTCAAGATAAAGCAGCCAGAGGTATCTTGCTTTGGCCTTACATTTTCTTCTTCCTCATCACTCTGATCATTGATGCCTCTCTTGCCTTTGGTTCTTCTTGGAAAAGGCAAAGGCAAAGGTGGAGGTAGGTTGCCTTACAGATGGATTGAAAAGGTATACCACACAGCGTAGCCAGTGTGGTGCCTATTTATTTAAACATTTATTTATTACAGAGTACCTGCTTTATACCCAAGTCCTAAGGCCAAGGAGAGAAGACAAATCCCTGGTTTTGAGGAATCGCTAACATCAATGGAGGTTAGACAATACCTGAGATCTGTGCTACTTGAGTAGCTTCTGTTTTTTATTGTGACCCCATACACCATCGGTTCCCTCCGCTGCATTTGCCACAGGAGATTTACACACAAGCAAACTTAAGACAAGGGGATGAACCTGAAGCCCCTGATCCTATTGGATTGTTGATGTCACTAGAGCTCAGCCAATCCCTGAAGGTCATGTTATCTTTCCTGCTCCTGAGTCTTTTGTGACATCACAGTGCAAAGGCTTAAGAAGGCAAAGCAGGGCTAATGGTAAACAGAAGGAAAAGGCTCATCTAGACAATAGGATGAGAAAGCAAATTCTCTGGCAAAAGCAGTGGACCTGCTGAGTAGGTGGTGCTGGTGAGTCTGGGGGCCTGAAGCCAGTGGAATTCCATGCCTTCGGTACTCAATTGAGCTTCTAGTTGCACTGAACCGGCATATTTGTAACTCATCTTAGATATTTTAATATTGCAGATTACTAGAGTATTCCTTGCACTAGTTTAAAAAAGGTCATAAGGCTCTAGTGCAGCAGTTCTCAACCTTCCTAATGCCACGACCCTTTAATACAGTTCCTCATGATGTAGTGACCTCCAACCATAAAATTGTTTTTGTTCCTTCGTCATAACGGTAATTAAAAATACAATATGTGTTTTTCGATGGTCTTAGTTGACCCTTGTGAAAGGATCATTCAACCTAGGCTGAGAACCACTGCTCTAGTGACTTCTTTCCATGATAGCCCTGTTCAAATATTTGAAGGGATGTCATATTGAGGAGGGAGCAAGCTTGTTTTCTGCTGCTGCAGAGACTAGAACGCGGAACAATGGATGCAAGCTGCAGGAAAAGAGATTCCACCTCAACATTGGAAGGAACTTAATGACAGTAACTCTGTTCGACAGTGGAACACACTCCCTCGGAGTGTAGTGGAGTCTCCTTTCTTGGACGTCTTTAAGCAGAGGCTGGATGGCCATCTGTCGGGGATGCTTTGATTGAGAGTTCCTGTATGGCGGAATGGGGTTGGATTGAATGGCCCTTGTGGGCTCTTCCAACTATATGATTCTATGATTCTATGATCAAAGGAAACTAAACCAGACAAATGCTGGAGCTTTGGAACTTGTCACCACTTGGGATTTAAGGTCTACAGCTTGAAAAGTTACATTAAAAAAACAAAACAGTTATGGTTAAGCTTGTAGAGGTAGTTAGTTCCCTTTACAGTAGGAATGGATAACTGTTGGCAACAATGGCCTGGCAAAACAGCCCCTTTGGAGTGGCTCTGTGCCACCCCTTTCCTCACTGGATCTGGGGCTTTGCCAGTGCTAAAAACAATGGCAAAATGCCACTCCTTTTAGTACTGGCCAAAAGGTGAATTTCCTGTTTCAGCAGCTGCTTTTCAGGGTTTCTTTGGTGCAGTGCATCTAAAAATTGTGCCAAAGAAATGGCATGACGCTGTCCGCCATCTGGTCAGTTGGGTGTTGTGATGCCAGCATCAGGGAAGAGTTGAGGTGTGCAGTGTGCAGTCGCCACACCCCTACTGTTAGCATTTGTAGCGCAGTCTGTGATGAGGTACCATGGCTATGTTTGGCGCCATGATCACCTTTGCAACTGTAGTGTAGGCAGCAGCTTGTGAGCTGGAGAAGTATCTCTCCTCTTCCAGAATAACTAAAGAGACACCGTAGACAAAGGTCTTTCAGATGAGGCTTTTATCTGTAGAAGAAGTTACAATATATACACAAACATCTGCACAGTCCACCATCTAACAACAGAAGAAGCCAGACAGTCAACGGATTCCAACGGAATTCTCAGCCAACTGCCAAGACCAACTGCCAATAGAATGTCCAAATTCCCTCAGTCCGCATCTGATTGGCTGATGTTCCTGGCTGGTGTTTGGCTGGCCTGTTGCTATTAAATTACACATCATACATTTTCCTCGGGACTCTTTATCCCAACACTCACTCCACCCTGATGCTGACATTTATCACCAATACTTTTAGCCCCATTGTTTCCCAAAGCATCTGGAGGCATTTGGGGCCTTTCCCCTCAAAAACAGTGAGAGAGCCCAAGTGCCTCTGCATTTGGCTTTCTGGTTTACCTTCTCTCTTTTCTGTCCAAGGGCTGATGAATTCAGTATTTTAAAAATGTCAGTAGCTCAATTTCTGTAGTGATTAGGGAAGTAGACAAATGGTTGGGACCAAAAATGCTAGTACTGGATTTTACCTTAAAGCTCTCACTATTAGCAACAAGACCTGAGGAGACATGAAAGCATAGCAACAGCAATGGCACTTAAGTACTCCCTAAGTGGTTTACAGTGTGTAAGCCAATTATCCCAACAAGCCAGGTACTCATTTTAGAGGACTCTGGTTTTGGAGGGAGAGAAGGACCACATATACAGTGGTCCTTTCCCTTATGCAGGGGATCCGTTCTGGACACCCCCCCACCCCTCACGTAAGGGAAATTCTGTGTATGCCCGGGCCCCATTAAAAATAATGGGGCTTGTGCCTGTGGCATGACATGGGCGCACACACCATTACCTTTCTGGGGTGTACTGAGGCTTTCTCTGGGATGGCTTTCAAACTATGTTGAAAGCCGTGTATGACGTGCCCATGTATGACGCGAACGCACTGTATTTAAACAGGGAGAAATGTAAGATACAACACTTAGGGAGAAAAAAAGAAATGCACAATGTAGGATTGGGGACATCCGGCTTAAGGAGACTACACGTGAAAGGGATCTAGGAGTCGTAGTAGACCACAAGTTGAACATGTGAACAGTGATGCATGTGATGCAGCAGCTAGAAAAGCCAATGAGATTCGGGGGTGCATCAATAGAAGTATAGGCCCGATCTAGACGGGCACAAAGAACTGCGATAAGGGCTCTTTGAGGCATCTTTAGGGTTAGGGAAGGCGCAGCGTCCACACCCTCCCTAACCCTAAAGCATATGGGTGCTGTCATTTAAAAATGGCGGTATCCATATGGGCGCGCCATGATGCTGTCATGGCATGCACAGAGTTTAGAAACTCTGCGCACACCATGAAAACTTCGCGCCGTGGGAGGGCACCAAGCGCGCCCTTCCCGCTGTGCAAAAAAAGGAGTTCACAAGTTGAGCTCCTTTTTTGAGCCAGGTGTTTGACTTGGCCTTCAAATGGCTGCGTCAAACACCCGGGGAGAAAAGGGCCACGGCAGCAGCCCCTTTCTCCCCTCCACACCGCCTCCAGAAGCGGGGCCTGCTGCACCCCGTTTTGAGGCCGCGAGGAAGCGGCAGTTTGCCGCTTCCCCGCAGCCTCCGGAAGTGGCACGATGGGGCCTCTGGGGCTGCCAGTGTGGCAGCCTTGGCCCCATCTTGCCGCTCCCTGGGACAGCTACAGACCGCCCCTTTTGGGCTGCTCCTTTGTGTCTATATCGAGGGAAATAATAGTACCATTCTATTCTGCTTTGGTCAGGTTTCACCTGGCATTTCATGTCCACTTCTGGGCACCACAATTCAAACAGGATGTGGACAAGTTGGAGTATGTCCAGAGGAGGGAGACCAAAATGGTGAAAGGTCTGGAAACCACACACTAGGAAAAGTGTCTTAGAGAGCTGGGTATGTTTAGCCTTGTTAGTAGTTGATATGATACCCCTGTTTAAATATTTGAAGGGACATCATCCTGGCCTTGGAAGGAGACAAGAATCAAAAGTACCCGCTGGATGTGCCCTCTTCCCCACTGCAATTCTCCTTTTCTTTTGCGGCATGTCTTTTTAGATTGTAAGCCTGAGGATAGAGAACTGTCAAATTAACAATCGAAGTATAAATAAATAAATAGACAGAGACCTGAGGAGACCTCAAACAGTTCCTTACCTATGGAAGAACACACAACACTGATGTGGACACAGGTACAAAGTTCTACCATAAGCCAAGATGCCAATTTTTCATGGTAGGTCACCAACAATACAATGGATTGAATAATAACATAATCAAAGGGGCATGTACTGGGGGGCCTTTATGATCATGCTGTGCCAGTGTGTCACTGGGTACACCAATATGGGCACATTGCTTATGCGAGCGAGTGGCCAGTCGCATGGCCAATGGCAAGAGGTTTGGATGGCTGAGGCTGTTAGAGTTGGATTAAGTCAGACAATAAAAAAATTGCACGCAGATCTTCAGTCTTCAAGGGGAAGCTTTGTGTGTACTGAAGAGGAAGAGGGAGGGAGGAAAGGTGGAATAAGAAGCCCCAATTCTCTGATCTGCCTTACGACTAACCAGGAGTACCTCTGTCTTGTCTGGATTAAACTAGGAAAGGCATCAAATGTCTTGAACTGGTCAAAAAACTACACACGTAACCATTGTTATAATATGGTTACACCAGTTCACACCAAAGAACAATGCAGTGGTGGAAGTCTATACACTGGCATTTCCTTGGGGCACAGTATCGGCCATGGGTGTATCTATGAGGAGGGGGCAAAACGAGGGCTTTGCCCCTTGAATAAGAATTCTGCCCCTCCCCCCCAATTAAAGTTTACTTTATCCCAAAATTTCTTTCACTGTGGAGAGTGAGACACTGAAAGCTGTTCACACTTAGAACTCTTACTTGCTGTGTTCAGAGTCTCTTGCAACTTGGCTTGTCCCTTTCTTTGGATTGTACTTAAATTGTACTTTTTAATGCTCAACATTTAAGATTTATGCTACTGAAAAGGAAAACTCTTGAGACAGAATTTTTATTTGGGGCAATGCCCTAATTCCTCCATGACCACAATAGAGTTACCCTGCTTAGATTTCACTATAGATGTTTATCCAGAAAAGCATACAGTATGTAAATGTGCAAATGTGGCCCACCTTCCCTATTTATTTATTGTGAAGTTGAAGGCTTTTATGGCTGGCATCCATAGTTTTTGGTGTTTTTTTTCAGGCTATATGGCCGTGTTCTGGAAGAGTTTATATTTGATGTTTCACCAGCATCTGTGGCTGGTATCTTCAGAGAATGCTGGCATGGAAGTAAGTGAGTGGTATGTGTGTGTATACTGTGTGACCCTAGGTTGGGAGGATTTGTTTATTTATTTGTTTATGTATTGCTGCTTTATATTAAGGTCCTAAGGCCAAGTAGAAAAGATGAAGCCCCTGGTTTTGAGGTATCTCTGACATCACTGGAAGCCAGCCAATTCCTGAAATTTGTGCTACCTCAATAGCTTCTGGATTTGGATCTGTGACCCCACTTGTTCCCTCCACTGCGTTTGCCACCTGAGATTTATGCACGCAGGCAAACCTAAGGCCAAAGGAGAAAGCTGAAGCCCCGGATCCTGTTGGATTGTTGACACCACTAGAACTCAGCCAGTCCCTGAAGCTCCTGTTTCCTTGGCATCTTTCTTGTTCCTGAGTCTTTTGTGACATCACAGTGCAAAGCCTACAAAGACTTGCTTGCCTGGTTGGGCTTCAGAGCAGTTCAAGCCACTTGCAGGAATGGAGGCACACTCAGAGCCTGGCCATTTGAACATCATCCCATTCCAACCTCCAGGTAAACAAAAGAGAGTTCCTTGGAGGTCTTTGCAGGTCAGGCTCCATGCCCAGCAAAAGACAGATCTCTTCCCTCTTTGGCAACCCCAATTGGCAAAAAGCAATGCAGATGTTCCCCAATAGACTCTGCCCCCTCTGTAGACCATAAGGATCTCCTCTCTGTGCTTCCATTGTGGGAAGGGAAATATGGGATCTTTTTAAAAAATAAAGGCATTTTGGGAAGGGGGGGGAGACTTTGCTACTGGTAGTATAAACACTCTCCCCCATTCCTGAACACAACAGACAAACCTCTCATTTCCCATTGCCCAAATGCTGCTTTTCTTTCTCCTGCCTCCTCCATGTGCCAGCCTCCTCCTCATTCTCCTCTTTGGGGGACCAGACAGCATTAATCTTAGATTCCTGGCACATTGCTCTTCCTTCAGCCTCAGCTGGAGTTATGACATCTCCCTGCTCTTTGTCAGATTTATCCAGGGTATGAGTTATGACAGGGACAGGATAAGGAGCATTCAGTTTAGCATACTTGCTTTTAGTGAGATGGTGGATGCAGAGCAGAGTGGAGGGGGAACCCTGCTATCACAACAACTAGGAGGAAGGAGGAAGCTAAGTAAGTTCATAGACCTCCTGCAGAGACCAGTGTGGCTCAGTGGTTAGAGGGCTGAAGGACTACAATTTTGGAGAGTAGGGCTCGATTCCCAGCTCAGTCATAAAACAAACTGGGCGAGCTTAGGCAAGTCACATGTTCTCAGCTTCAGAAGGCAATGACAAACCTCCTCTGAACAAATCTTGCCCAAAAAAATCCCACCATGGGGTTGCCTTAGGGTCACTATTAAGTCAGGAATGACTTGAAGGCACACAACAACAGTGTCACAACAAATGGATTAAATTTTGCAAATTGTAACAAGCTGCTGCTCTCTCAACTGAGCTGGAGATTTGAGCACAGCCCTTTCCTCTTGCCTGGAGATGAGCTCCTTCCTCAAACTGGAGAACTGGCACCCTTATCTTCCTACTGGAGATGATCCATGGGAACTGGACAGACAGGACCCGGCCCTGACTATGCCACTCTTTAGACTTCAGCCAGTGTAGGCCTCCAATTGCAGACAGCCTGGACCACCTCCAGGGCCATAAGGGAACCCTTTCACCACTCAGAGGAGCATCCAGCACTGATGCTTCACTGGCAGAGAGCTCTCTAGAGAACAAGGCATGTTTGACTGGTGCATTTGCTATTTTAAAAACCACGACTAAACTGCAGATCTTTTCCTCTCAACAGGCTGCCAGACCTTAAAATCACACAAATGCTGCTGAGAGATGAAAGGAGTTAAGCCACCCTCTTTTTCTCATGCCCCGTTGACACTTATTATTGTTGCTTATTTATATAGTGCCATCACTGTATACATGGTACTATCAAAGTTAAAGAACAACCAGGCAGAGCTTCTAAAGGCATAAAATCATATATATTTATATAGTGAGATAGAGGAAGGAAGAAGCAATAACAAATACAAACCTTTGCAATACAAAAGTTAAAAATAAATGATTGTATCTAGATTGAACTACAACAATACGGAAAGGGATCTTGCAGTACCTTTGAGACTGTGGGAAAGAAGTTGTAGCATGTGCTTTGGTAGACTTGGTCTACTTCCTCAGATGTTTGCCTGTAGCATATTGTGATATTGTGATATTATATATATTGGCTTTGAAATATTCTTCTGGACATTTTTGACTGCTTCTACTTCTAACAAAGGTTTCTGACTGAAGCTTCTTTTCAGATTTGATATATTATTTTTCATATTGGAGCTTGTTGTATCCCTCCCATATTATCCTACTTAACTGGTGAACTGGGTGAGAGTGGTTCTGTGGCTTCTTGGGCTGTTTTGCAAAGTGCAAATGATGTGGCCAGAATGTCTGGAAATGTTGTGGCTTCCTCACTGCTGTCATCCAGTCGTTTGGCTGGTGAATTTTGGTGGGCATGTGTCATACTTGGAAGTTGATGTTCTGGGCCATCTGATTGAGTTCTGAATGGCTTGGGACCGTTGCAATGGTGGCGGCCCCCCTCTTCTTTTCTCAGAACAGTTGCTTCCCTTCTCAGCTTAGAAAAGACAAATAGAGAATACCCAAGAAGCAAGATGGATAAGGTGATTATCCTCCTCTGCATCCTCAATGTTTGCTGCTGACAGGAGTTCTGATGGTGCATCGAAATGCCAGTACTGCAGCCATAACGTTGTGAGTTCAAGCTTGCAGGGCTCAGCTTTCTATCCTTTCATAGACTGGTAAAATGAGCATCCAGCTTGGGGGTAACTGGCCTACACATTGTAAACTGCTTAGAGAGTGCATAGTTCACTATGAAGGAGGATAGAAATGTAAATACTACTGCTATTGCTACTGCTAACTTCAATAATATCTGTACTTGCCACTCTCTCTCCCTCATTTGTCTTTGCTGGGCCCCAAGCCCCCCTATTCCCTTGCACAAGAGAAGTTATGCAATTCATTGTATCTATACAAGGTCAGGGATGGAGGCAATGACTAAGTGGTGATATATACATTCCAGCCTGGAAAGATAAAAAGGAACTTCCTATTGAAAAGTTAACAAAAACAAAAACACTTGACCAACCACACCACACATGACCCCAAACAAAAATTGAGGAAATGAGATCATGACAGAGATTAACAAGAAACAATTTAGATGTATGAAGGTTGCTTCCCCAAAGAAAAGATTTTCTATACTGCTGTCATTTCTATGATTTCTCCTTAATATGATATTTGTGATGGTTCAAAAGGTGTTTATCCTGAGAAAAACATTTCCCTCAGAGGCAGCAGATGTATGGTCTCTCCTTTGTGTGGATTATCTGATGCCTCAAAAGATGTTGCCTCAGAACAAAACATTTTTCACATTGCTGACATTTGAATGGTTTCTCTCCTGTGTGGACTCTCTGATGTATCAAAAAGCTGGATGTATGAGCAAAACATTTTTCACACTGCTGGCATTTGTATGGTTTCTCTCCTGTGTGGACTTTCAGGTGACTCTTAAGGTTGGACTTGTGAGCAAAAGACTTTCCACAGTGGTGGCATTTGAATGGTTTCTCTCCTGTGTGGACTCTCTGATGAATAAGAAGGTTTGACTTCCGAGAAAAACATTTCCCACACTGCTGGCAGTCAAATGGTTTCTCTCCTGTGTGGACTCTCTGATGCATTAAAAGGTCTGACTTGAGAGCAAAACTTTTCTCACACTCCTGGCATTTGAATGGTTTCTCTCCTGTGTGGACTCTCTGATGAGTCACAAGATCAGAATGGCAAAGAAACCCTTTCCCACACTCCTGGCATGTGTATGGCTTCTGTCTTGTTTGGTCTGTTGTGTAGCTCACAAGATGGGAATTATAAACAAAACCTTTCTCACAATCTTGCCATCTGTATTCTTTGCCTGGCATGTGGACTCTCTGGCAGCTCATAAGATACAGATCACTATATACATCCATCTTCCTCAAGTGATTTCCTGCAAAGAAGGAGAAGCACAGACAATACTGAATCTCAGCGTTCAATGAAGAAGATCATCTGGAAAATACCAGGAAGATCATCTGGAGTATCAAGAAAGATACTAGAACAGATCATTAAACAGGGAGCCTGTGAACACCTAGAAAGCAATGCCATAATCACAAAAAGCCAACATGGGTTTCAGAGAAACAAGTCATGCCAAACAAAACTGATCTCTCTTTTTTTTATATAAAATTACCAACTTGGTAGATGAAGGAAATGCTGTGGCTATAGTATATCTTGATTTCAGTAAGGCCTTTGACAAAGTTCCCCATGACATTCTTGCAAACAAGCTTGTAAAATGTGGGCTAGACAAGGCAACTGTTAGGTGGATTTGTAATTGGTTGACCGGCCAAACTCAAAGGGTGCTCAGCAATGGTTCATTTTCATCCTGGAGAGAAGTGACAAGTGGGGTCCCACAGGGTTCTGTCCTGGGCCCAGTGCAATTCAATGACTTGGATGACAGAATTGGGGGCATACTCATCAAATTTGCAGATGACACTAAACTAGGAGGAGTAGCTAATACCCCAGAGGACAGGATCAAAATCCAATATGACCTGAATAGACTAGAAATCTGGGCCAAAGCTAACAAAATGAAATTCAACACAGAGAAATGTAAAGTACTGCACTTAGGTTGGAAAAATGAAATGCACAGATATAGGATGGGGGACATCTGCCTGAATGAAACTATGTGTGAAAGAGATCTAGGAGTCCAAGTAGACCATAAGTTGAACATGAGTTAACAGTGCGATGCGGCAGCTAAAAAGGCCAATGCAATTTTAGGCTGCATCAATAGAAGTATAGTGTCTAGATTAAGAGAAGTAATAGTGCCACTCTATTCTGCTTTGGTCAGGCCCCACCTGGAATACTGTGTCCAGTTCTGGGCACCACAATTCAAAAAGGATGTGGAGAAACTGGAGCATGTCCAAAGGAGAGCAACTAAGATGGTGAAGGGTCTGGAAGCCATGCCTTATGAGGAGTGATTTAGGGAGCTGGGGATGTTTAGCCTGGAGAAGAGAAGGTTAAGAGGTGATATGATAGCCCTCTTTAAGTATTTGAAGGGGTATCATATAGAGGAGGGAGCAAGCTTGTTTTCTCCTGCTTCAGAGACTAGAACGCGGAACAATGGATGCAAACTGCAGGAAAAGAAATTCCACCTCAACATTAGGAGGAACTTCCTGACACTAAGGGCTGTTCGACAGTGGAACACACTCCCTCGGAGTGTGGTGGAGTCTTCTTCCTTAGAGGTCTTTAAGCAGAGGCTGGATGGACACCTGTCGGGGATGCTTTGATTGGGAGCTCCTGCATGGCAGGGGGTTGGACTGGATGGCCCTTGTGGTCTCTTCCAACTCTTATGATTCTATGATTCTATGATCTGAGTGTAACTATGGAGCTAAGCATGCTCAATTTCCTGACCCGGGGGGGGGGGGGGGAAGCATCAGGGAATGAGGAGCTATTGTGTCTTCTCCTCCTCCCTGTCTTCCTGGATATTATAATGGCTTAATGCAACCATTTGATATGTCTGGAAGAAGGACCTGGGAATGAACAGCTGCCTTGGAAGCCATTCCTTCTGGCCCTGTTTTGTATCTTAGAGATACTTTCCATCCAGAATGTCAAAATAACCATAGAATCATAGAATCATAGAGTTGGAAGAGACCACAAGGGCCATCCAGTCCAACCCCCTGCCATGCAGGAACTCCAAGTCAAAGCATCCCTGACAGATGGCCATCCAGCCTCTGCTTAAAGACCCCTAAGGAAGGAGACTCCACTACACTCCGAGGGAGTGTGTTCCACTGTCGAACAGCCCTTACTGTCAGGAAGTTCCTCCTAATGTTGAGGTGGAATCTCAATATGAAACCACTTGTTATGTCTGGACAAACAGTTGTTTTGGAGGCCATTGCTTTCTAGCCCCATTTTGGTTCTCCTTGGACATACCTCCTATTCAGGGAATGTCATAGAATCATAGAAAACAAGCTTGCTCCCTCCTCAATATGACATCCTTTCAAATATTTAAACAGGGCTATCATATCACCTCTTAACCTTCTCTTCTCCAGATGACAGAAGCTTCAATAGGAAAGGCTGTGCAAAGGAGTTGGAATTCCAAGTCATGTGAGAACTTCATGGATGAGCAAGACTGGGACTCAGATTTCAGTAAGGGTTACAAAGAGCATCTCAGACAAAGGTGGGCAACTGTTTGAGCATGATTTAGTAGGCTTCAAATTCTTGCTCAGCCATGGAAAACCATGCTGCAGGGAGCATGCACCTTGTTTCCAGGTACAGACATACTCTTGGAAAGAAGCTTCTGCTTGGAAACAAGGTGTGCCGGGAGCACCTGCCTTGTTTTAAAGCAGTGGTTCCCAGACGTTTTCAGGCTACCATTTCCTTCTTCTTGGGTGACAACCCTAGCACACACCCATGCCTATTTTTTGGTATTAGGTCCGCTGTTCTACTCTTGAGCAGAGGGAGAGAGAAGAGAGAAAGTAAGCAAGGGAAGCAGCTGCTTTTGGGCAATTTTGCAAATGAAGTACAGTGGTCCCCCAGGTTACGAAATTAATTGGTTCCGGCTACTTTTTCGTAAGCCGAAAATTTCGTAACCCGGGGCCTATTTCCCATAGGAAATAGGTAATCCGTTCCCGAGGCCTGGCGGGGGCCTCCTGGCTGAGGAAAGGAAGGTCCGATCCGGCGGATCGGGCCTTCCTTTCGTCAGCTGCGGAGGCCCAGCCTGGCTGGGGAAGGGAAGGTTCCCTTCCCCAGCCAGGCTGGGCCTCCGGGCCTGACGCGGAAGGAGGCCCGATCCCGCCGGATCGGGCTTCCTTTCATTGGGCGCGGAGGCCCGGCCTGGCTCCCAAAGCCAGGCCGGGCCTCCGCGCCTCAGACACGAAAGGAGGCCCGATCCGCGGGATCGGGCTTCCTTTCGTTGGGCGCGGAGGCCCGGCCTGGCTCCCCAAGCCAGGCCGGGCCTCCGCGCCTGAGGCACGAAAGGAGGCCCGATCCGCGGGATCGGGCTTCCTTTCGTGTCTCTGTTTCGTCCCTTTTCGTCCCTTTTCCTCCGAGGCCTAGCCTCGGAGAAAAAGGGACCCCGTTTCGTCCCTTTTTCTCCGAGGCCTAGCCTCGGAGAGAAAGGGACCCCGTTTCGTCCCTTTTTCTCCGAGGCCTAGCCTCGGAGAGAAAGGGACCCCGTTTCGTCCCTTTTCCTCCGAGGCCTAGCCTCGGAGAGAAAGGGACCCCGTTTCGTCCCTTTTCCTCCGAGGCCTAGCCTCGGAGAGAAAGGGACCCCGTTTCGTCCCTTTTCTCCGAGGCCTAGCCTCGGAGAGAAAGGGACCCCGTTTCGTCCCTTTTCTCCGAGGCCTAGCCTCGGAGAGAAAGGGACCCCGTTTCGTCCCTTTTTCTCCGAGGCCTAGCCTCGGAGAGAAAGGGACCCCGTTTCGTCCCTTTTTCTCCGAGGCCTAGCCTCGGAGAGAAAGGGACCCCGTTTCGTCCCTTTTTCTCCGAGGCCTAGCCTCGGAGAAAAAGGGACCCCGTTTCGTCCCTTTTTCTCGGAGGCCTAGCCTCGGAGAGAAAGGGACCCCGTTTCGTCCCTTTTCCTCCGAGGCCTAGCCTCGGAGAGAAAGGGACGAAAGGCCGTTTCGTCCCTTTTCATCCGAGGCCTAGCCTCGGAGAAAAAGAGACAGCCTTTCGTCCCTTTTCCTCCGAAGCCTGGCCTCGGAGGAAAAGGGACTTCCCTTTTTTTCGGATCCCGGGGGATCCTTCGGATCCCGGGGGATACTGTAGCGGTCCCGCCGGTTTCGGATCCTGGGGTTTTCTTAACCCGGGGGATTCGTATCCCGGGGGACCACTGTAAATGAAATCCTGCTTGCCATGCAGGACTAGCCATTCTTTCCCATCCACAGGGAAAGGCAATGGCAACCCCATCTGAATAAATGTTTTCAAGAAAATCCTATGATAGGTTCTCGTTAGGGTCATCATGAGTCAAAACAACTTGAAGGTTATCATCTGGTCTGGGAGGGAGAGGAAAGGCAAGCCAACTCCATCAGGCCTAGCCAGAGCAAGAAGAAGGGCCCTCCCTACAGTTCATCTGCCATGGTCCAGGCCTCAGAGGGAGAGAAGAACCACTGGACCTGATCCCCTTCCCCACCACCATTCCCTTCTCCTTTTGATTGTAAGCCTGAGGGCAGGGAACTGTCTAAATAATTATCTGTAAGCTGCTCTGAGAGACTTTAGGGGTGAAGAGTGGGGTATAAATACTGTAAATAAAAATAAAATAAAATGAAGGTGTACCACAACAGTTGCTGCTAGCCAGCCCAAGTTCCAAAGGGAGCCTGGAGCCCCATAAGTTTGTATTTGAGGGAAGGAAAGTGAGGCTGGGGAGTGGCTAAGAGAAGTGAAAGAAGGACGCCCCTCTAAGGAAGGAACAATGTTGTCCAAATGGGGTGCCTGGAGAAGAGGGCAGGTGGGCAGGCAAGCTCAGCTGGATTTTCACCTGAGGAAAGAAGGGCTGCATAGCTGCCTGGATAGCCTATGCCAAGAAATGTCCTTGAAGCTGCCCTGATCCTCCTCCTGGCAAAGGGAGGGAGAAGGGAATAAAAAAAGGAGGAGGGAAGAAACAGGAAACCCCAGGAGTCGCCAGTGCCTGCCCCCTTCCTTTCCACCCTAGCTAGCTGGCTTGAGCTAGCTAGCCAAGGCAAAAGGTAAAAAAGAGAGCATGCCTGCCCCCCCCCTCCCTTTTGCCTTGGAATCAGCAGGTATCTTTCTTACCCAAAGAACCTTTCCTTCTTGGGCTCCTTGCAGGGGGAGGCTAGCAGTTTCTGGGAAAAGATGGGGGCATGACAAGTATTTTGGTGCCCAAAGAGGGGAGGGAGCAAGGAAAGGGGAAGGACAGGGTCCGTTTGTTCTGTTCCAAGGTGAGGCAAAGCTGGACGACCCATGCTAGGTTTCTTGCCTCTTAGCCTGGCCAGACATGACTTGTTTCCAGCAGCCTCCCTCTGTCCTGTCCCAGAATGCTGTACAAAAGAAAATTCTTGCAATTGAGTTGCCATAGTTCTCTTCCACAAAACCTCAGATGCATGTCTATGAAATATTTTTCACACAGTCTCAAAGGTGCTACAAGATCCCTTAGCATACTGTTATTCCAGAGTAACATGACTTATGGTTGAATCTGCACTGCAGAATTAATACAGTTTAACACCACTTTAACTGCCATGGCTCAATGCTATGGAATTCTGGGGTTTGTAGTTTGTTGTCACACCAGAACTCCCTGGTAGAGGCTACATAGATCACAAAACTACCAATCCCAGATTTCCATAGAATTGAGCCATGGCAGTTAAAGCAGTGTTGAACTGCCTTATTTTTGTAATAAAAATTAAACCTATGCCTCTGAATAGAAGTCACTTGGAAGAGAACTTAGCAAAGGTAGGTCCTCCCCGAGAGGGAGGGAGGAGGGAGAAAAGCTCCCAAACAGCTATGAGACTAAGGGGCTGTACAGACTGGATAAAGGGCCACGGTGGAGTGGAGTGGGGGTGTGGCGACTGCATGCTGCACACCTCAACTCCACCCCCAAAGCAGCATCATGCCGTCTGCTCAACCAGATGGTGGGCAGTGTCACATTTCTTCAGTGCAGTGTTTAGACATGCTGCGCTGAAGAAACGAGGAAGAGCGACACGGCGGCAGCAAAGGCGACGTTTTTCCGGGCCAAGAAGTGGCATTTTGCCGCTTCTTTTTGGCCTGTAAAAACGCTGGGTCGGAGCTGCGGCATGCAGTTGCTGTGGCCCTGATCCAGAGCTTAAAGGAGAAGTGGCAGGCTGCTCCTTCAGGACAGTAGGAATATATCCAGGGGTTGCCATGCTGGCCAGGCCGTACAGCAAGGCACAATAACATCCAAAATCCACAAAACAGTGATACCTTTATTGGCCAACCAAAATGCATAAAATAGATGGAACAAGCTTTTTAAGCTCAATTGTAGCTTCTTCGTTGGGCAAAGGTGTTAAAAATCAAACAGAAGAAAGGTATCACTGTTTTGTGGATTTTGGATGTTATTGTTTGCAGTGTGGCAACACAGTTATTCCTGGATATGCTTTCTAGATGTCAGGATACTGCGTTTTAGATGCAGCAGGGGAATCCTAAAGTTGTATCTGGGCAAGCATTAAGGGCTGTTCCACACAGCAGTTATGAAGCTATGATTACACTTTAACTGCCATAGCAACATCCTATAGAATCCTGGTAATAGCAGTTTAGAGACAGAATCCTCAAACAGCCCTAGTTCCTCACTAAACTAGAAATCCCAGGATCCCACAGGATATTGCCATGGCAAGTATAGTGGATTCATGGTATGTGTAGTATGAAAAGGCCTTCACTTTGTCTAGGAAAGACAGTTGATCCAAGTTTCTTACCTAGGGCAGACACATTCTCATAGTTTTCCCTCATGACCTCCATGTATAAAGATCTTTGGTTCTGATCCAGCAGGTCCCATTCTTCCTCTGTGAAATGCACAGCCACATCCTCAAAGGTCACCTGTAACAGAAAGCAGCGCTCACCCAGACAGAGACTCGTCTGTGGAGGAAACCCAGGTGCACCCCCAGCAGGACTGAAATGCTTCAGAATATGGACAATGAGGGACATGGCTGAATAACCTCCTGTCTGTTTCCATTAACCTCCTGCATCTTGAAGATTAGCACCTGAGTACTATAACCTAGCTCCCTGATGAACTAGCCATCCCATGTAAAGGGAAGTTCTGTTTGCAACATGGTGTCCTTTCCACTTAGACCTTCCCAGTCTAGGGTAGCCTTTCCCAATCCAGTGTCCTGCAGATAATTTGGATTTTTACTGCTTTTAATTCCTGTTATTTTGGCAAATGTGTTTAGTTATTTTGTCATATATTTTGGCGCACAAGTGACAGAATACATCTTCCTGACCCTGACAGTAAAAATGTAAGAAAAACAAATGAAACAATTAACAATTGCTACCTTTCATGATGGCTCAGGACCACTTGCCTGCCTCTGTCCACCAAAGTGATGCCACCAACCCTGTCTAAAAGCCACGGATTTCATGAACTCAGATATAGAGCAAGCCTTGGCGACAGGCTTGAGGGGTCCCTGCAGGATATGCATTGCATGGGAGCCCAGTCCCACCACTGCTGGTCCCGAGTGGCTGGTCCTGAGTGGCTGGTCCTGGTTTTATTGCAGGGGTGGGTGGGGTGGGGGGGTGTTTAGTTTAGATTATTTTTAACCTTTTATGTTTTAAATTTTGTAAGTTGTACTTTTAAAACTTTTTACTTTTTTAAATGGACTATTTTAGTTGTTTTTAAAGTGTTGTTTTAATATGTGTGTGTGTATATAGTATAGTATAGTGCAGCACCTTGGGTCTCAACTTGGGAGAAAGTCAGGATAAAAATAAAATAAAATACATAAATAAATAAAGAGCAAGGGCAAGACAGCAGAAAACACTGATCAACTGATCCATGTGGCAAGTGGAAAGACGACATCTGACCATCAGGCGCATCCCAGACTGACAAAATAAAGTTTCAATTTGCGGGGAGTGGAAGTTTAAGAACACTGAGGGGGATCCTTCCGCCCCTGGTATCAAATGTCTGGGGCCCTCCACCAGACAACCCTCCCAATGGATCCATGACAAAGAAGGAAGGGAAGGATGTTTACCTTTTCCAAGGGCATCTTTCCTAAAATTTCTTCCATGTTCATATGGAGTTCATCCCTCTCCATAAGTCTGGAAACCAGTCAGGGCCACCTTGGATTTCTGCGCACCTGCAAAAAGTACAATTACATGTAAATACATTTATACAGTCTTCAATGTACCAATGAAATTAAAAACAATTAAATGGCTCTGAGGGCAAAACAAGCTGGAATATTCCCTAGAAGGCAAAATACAGTGGGATTTGGTTCCAGGACCCCCTGGGGATATCAAAATCTGTAGATGCTCAAGTCCCATTAATTACAATGGCATAGTAAAATGGCATGCCTTATATAAAAAAAGCAAAATCAAGGTTTGCTTTTGGAAATTTATATTTTGAAACTGTCGATGCTTGAATACATATATTAAAAAATCCGTGGCTAGGGAAGGCTGACTTTGCTAGAAAAATTATTTTTAAAAATCAGAAGATGAAAAAGGATTAATAGGGAAAATTTGTAAGATTATGTTAACAACCCAATTTAGAATGGTAGAGGGGTTGACAATGACTTGGGAAAAAGACTTATTAATACAGACAAACTTAAAATTTGGCTATAAGAAATTGTTAAAATTAAAAATACAAATGTAAAAGAAGAACAAATGAAAATGATTGGGAAATGGTACAGGAGAGAGCATCAATAAGCATTTATTAATGATAAATTCAAATCAAAATATTGGTATGAATGTGGAGCTAAGGGGGTTTATATATATGTGGAAATGCCCTTTAGTTGAAGAATTTTGGAGAGAAGCTGAGGAAGAGATAAATATAATAGTAGCGGCAGAGATACAATTAAGCAAAGAAAATAGTTTAACACTCAATTTATGGGTATTAGGACTGTAACAAAACAAATGTTAAAAGTCAGCCATGCAGTGGTTAATTTTGGATGGAAAAAATAAATCTAATAGGAATAAACCTTATTTGTTTTAATATTTAAAAGAATATTTAGTTTAACACATTATTATATTTCCTTAGCAAAATAAGACTTAAATATACGGGGGAGAGCAATAAAGAAAGCTTGTTTTCTGCCGCTCCAGAGACTAGAACAAGGAACAATGGATGCAAGCTACAGGAAAAGAGATTCCACTGAAACATTAGGAGGAACTTCTGACAGTATGAGCTGTTTGACAGTGAAACACACTCCCTTTGAGATTTTGGTGGAGTCTCCTTCTTTGGAGGTCTTTAAATAGAGGCTGGGTGGCCATCTGTTTGAAGTGCTTTGACTGTGTATCCCTGCATGGCAGAATGGGGCTGTACTGGATGGCCCTTGGGGTCTCTTCCAACTCTATGGTTCTATATGACATAGCAATAGCAATAGCAAGTACATTTCTATACCGCTTATCAGTGCATTTAAGTACTCACTAAGCGTATTTTTTTGTGGGGGGTTTTGTGGCCATGTTCTAGAAGAGTTTATTCCTGACGTTTCGCCAGCGTCTGTGGCTGGCATCTTCATGGAAGAAAGTTGAGAACACATATTACCAGCAGACAATTATCACTGATTAAGCAGACACTAATCCTCTTTGCATATTCTCCCACCCTGAGGCCTTGCCATTCAACAAAAGAACAGTACACAAATTAACATGGAAAACACTCCCCAACCCAAGTCACACAGTATCCCCGCACTCTTTCATGCCGGCATTCTCTGAAGATGCCAGCCACAGCTGCTGGCGAAACGTCAGGAATAAACTCTTCTAGAACATGGCCACAGAGCCCGAAAAATCCCACAAAAACCTATGGACGCCAGCCAGGAAAGATTCCCTAAGCGGTTTATAATGTGTAAGCTAAATGGCCCCAACAAGGTACTCATTTTAGCATCCTAAGAAGGATGCAAGTCTGAGTTGAGCCTGAGCCCTTGGCTGGTATTGAACTCTCAACTTTGTGGTTTGTGAGTGAGTGGCTGCAGTACAGGCATTTAACCGCTGCGCCACCAGGTCTCCATGACACTCCTCCGTCCTCCATGAGGAGGGGGCCTTTCTTTCTCCTCCCCCCAGAATCCGGTTTTGTCCCCCCATTCCCAACTCTCCCCTTTTGGAGTGACCTGCCGAAGGACGGAGATCTGCCACATTTCCACTCTCTTACTGCCTTCAA
Source organism: Urosaurus nigricauda (assembly GCA_034509955.1). Taxonomy (NCBI): domain Eukaryota; kingdom Metazoa; phylum Chordata; class Lepidosauria; order Squamata; family Phrynosomatidae; genus Urosaurus; species Urosaurus nigricauda. Next base: position 334,592,199 of record JAOEGL010000002.1, read on the forward strand.
GAATGCCCTTAAAACAAACAGCTTCATTTATATACCGCTTCATACCCTTAAGGAGTGTCTAAGCGGTTTACAATTGTAAGCTATTTGCCCCCCAACAATCTGGGTACTCATTTTAGCGACCTCGGAAGGATGCAAGCCTGAGTCGAGCTTCAGCCCTTTGCTGGTCTTGAACTCGCAACCCTATGGTTTTGAGTGAGTGGCTGCAGTACAGGCATTTAACCACTGCGCCACCAAGACTCTTCTCTTCTGACAGGCCTTCCCAAGTTAGCTTCCCCTCCCCGAACAAGAATATATAAATGCGACTGTTGATTCTCTCTGTCCACCCAATTCCCCCACCCCCCATTTTTAGCTAATACCATTTTAACGTTTTTCATATTGTTTATTGATACTGTTTTAGCACTGGGATGGGGGAGCATCATTTTGAATTTCAATGTTTTTTTTTTGTATTTGTATTTTATTATATTTGAATTTTATTATATTTTAAATGCATTATTTATTGTTACCTGCCCAGATTCCTTGTGATTGTGTGGGATACAAATTATTATTATTATCAGCTTCTGTCCTTTTGTCCCTTGGGGGCAGTTCTTTGTCTCTCTCCTTCCCTCCAGAAGAACCTTTTCCAGCTCCATCCAGTCCTCCTCTCTCCCCAAAACCCCCTTCTCCCCCAGGGATCATCTCTTCCTTCCTCCTCCTCCCCATCTTAACCCCTTCTCAGCCCCTTACCCACAGCCAGGGTCCCTCCTCTACATATAGTTCCAACCCCAACCTTTGGTTCTCTCTATATATCTTGGACTCCATCTCCCATAATGCTTTACTACCGGCTTAACTGGCAGGGGCCTCTGGGAGCTGAAGTCCAAACCACCTGGAGGGACCAAAGGTTAAGACCGCTGTTGAGGGAGGGACTGAAGTGGGGTCTCCCTTCATCCCAAAACAGGAACTGGGACCCTACTATTATTATTATTAACCTTTATTTATATAGCGCTTTAAATCTACACAGCGCTGAACATACAATCTTTTAATTAGACGGTTCCCTGCCCTCAGGCTTACAATCTAAGAAGACATGACACAAAAGGGGAAGGGGACAGGCTAGGCTAGGCCTCCCCCCCCAAAAAAAAAAACCCCCCAAGAACAACATTCAGGGCACCTTCCTCTCTCAATGCACCACCTTACCTCCTCCTGCTCCACTCACTAGGCCTCTCTCTCTCCCTCCCCCCTTCCCAGGATGGACTTTTCTGAGCATTTCCTGCCTCTCTAGGAATCATCTGAGCAAATGCTCTCTCTCTCTCTCTCTCTCTCTTAGGAGAAGACTCTCTAGGAATCTAACCTCTTCTTTCTCTCCCCCTTGGAAATCTAAATGTAGCTTCCCCTCCCTCTTGGAGGACTCCTCTCTAGGAATCTAAACTCTGCTTCTTCTCCTCCATGGAGGAGGGCTCTCTAGGAATCTGATCCTTTATGGTCCCTTGGACCCTGGAGGTATGATGGGGGAGTATTTGGGGGAGAGAGGGAGGTGGGGGGGGGAGAAGGGGGGATGCCCTGAGTGGGGTGGGGGGGGCAGACAGGAAAGGAGGAGGTCAGGAGAGTTGGAAGAGAGAGATGACCCTTAAACCATGCAATGTGTCATTGGGTCTGTGTGTATTGGGGGGGGGGGTCCCAGAGACCTAATAAGGCAGCCCCTGACACCACTTTGAACTGCTGCCTGGGCTCTATCCAAAAGCATCCTGGGAGTTGTAGTTTGGAGAGGCAACAACAACAACAACAGCCCTCTTGGGCAGAGGAAGCAAGCAAAAGAAGACCTGGCAAAACTACAAGTCCCAGGATCCCAAAGGATGGAGCTGCTGCAGCAGTTAAAAGTGGCATCTGGCTGCCTTATTATTTCTACAGTGTTTATGATTATGATTTAGTAGTTGTGGCAGATGGGTCGGTTTGGGTGGGTTTCTGGGACATTGTATTTTATTGTGTTTTAATGTTGTTAGCTGCCTCAATCTTAATGGAGAGGCGGGGTATTATTAATAATAATAATAATTAGGATGATCCCCCCCCCCTCAGAGTGAGAAGAGGGACCCCTGCTTTTGGTGGATGTGGAGGGAAGAGGAAAAGGAGGAGACCCCTGGGTCTCTGGAGCAGAAAATATCAATGTAAAAACAATGTAGGAAGATGCCAGCCACAGATGCTGGAGGAAATATCAGGAATAAACTCTTCTAGAACATGGCCACATAGCCCCCCCCCCAAAAAAAAAACTCCACAAAAAGCAATGTATGAACAGCAAAAGAAGAGCCAAACTGGATCTGATTCCTCTCACCCCCCTCCCAGTTTTCATTCTTTCCTATGGGAATCCCCACAAGAACAATGGGAAGGTAGCACCACCACACACACAAATACAAACACAGTCCCCCACCATACTCTCCAACCGTCCTGATTTCAGTCCTCTCTGTTGTCCCACATTTTCACTTGCTTTTAGAATAGCCCAGTTTCTCTCTTCCTCCCACTTCCCTCCTTCATCCTCAGCTTCCTCCTGTTGCTCTAAATTGAGTCCAGAATGCAAAAGTTGTTCACACTCAGTTGACTTGACTCAGACTCGGTTGACTCAGAGGGAGGAGAGGAGAGAAGTGGGCAGAATCCTTTTCCTTTCCCTCCAGGCTCAGGCAAAAGCAAAGGGCTGCACCTTCTCCCCACCTGTGTCTTCTTCCTCATTGATAACCTTTGCCCCCTTGACCACACCTTGGTGTTGCTTGGTCACATACGTCCTGGGTTTGACCTGTGAAATGTTGGAGGATATGGCACCCTGGCACAGATACCTACCAACATCCACACACTGTATATTGCCCATCCTCCCCAGCAGCTGGGACGGAAAGGGACCCCCTTTCTCTGATCCCAAAGAGAGCCCCATGATGACTTGCCATTGGGAGTCCTGGGCCTGACCTCCTTCCCAACCTATAGGCTTCATCAAACATCTTGGGGAAATATAGGATTTCTGTTGTTCAGATGGGAGACCCAAAATAAAATTAAATCTAGGATTGACAATATCTATCTGTAACCACAGTCAGTGGTAATTGGGACTCACAAACTAAATTTATGAGTCCCTACATATTTTCCTGAGATTAAATTCCAAAGAGCGCTCTTAATCGTTAGGACGCCATAAGGCACTTTGGAGATTTGGGGACAGTGGCCAAATTCACTTGCTCCATATATTTAAAGATTCATTTATGTCCCACCTTTTCCCTCAACAATGAGACGCAAGGCAATTTACAGTTTATTAAAAGCAGTGCAGATTAAAAACAATATAAAAATATAAATGGAAAAACAATAAATATAAAAATTAAAAATAATTCATTTTTCTGTACAGTTATTAAAAATTACAATTCATTAAAAGACTACATACCAAGCTGCATAGGACACAATTGAAATTCCATCACAATGTCTAAACACCTGAAAAAATAGGAATATTTTTACTTGCCAATGGAAGGACAGCAAGAACGAGACATCTTAGAGGTGAAAGAGCAGCGGCAGCCACACATCCAGTGTTTTTTGGCCCCAAAAAGAAACGGCAAAAAATGCTGCCCCTTTTTGGGGCAGAAAAAGGGTGCCTTTGCCACCATGGCAGCACTTTTTGGCTGTGCAGCATCTGAATGCCTCACCAAAGGAGCCCCGTAACACTGTCTGCTGTGCGGTCAGGTGGGTGGTGTGATGCCAGCTTGGGGGTGGTGTTGGGGCATGTGTCATACAAATGCCTCACCACCATGCCTCCCCGAAGCTGGCACTTACAGTGAGTCTGTACAGCTCTTTAGTCTCCCAAAGGAGAGACTTCCAAAGCCTGGGAACAGCCACCAAAAGGCCATGTCTCCCAGATTTTCTGCCATATGAGCCTGATAATGTGGTGGATCAGAGAAAGGGGCCTCTCCTGAAGATCTTGGAGCTCTAGTGGGCTCACATGGGGAGATACATGAGGAGGGATTATTGGTCATTATGGAAGTTTTGAATTTCTCCCATTTCAGCTCCAGGCCATATAATGTCTCCAAAAGTAGTGGGATCTCCTGGATCCAGGCCAGAAAGCTCCATGCAAGAAAGCCAGGATAGAAGATGCTGGGAAGGAGGCATCTCTGGGTAAGGATCCCTTTTACCTTTGTTGGGGAGATGCTTGACAGAGGAGCGGGCTATAAATAATAATAATTATTATTATTATTATTATTATTATTATTGAATAAATGCATGCCTTTAGTATCTCTCCTTCAGCTGTTAGAATGCAGATGCAGAAATGGGATGCCAGACCATGCCCTCTGGGTCACCCTGTACCAGATCTGAGCTTATCTGTAACTGCTTATTAAAATATAAAACTGATTTTACCTGGTTTGAAGCCTGCAGAGTTATAGTGATGGCAGGGCACCATCTCGGTCTCCCCCTCCATTTTTTCCCAAGGGAGGGAGTTTCAAAGTCTGGGAGTGGCTGCCACAAAGGTCTTGTGCCAGACCTGAGCTTCTCTGCTCTTTCACTACCCTTGGATGTAGGTCATCTTGATCTGTAAACTTGAATTTCTTTAAAGTATCCAGGTTTTCCTGTACAACCTATATTCTTTGCTGTATTTTCCTCAGTTTGAGCATTGTTTTCCTTTTGGAAGAAGATCAAGACAAAGAAAGTGTTGAGTCATTCTGTCTTCTCTCTGTCTCCAGTTAGCATTTCACCATCTTCTCCACACAGTGGCCCTAGCATTTTCTTGTTTCTTTGGCTACAGTCATAACCAGAAAAGTCATTTTTATTGTTTTTAACCTCTCTAGCAAGCCTGAGGGTGCCACCAGTCTTCTGTTCACCAGGCTAAACATGCCAAGCTACCTCAGCCTTTCTCCAAATGTTTACCTAAATGTAGGCAGAAAAAACGAAATGCATAGATATAAGATGGGGGACACCTGGCTTAATGAGACTGCATGTGAAAGGGATCTAGGAGTCCTAATAGACCACAAGTTGAACATGAGTCAACAGTATGATGCAGCAGCTAAAAAGGTCAATACTATTTTAGCCTGCATCAAAAGAAGTACTGTATAGTTTCTAGACCAAGGGAAGTAATAATGCCACTCTATTCTGCTCTGGTCAGGCCTCACCCGGAATATGGTGTCCAGTTCTGGGCACCACAGTTCAAAAAGGATGTTGACAAATCGAAGCGTATCCAGAGGAGGGCAACCAAAACGGTGAAGGGTCTGGGAACCATGCCTTATGAGGAGAGTCTTAGGGAGTTGGGTATGTTTAGCCTAGAGAAGAAATGGTTAAGAGGTGATATGATAGCCCTGTTTAAGTATTTGAAGGGGTGTCACATTGAGGATGGAGGAAGCTTGTTTTCTGCTGCTCCAGAGACTAGAACACGAAATAATGGATGCAAGCTGCAGGAAAAAAGATTCCAGCTCAACGTTAGGAAGAACTTCTTGACAGTAAGAGCTGTTCAACAGTGGAACACACTCCCTTAGAGCATGGTGTAGTCTCCTTCTTTGGAGGTCTTTAAGCAGAGGCTGGATGGCCATCTGTCTGAGATGCTTTGATTGTGATTTTCTGCATGGAAGGGGTTTGGACTGGATGGTCCTTGTGGTCTCTTCCAACTGTGATTCTATACCCATGTAAAATGTCTCCATTTGTTCTTTCTGCAGGTGTGTATAGGTCCAAGATGGTGTTCTAACATAGGCAGAGAGGAGAACCTACATTGAAATCCTTCTCCATGGAAGAAACTGCAAGAAAGATGAACATAAAACAGGTTAATGTTCACCTCCTCCTTCTTTGTGATGGAGCCATCAGGAATCTTTCAGTCTGGGATGCAATGGATGGTCAGAGCTCATCCTTTGTCCTGCAGTGGCTCAATTGATCAGTGCTTCCTGCCATCTTTTCCTTGCTTCAATTCCCAGCCAAACTGGGCCCGGGGTGTTGGGACTGGGCTTCCTGCTAGTGGTGGTCCCTCAGGAGGATTTGTTCTGTTCCTGCATTAGCATTAAACTCATGGGTTTTAGACAAAGTTGTTCCACCTTTTTCTTTTAGGGAGACAGCTGACTCAGGCAGCTTGTTTTGAGGCTCATGAAAGGTAGTAATTCCTAATGATTTAATTTGTGGTTTTCATATTTTTATTGTAAAGTATGGGAAAAGATTATTGTGGTGTTCTATGCCTTAGGCTAAAAGAACTTGATCACACAAAAAAGTCTTCAATGGGGCTACCTTAGATTTATGCCACTTAATAATGCAGATTGGGAAGGCCTACATGGGAGAGTTCCTATGTGTTAAACAAATCATCCCTTCACATGAGAAAGCTGTATCATCAGGGACCAAGATCATAGCCTTGTCTTTTCCTCATGCCCTATTCTTCAAGATCCAGGGAGTTAAGGAAAAGAGATGAGAGAATACGCAAATTTATCCCACTGTATTGGTATTCTGAAGTGATGAAATAACATTTGGGATACAACATGTGTTTTTCTCCACTTTTGCTTAGTCAGTCTCTGGATTTGGGTTATTTTCTTTTGCAGGTGACCTTTGGGGACGTTGCACTGTATTTCACAGAGGACGAATGGCAAATGTTGGATTGGTACCAAAGATTTTTGTATGAGGAAGTCATGATGGAAAACTATGAGAATGTGTCCTCCCTAGGTAAGGCATTTGAGTCCATTGCCCTTCCTATGGAGACTGATGATCCTTTCATACTACACCATCATAGTGCTGTGATTCCACTTTAATTGTCATGGCAACATTCTGTGGGATCCTTGAATTTTTTTTAGTTATGTGAGGCACTAGAGCTCTCCAGTTGAGTTTATCCCACTCTATTGGTATTGCCAATTTTAGGATTTTGTAGGAAGAAACCATGGCAATTAATGCTTTTTACCCCCAACACATCTCAGAACAAGTTTACTGAGTTTTGAGGCCCTCTTTCTGCCCTTCTGTGCTCAGGACAAGCTTCCAATATTCTCTTGGGGAAAAGGCTTCACCGGACCTTAAAATGACCCAGAGCGGGCCAACAGTGGCAAAACTGCCTCTGCTAAGGAATGTTGGGGGATATTGAGGAGCAAGACATTTTTTTCTTTTCCAGGTTTTACAATGGGGAGATGTCCTCTTAATAGTTGCTCATCCCTGTCTTACAGATACTCTGGAGCCTTGCCCTCACCAAAATTGGGCCCCAATCTTCAGACCAGCCATAAAGCTCTCAAGTGACTTCCTCAGTCCAGTCCCCTTGCTTAGTCATCCCTAATTATTTATTTATTATCCTGCCTTTCTTACCAAATGGGACTCAAAGTGGCTTACATTAAAGCTTGTCCTGCTTCCATCACAGATAGTCTAGCTCTGTGTGGACAAGAAGGAACCTCTGGGAAAGTCTACAATTGGGCCAGATATCAGTGAACTCCCAGGTAGCTGCTGATCCTCCGGTCCAGTGGTGTCATTTGAAATAATTAAACAGTTCTATTTCTCCCCAAATGTATACATTTGTGCACACCCAAATCCTGATGAGCATTTTCGCACACAGCAGAAAAAGTCCTGGCAGGAAGAAAGGGAGATTATGTTCCTCCCCCTCCCTACCCCAAAAGCAACAACACAGCTTGTCTTGTGTTATCAGCCTCAGCTCCCTTCCCTCCCACCCTCCCTCAATTAACTACCACCCCATTTTGCTGCACACCCATCCCATCTCTTTTCAGTTTTAATGCACTTGTTCAGGAGTTTCTCCTGCAGATGAACTGGTTCATGCTTCTAGCTTCTATTTCCTTCCCTCCCACCCTCTGTGCTTTCCACTTATTCCTCCGCATTCCAATTTTCTCATTTGCCCTCATGCATATTTGCACCGCTTCAGGGTTTCACCTTCAGCAACTCATATCTCTTCTCTTTGCTCTACCATCTCTTTTACATACACTGTCTCTGTCTCTCACACACACACACAAACACAAAGAGAATATTTCTCATGTAAAGAAGTATCTGTGACCTGACAATTTTTAATTACTGACTTCAGGGAACTGATGTGAACATAAGTGCAAAGGGTGCCCTGTGTGTTTTTATTTAAATAAACTTTAGTAACAAATTCATTTATAAAAAAAATCAGACAAAACATAAAATAAACAAAATGAAGTTTGTTTATGCAGGAAAAAAGATTCCACCTCAACATTAGGAAGAACTTCCTGACAGTAAGGGTTGTTCGACAGTGGAACACTCTCCTTCGGAGGGTGGTGGAGTCTCCTTCCTTGGAGGTTTTTAAGCAGAGGCTGGATGGCCATCTGTCTGAGATGATTTGATTGGAGTTCCTGCACGGCAGGGAGTTGGACTGAATGGCCCTTGTGGTCTCTTCCAACTCTAAATTTCTATGATTCTATGAAGTTAACTACAAATATAGTAAATACATTTTCCACACTGGGAAAAAATTTGTTGGCTTCACTGAAAACAAGCAAAGCAACATTTACTATATTTGTAGGTGCCCTGCATGTTTTGCGGCATCTGTGAAACCAACAAATTTTAACAACTAGTTTGGATGAACTGATGTCAACCAGCTCAAGGTCTGGTCCACATACATATCAAGAGCTTCCATTTTGCAATAATAACTAATGTCTATGAAGGGAAAGGGGACACAGAAGCCCCTCTTTTTCTGATGGTTCTTTTCTTTCCTGAGCCTGCATAATCCCTTTATTGGGAGAAAAGCAGGATATAAGAAAACATAATAATAATAATCCCATGATTCCTTCTAACACTGAGATCCAGTTTTACATGTCCTTGTCCTTCTTTATAGGGGACATTATGATTCATCAGAGAATCCAAACAGGAGAGAAACCATACAGATGCCAGCAGTGTGGTAAATATTTTGCTTGCATATCATACCTTAAAGGACACATGAGAGTCCACACAGGAGAGAAACCATACAAATGCCAGCAGTGTGGAAAATGTTTTGCTCGCAAGTCATACCTTCTGACTCATCAGATAGTCCATAGTAGGGAGAAACCATACAAATGCCAACAGTGTGGGAAATGTTTTGCTCGTCTCTCAGACCTAGAGCGACACCAGAGTCTCCACACAGGAGAGAAACCATACAAATGCCAGCAGTGTAAGAAATGTTTTGCTCGCAAGTCACACCTCAAGGGCCACCTGAGAGTCCACACAAGAGAGAAACCATACAAATGCCAGCAATGTGGAAAATGTTTTGCTGGCAAGTCATATCTTGTACCTCATCAGAGAGTCCACACAGGAGAGAAACCATACAAATGCCAGCAATGTGGAAAATGTTTTGTTATCAAGTCAGACCTTTTGAAGCATCAAAGAGTCCACACCGGAGAGAAACCATACACATGCCAGCATTGTGGAAAATGCTTTTCTGACAGGTCTGCCCTTGTGGCTCATCAAAGAATCCACACAGGAGAGAAACCATACAAATGCCAGCAGTGTGGAAAATGTTTTGCTCATAAGTCAGTCCTTGTGATTCACCATAGAATCCACACAGGAGAGAAACCATACAAGTGCCAGCAGTGTGGAAAATGTTTTGCTCACAAATCAGACCTTGTACCACATCAAAGAGTGCACGCAGGAGAGAGACCATACAAATGCCAGCAGTGTGGGAAATGTTTTGCTCACAAGTCACACTTAGTGACTCATCAAAGAAGCCATACAGGAGAGAAACCATACAAATGCCAGCAGTGTGATAAATGTTTTGCTCGCATGTCATACCTTAAAGGACACCAGCGAATCCACACAGGAGAGAAGCCATACAAATGCCAGCAGTGTGAAAAATGTTTTGCTCACAAGTCACACTTAGTGACTCATCAGAGAATACACACAGGAGAGAAACCATACAAATGCCAGCAGTGTGGAAAATGTTTTGCTTTCAGATCAAACATTTTGAAGCATCAGAAAGTCCATGCAGGAGATAATCCATACAAATGCCAGCAGTGTTGGCAATATTTTGCTATCAGGTCAGACCTTTCAAAACATCAGAGACTCCATATAGAAGAAAAATGTATTCAAGAAGGGGAATCTAATCAATAGTAGTAGACTTTATTTGTTCTGCATCTCCTCTAGGGAAGAGGAGGAACTTAGTTGTCAGATGGGGTACAGTGGGAATGGTTGTTTATAGCTTTTGTTTGTGGAATTTCAGCTTATTAAAAGATAATTAATAAAATGGAATAAATTAAAATTATGACTTTAAATATTAGTGGATTGTCAGATCAAATGAAATTATATGACCTGAGTAGATTATTGAAATAGAACAGAGTAGATATAGTAATTTTACAGGAGACTCATAAAATAAGAAGAAAGACTATATTATTTAATTACAAGAAATGGAAAGCACAGTTGGAATCTAGAAGTTCTCATAAAGCAAGAGAAGTAGAAATAATTATAAAGGATAAAATACATTTCCAAATAGAAAAGGTGATGGTAGATTTTAAAGGAAGGTATGCTTTTGTGAAAGGAAAATTATGTCATGTTAAAACTATATTAGCCTGTATTTCTCGGCTGAGCAAAAATCAAACTGATTACTTAAATAATGTATTTAACAGATTAGGTGGAGGGCAATCTGCATTTAGGAGATGGCTTTAATATTAATTTCAAAATATGAAGGGTAAAAAATGAAAGGGTAAAAAGAATATTAATTTGAACAGATGTATGAAAAAGTAGCTATAAGCAAAATGAAGAAACATCCTACTTAGGCAGATATAAAATGTACAGTTGAACTGATTTTTTTCTTAGTTAAAGAAGGAAATAATTAGATTAGTAGTTTGTGCAGAAAAAAATAGGGTTTCTGATCATGCTTCATTAATTATGACAGTAAAAATTATTAATGGTGAAAGACTTAGGAAATGGAGATTTGGCCCTATTGCAGTAATGAAAGAAAAAAAAAATAAACAAGATTATAAATCAATAAATTGTTAAAATAAATGCTAATGGGGTGGTTAGGGAAAGTGTGGTATGGGATGCTTTTAGGTCGGTGGTGAGGGGAAAAGTTTTGCTATATAAAAATATTTATATAGAAATAAATTAACAGAAGAAGCAGGAAAATTACAAATAGAATATCAAAAAGACAAGAATGAGAAATTTAAAAATAATGGGCTAAAAAGAAGGAAGACATAGTGGGCATGGATTAGCTAGTTGATAAGAAACATATGTTAAAAATAAATTTCAAGCATGGGATATACAAGGGATTAAAAGATTGACTAGATATTTGATAATGAGTAAAGGAAATAAAAGAATAAACCAAATGAGAAAAGGAAATAGTAACAGAGAAAGAGAAAATAAGGTAAACAATGGCAAGATGTTATGAAAAATTATACAAAGAGTAGTTGTAGGTCAAGAGTTACCAATGGTTCGTAGATTAACTGAAAAGCAGAAGCATCCTTTAAATGTCCCAATAAGTAAAGAAGACATAAGATGAGAGAGTAATCGATCAACTGAAAGGTTTAAAATCTCCTGGGCCAGATGGGCTTACTGGTAACTTTTATAAATATTTTACCAAAGAAATACAGTGGTCCCCCGGGGTTACGAAAGTAATCTGTTCCAGCACTCCTTTCGTAACCCGAAAACATTCGTAACCCAGGGGACCACTGTAAGTATAGGAAAGGACTTGGCGCAATTTGAATTTTGCGCCGCTTTCCTTTCTTAACCCGGGGTTTTTTTCGTAACCCGGGGCCTTTTTTCTGGCCCCGGCTGTTTCGGATCCCGGGGTTTTCGTAACCCGGGGGACCACTGTAAGTATTCATTTGGTAAGGACTTTTATGACAGTATTTTTATTGAGTAAACCACACAAATCTAACAATCATTTTCCTCCAAGACTATTAGCTTAAAAGACAGATATTCAGAGATGGAGTGCATTTATTTATTTGTTTGTTTGTTTATTGTATTTATATCCCACCTTTCCCCCAAACGGGATTCAAGGCTCAAGATTTCAATACAAGGAAGCATTTCCATCAACAATAACTAGATTCTGCACTCTACTTGGTTTAAACACATTCTGGTCTATCAATTATCTGAAAATTGGTACATATTTTTTATATATCATTCTAGGCAGGAAAGCTCGGGAAACATTTTCCAGCTCACATTGGGTGACCTTGGGCAAGTCACACTCTCTCAGCCTCAGATGGTAATAGCAAACCCCCTCGGGACAAATTTGCCAAGAAAACCCCATGGTAGGGTGGCCATAAGTTGGAAACCACAGTACATTCCCTACAGTCACGGCATGCATGTTTAACTTCTGAGTTAAATATAAATGCACAGAGTTTGGGAACTGGAAAAGATCATCAATGGTTTTTTGTGGGTTTTTCGAGCTATATGTCCATGTTTTAGAAGAGTTTATTCCTGACATTTCGCCAGCCACAGATGCTGGCGAAACATCAGGAATAAACTCTTCTAGAACATAGCCACATAGCCAGAAAAACCCACAAAAAAATATGGATGCCAGGCATGAAAGCCTTTGACTTCCAAGATCATCAGTGCCTTCCCACATCTTCATTGTGTTTAGTACTCTGAAGTATTTTTCTTTTTAAAATGCCACTGTCATGACTGGCTTCATCACTCTCCTTTGGTGCCTCAGTCTCTCACGTCCTCTTCCTACTTCTAAATCTACAATCTGCATCCCTTGCAGGCAAGTTAGAGAATCCGCAGCAAAAAAACCAACCTGTTAGGCGATTCAACAAATACATTACTTTTTTACATACAGTAAATATTTTCCTTCCCTTGCTGACTCTCTGCTTCATAGCCAGTCTGCTGAAGAGCTATGTGACATCTGCAGGCTCATTCCCTGCCTTGCAAACATGTTTAGGGTGGGAATGACTAGGATGTCCAGCAAGTGGACTGGGAATAAGCTCCCTAAGGTGCCTCAAGGACAGATCAATAGTGAAAGTTTTCTATTTTCTCTCCTCTGAGAGGGACAAATCTTCATCCATGTATTTGAGTGTGTCTGAGAAATTTTTCAGGTTTAGATAAATACAGTATGTGCATCCCTTCCAGTCAACTTAAACAGAGACACAGGAAAATACCCACTGGGTGACTTTGGACAAGCCACACTCTTTCAGCCTCAAAGGAAGGGAAAGACAACAAATTTTGTTAGGAAAAACCTTGTGATAGGGTCACCAAAAAGTAGAGACAACTTGAAGTTCCACAACAATATTCAAACAAAACAAACAGCTTCATTTATATACAGCTTCATACCGCCTAAGCAGTGTCTAAGCGATTTACAACTGTAAGCTACAGGTACTTGCCCCCAACAATCTGGGTTCTCATTTTAGCGACCTTGGAAGGATGCAAGCCTGAGTCAAGCTTGAGACCTTTTGCTGGTATTGAACTCACAACCATATGGTTTTGAGTGAGTGGCTGCAGTACATGCATTTAACCCCTGCGCCACCAGGGCTCGATGTACTACATCCGTAACCATCTTCTCATCTACTAAATCAGGTCAAACAAACAGACATCATTTATATACAAAGGAGTGTCTAAGCAGTTTACAACTGTAAGCTACAGTAAATTATGTCGTTTTCAAAAGGATATAGGATTCATGTGGTACGAGTTGTTTTTTATAAGCCAAGAATGCTTCTTAATAGGTGTTCTTATGAATATGTTATTTTCTTTTCATCAACATCAAGCTGACCAGTCAGGAATGGCCCATTTTAAACAAACGCTTCCCGTGCTTCCTTGTGTCGTGATATGTTTGGAAGAGGAGGGTTCATCGTCTTGGGATTTCATCTAGTGGAACTGACCTCTTGAATTTATTTAAAGCAGTTGGCAAAGCTCCTTATTCACTTACCCTGGTTTCTTTTGATGCCTTCCATTTTTCTTCCCTGTTGATGTTATTTGCCATTGTGCCTCTGCTATCTTGAATTTAAGAAACTTTCATCCATAGCAAACTCATTGCTTTTGGGATATTTCTGATCATGTGATCTCAAAAATCTTCCATTTGGTTTCCAGGGAGCTGCATCTTTAAAGGCCAGAGCTCCCCATTTCCTCTTCCAGGGAAAAATCCCAAGGGATGAATGTTCCTCTCCAATACACAAGAGGCCACATAGCATGTGAAGCCTTTGTTCAAAATGGCTTTTCAAACTGGAAGGAAATGTTTCATGGCCATCAGAAGTCTAAGTGGCACACTGCTGCCCCAGCTGGAGACTCTGTTTAACCTGGGAAAAGTACAGAGCAAGTGTCTGGCCACAAAGAGAAGTGAAGGTACTGTATATACTCGACTGTAAGTTGACCTCATGTATACGTCAAGGGCAGGTTTTGGGACCAAAATTATGGATTTTGATATGATCCATGGTGAGATCATCCGGAGACATGGAGCTCAGTGTCATCAGTACGCTGATGACACTCAGATATATTTCTCCATGACCAGATCATCTGCTCAGACCTCAGATGGCGTCTCCTCTCTCAATGACTGCCTGGCAGCGGTAATGGATTGGATGAGGGAAAACAGATTGAGACTGAATCCAGACAAAACGGAGGTACTGACAGTTACCGGCCCGAAACCAGGTCTGGGAATACAACTCCCGGTCCTAGATGGAATCACACTATCCTCGAAGGACCCTGTTCGCAGTCTGGGGGTACTCCTAGACTCGTCACTTCACATGACTAGTCAGGTGAATGCGACGGTCAGGAGTGCCTGTTATCAGCTTCGGCTGATACGCCAGCTGCGCCCTTTCCTGGAGATGAGGGATTTGGAAACTGTGGTACACGCTTTGGTCACCTCACGACTAGACTACTGCAACGCGCTCTACATGGGGCTGCCCTTGTACCTAACCCGGAAACTTCAATTGGTTCAAAACATGGCAGCCAGATTAGTCACTGGGACATCTAGGAGAGAACATATAACACCAGTGCTTAAATCTCTCCACTGGCTGCCAATTAGTTTCCGGGCACAGTACAAGGTGCTGGTTTTAACCTTTAAAGCCCTACATGGCTCGGGCCCATCTTATCTCAGGGACTGCCTCTCCCCATACGATCCTCCCCGCACACTTCGATCCTCTGGGAGGAACCTACTACAGCCTATCAAGACCAGGCTGGCACAGACCTCCCAGAGGGCCTTTTCTGCGACCGCTCCCAAGCTCTGGAATGGTCTGCCGGATGAGATGCGTCTCATGACATCTTTATATTGCTTCAAAAAAGCCCTAAAGACGCATCTCTTCCGGCAGGCCTTCCCCTGAAATTCCCTATCCCCGGCTTCCGTCCCACACTTTGATTTCCTGCCTACTCCCATGTTTCTGATCCCCACTTATGACGTGGCCGCATAAGGAAGGGTTAGGATGTTGTTATATGTTTTTAAATAATTACTGTTTTAATCACTGCCGGTTTAATCTATTTTTAAGGGGTGGGAGGTTTGGAAACGGGTCATGGGATTGTTTTAATCTATGTGTTTTTCTTTTTTACTTGTACCCCGCTCCGAGTGTATGAACAGAGGAGTGGGCTATAAATAAACTATTATTATTATTATTATTATTAGTCAAGGATAAAATTTAGGGGCATGTAACAAAGGATGTAAAGGATGATACAAAGAAAAATGGTGCCAAAGAACTTAGAAAATTCTGGCAGGTATATGTTTGTGCTCATCCTAAAGGGTGAATGGATGAGAGTGTAGAGGGGATCCATGCTTCTTTTTGGTGCTCCCAGGATGGACTAAGCTCTTGTCTTTTACAACTCTGTTAGAGAAAGGGGTGGCTCCATTAATTACATTGACCTGTGGATAAGTTGACCCAGGTTTTTGGGTCAAATTTTTGACTAAAATTTCTAGACTTATACATGAGTATATACAGTATCTTGTCTGTCATAGCATGGGACAGATTGCATTTGGGCTGCCTAAAGTCATCTGTTCAAGCCATGTGTTTTCTAAGCTTTTAAGGATGTAGTTTAAGAGCAGCAAGTTTTAAAAGTGAAACAAATCCAGAGTCATGTTTTGTGTGGTTGCTGTGGTCCAGCTGGAAGGGGGTCTGGTGGTCTGGTCTGGGTGAGTCCTCCTTTCCCCAGGTAGAGTGCCAGGGGAAGCATTGATGGTCCCTCTGGAGCCAGTGGCCTGGGGGTCCCAATCCATGAAGCAACATCCGCCTATTGCCCGTTAAGGTCACAAATTCTAAGCAGTGAACCAGTTCTTCATGGAGGGCACTCTGCCCTCCTTGGTTCTTCTCCTGTCACACCCCTTGCACCAAACCCTGTGAGCCATGTCCTTATTGACTGGAACCGTTAGCAGCAGACCAGTATACCATGATCTCATAATCTTGGATATCTGAAAGCTGAACACATCCCCCTCCACTTCACAATGGCTCCATTTGGTCCTCTTCCAGTTTCCCACTCTGGAACTTTTCTCCATGCTCTTTTGCTTCCTGCATCTTTTTGCTGGCTTCTCTTGGACTATGACTGCTTGGATCGGTTTTCCTTAGCATTAAGGGGTCTGTTTGTAGCTGCCCTCAACTGACGGCTCATTCTGCCTTTCCCTTCCCATTTCCATTTGTTCCTTAGGTTCCCTGGATCCATAGACTCTGGCTGCATCTATTCTGTAGAAACAATGCAATTTGTCGCCACTACTTTAACTGTTGTTACTCCATCCGATGGAATCCTGAGATTTGTAGTTTGGTCTGGGGTGGTTTGGAGAAGTACTAAACAACTGGGAATCCTTGGCAAAAAGACTGTTCCAACACTGAGTAAATGTTCAAAAAATGATATTTTCCTTCCTCTGCTGACTCTCTGCTCCCTATCCAGTCATTTATTTTTGCTCACTACAATGACAACAGAACTATCTGTTACAGAAGGTAGGCCTGTGACTTCACTGTCATCATTATTCTTCTCTATAATTTTTTTACATCTTTTGCTCGGTTATAAAGCCAGTGGAGTTTTGAAATCTTGCCTGATGTATTGCGTGTTTTTGTTGGCCCAATAAAGGTATCTCTGTTTTATGGAATTGTGGGAATTGGAGCGTGCAAGTTTCACATCTGCCAAAATACAAAGATCTGTTTGTGGGACATCTCTGTGTGAGTTGACTTACAGTAAATACTTGTCTACTCAAATCTCATTCTGGCTTCTGGCTAGGTGAGTGGGTAAAGACTAGGGTTGACTTAATTTTTTACCACCAAACTGGGACAAAATGCAGAAAAAAATAGGACAAAATTAGGCCCAAAATGTAGGACAAAATCCCCACCCACAAAGTAGGACATAAGAAAAATGGAGGACATGTAAGGTTCTGCACTTAGGGAGGAAAAATGAAATGCACAGATATAAAATGGGGGACACCTGGCTGAATGAGACCACATGTGAAAGGGATCTAGGAGTCCAAGTAGACTATAAGCTGAACATGAGTCAACAGTGCGATGCAGCAGCTAAAAAGGCCAATGCAATTTTAGGCTGCATCAATAGAAGTATAGTGTCTAGGTCAAGGGAAGTAATAGTGCCACTCTATTCTGCTTTGGTCAGGCCCCACCTGGAATACTGTGTCCAGTTCTGGGCACCACAATTCAAAAAGGATGTGGAGAAACTGGAGCGGGTCCAAAGGAGGGCAACTAAGATGGTGAAGGGTCTGGAAACCATGCCCTATGAAGAACGCCTTAGGGAACTGGGGATGTTTAGCCTGGAGAAGAGAAGGTTAAGAGGTGATATGATAGCCTTGTTTAAATATTTGAAGGGATGTCATATTGAGGAGGGAGCAAGCTTGTTTTCTGCTGCTGCAGAGATTAGAACGCGGAACAATGGATATAAATTGCAGGAAAAGAGATTCCACCTCAACATTAGGAAGAACTTCCTGACAGTAAGGGCTGTTCGACAGTGGAACACACTCCCTCGGAGCGTAGTGGAGTCTCCTTCCTTGGAGGTCTTTAAGCAGAGGCTGGATGGCCATCTGTCGGGGATGCTTTGATTTGGAGGTCCTGCATGGCGGGGGGTTGGACTGGATGGCCCTTGTGGTCTCTTCCAACTCAATGATTCTATGATTCTATGATTCTATGACTAACTAAAAGCCAAAAACAATAATTAAAAAAACATTAATATAAACGCATGCTTCATGCTCAAAATGGAAGAGATTTTGACGTTCTTCCTGGAGAGCAGGCAGTAATGTAGCTCCTCTTTTCTGGCCATCATACAACTATCAACATCCCACCCATCCCAAAAATCCAAAACACACACAAGCACACACCACATTTTGGCATTTAACATATTGTATATTTCAGTTTTGTTTGTTTGTTACTTTAAAATTGGGAAATGTCCCCACCTAATCTCCAAGTGACAGCATGGAAAGGTGTGGTGGCATCCTTCACCAAGTCCTAAGACGGGTCTTCTGTTGACTTCTCAAACCTCGGCAGGAGTAGGGCTCCTGCAGGCTGGGGATGGAAGTCCTTTGGGGCACAGCCACAGCACAGGTGGAAGTGACACTGCTGCTCGGGGAAGCTGAGATGTTTTTGATTCATGCATCTTCACTTTTGAATGGAAAGCAATCCCACAGAGACAGAGGGAACTCAAATTCACTGCAATGGAAGGCAGGATGCTAAGGCTTGGTACCAGGCCTAGCCTCAGGAGCAGAGTTCCCAAATATTATTTCCCTGCAGAAAAGAGAGGGTGGTGCCAGAGAGAGGTGACAGAAAAAATAGTTGGTTCAGGGGTGTGGATTCCTACATCTGGCCGCACTGGCAACTTCTGCCCCCGGCCCTGTCTTGTAAGCAACTTTCTCTGGGTCCATGTAGATTTTAAATTTCCTGCTGATCCCCTCCTCCTTGGATCTGCGGGACTGGGTGACCAAGACTTTCACCAAGGTAACAAAGAAGTACAGGAGCCAATCCTTCAGACACTTGATATCACTGAAGTACAGTGGTCCCCCGGGTTACGAAGGTAATCCGTTCCGGATTACCTTTCGTAACCCGGAAATGGTCATAACCCAGGGGACCACTGTACTTCACTGTACTTCCTTCGGATCCCGGGGGAATTTTAACGGTCCCGCTGGTTTCGGACCCCAGGGATTTCATTCCCCAGGGGATTCGTAAACCAGGGGACCACTGTATTTTACAATGGTCCCAAGCCCTCTAATTGCCTTCACCTGAAGAGAGAAGGAGGTTATGGCTTCAGTAAGAGGACCACTCCCACCATGCAATGATCTCCTGTGGTCCAAGCACCCAGACAGGAGACCCTTAAATTCCCTCGAATTACGCTGCAACCACCCAGTGAATTTATAATGGATTTCCCTTAACATACACTGAGTCTTGTTAAGGACTCAGTTCTCATTCCTACTGATCTACTCAACATTAATCAAGCTAAGACGTGTTTCAAGGAGTGTCAAGTAGCAGATACTTTTAAAGGAATTATTTATTATAAGTAACAAATAGAACTAAAAGAGATAAATCATGCAAGATCTTAAGGGTCTTGCAGGTTCAATATTTGTAATTATAAAAAGGAACATTGGTCTTACCTGTGACATGTTCGTTTTCAGCGATGGAGGTGGAAATATCCTACAAATATGTTTTCTTTAGTCTTTGCTCTATCCCTTTGACTTTCCACCTCCATCGCTGGAAATATTCCTTTTGTACAAGCTATCATAAATAATAAAAAACCTAAACAATCTACTCTGATATATTCCTACTTCAGAACCAATAACTCCCAAGACTCACCCTCTAACTGCCCCTCTTCATCTCTAACTGATGCTCTCTCCAACCTCCAACTGTCACTTGGACTCAGAGGCTTATACCCTTCTGGAAGCTTCCAGAAAAACCCTTGATCCTGCTCACTGATTGGCCAAGTGAGCCTTCCATAAACTGTGATGTCACTCTTTATTTGCATATACGTTCCTCCCAGTTTAACTGTTTCCTGCCTGAAGGCATCCTCTAAATGACTGGAGGCCTAGTCATTACACCAAGATATGGATTATTTCCCTGCAGAAAAGAGAGGGTGATGCCAGAGAGAAGTGACAGAAAACATAGTTGGTTCAGGGATGTGGGTTCCTACATTTAGCCCCGCTGGCAACTTCTGCCCCCAGCCAAGTCTTGTAAGCAACATACCCTGGGTCCATGTAGATTTTGAAGTTCCTGCTGATCCCCTCCTCCTTGGACCTGCGGGACTGGGTGACCAAGACGTTCACCAACGTAACAAAGAAGTACGGGAGGCAATCCTTCAGACATTAAGTATACTTGAAGTATTTTACAATGGTCCCAATCCATCTAATTGCCTTTACCTGAGGAGAGAGGGAGGTTCTGGCTTCAGTAAGTAGACTACTTTTGTAAGCAATCAGGAAAGAGGCAGGGTCACCCACAGATGGGAGCCCTTTGGATTCTTGGACAAAAGCTGTTTCTCACTGTCCTGAAAGAGACACGAGCCTTCATTCGCCTTGCACATGAAGCAGTTTGGAAGTACATGGGTACAGACAAGACCGCATGCATCAGCTCATCACAGACAGAAATAGTACTCCTGTGTATTCCTGTAAAATCAAGTAGTAGTTTTCCTGTGATACAAGACCTTGTTATTCACTACAGGGGGTATTTTCCAAAAGGAGGCTAAGGATCACATGGTTCTGTGTTAGCTTGATGTGTCTTAAAAAGATGGGGACCCTGCTTCCTGCATTCAAAACAAGTGGTCTAGCAGACCATGCCTCTTAATTCTCTTGATTCTTCATTCTGCTCCTGTATGGAGTATGAAAGGAGGAGGAGGATGTGAAGTTAATGAATAGTGCATTAATTCGTCTCCATAAGCTCAGAGGCACTCAAAAGGCCATCCTTCACTCACTGACAAGTCTCTATAGTCACTTATGGCTGTACGTCAGTGTCATAGAAAAAGAATAAACATGTTGTTCCTCATTTGTTTTTCCCAGTCCAGTCAAATAATCTACAACGTTGAAAGCTGAGTAGGCAGCGTACAAGAAGCAGGGTGCAGAACAGTGACTAAACTTAATAGGTTGTGAACCTTTTGTGCTTAAGGAGGACAGCCCCAGTCTCATCCTTTCCTTATGCATTACACTACAAATTCCAACATCCTCAGCTTTCAGACAAGAGGTTTGTAGGCCAATGCATCTGGGACGTTCCGGGCTGGCGAGGGTGTAACAAGTGTGGCTCCTTTGCAAGTCAGCTGGGTTCCAGTGTCCTTGTTAGCCTCACAGTCAAGTGTTAGCAGCTCTCCAGGGACACAGAAAGGTTCTTTTGTGCCTAGTTGTGTCTGGAAGACAGATTCACTTGAGTTGAGCCAGGGGCAGATCAGCTAGGAATGAAGTGGAGAGCAAACTTTGCTGTTTCTCACCTGATTACTCTGTTCTCATAGCTGTTAGAGCAGGAGGTAGGGCATGGCTGCACAAGTCAGATTTCTTGGCTTTCCTTTGGATATGTACTTTATAATTCTTGGGAGTCCATCTTCTCAATCTCACCCTAGCGTGCCCAACTCAGGGGACTCCAATTGCCCACCCATGAGAAATGTGGGGTTGTGGCCATGGGATAGTCCAGGTAGAATCCATTGCTTAGGGCCTCAGAGTCTACTACTAGTGGCTGTGAGGGATGCTGGGGTCCCTCAGCTCCAGGGCTGTGTAGCAGACCACCTGCTGCATCTGTTGACTATCACCAAGAAAGCTTACTTGAGTGCAGGCAAGGGTGTCAATTTTCAGAATCAAATGAAGTTCCACAGGGTACTGTGTTGTTCCCCAATGTTATTTAATATCTACTTGAAACTGTTGGGAGAGGTCATCCAGAGTTTTGGGGTGCAGTGACAACAGTATGCGGATGACAGCCAACTCTGTCTCTTCTTTCAATCTTGGTAAAATGATTTATTTATATTCCGCCTTTTCCCAAAGGAATCAAGGCGGATTACGAAACAAGAATAACAATAAAATACAGGAATAAAAATACAAAGTACAAACAATAATGCATTATCCAACCCTTTACACCCTTCATTACATAATAGTAAAACATACTAAAAGTTAAAATAGTTACACAAAAATTAAAAATGCATAGCATATCAAATAATCAAAACATAACATAGCATAATAATTGAAAGGACAATCCCCAACTCTCCCCCAGCAGCAAAGTAACAATCAAGACAATTACATACTTAGAATAGTTATACCACTTATAAAACAACCACTTATAAAACAACCAGAAAACCAGGCAATAGAGTAGAACCATCAGGTGCAGACAGGGCTAGGATTTAAGGCAGAGTTTTAAGGGCGGGCTGGTGGATGATGGGTGCTGGTCCCTCGGAGCCTTCAGGCCTCAGCTTCCCTTGCTTCCTTCAATCCCTTTTGCCTGCAAGGTTTTTAATCAGAGCAGAAGGCCCGCAGGGCTGGTGGATGATGGGTGCTGGTCTCTCGGAGCCTTCAGGCCTCAGCCTCCCTTGTCTCTGTGCTGTTGGTAATTGACTGGATGAGGGCAAACAAACTGAATCACAATCAAAGCATCTCTAACAGGTGCTCCGGGTCAGTCATAAAGCAGATCAGGGAATCGGATGGGTTACATTCCCCCTGAAATCTCAGGCTCACAGCCTGTGTGTGCTCCTGGACTCCACTCTGAGTCTGAATGCCCATATTTCATCTGTAGCCAGGAGTACATTTGCACAATTAAAACTTAGTGCACCAGCTGCACCCATTCCTTGAGACTTCAGACCTGGCTATAGTGACACATGCCTTGATTGCATCCCGTTTGGACTACTGTAATGTGCTCTATGTGTGGCTGCCTTTGGAAACTGTTCGGAAACTTCAGCGAGTCCATAATGCTGCAGCTAGAATGGTAACTGGAGCCAGTTACAGGGAGCATATAACTCTTGTATTGAAACAGCTTAACTGGCTACCAAGAGAGAGAGAGCCTTCTCTGTGACTGCTCTCACTCTGTTGAACTCCCCTCCACAGGAGGCAAGGTTGGCTCCCTCCTTGGTGGCCTTTCACCGGCAAGCAAAAACATTTTTATTCCAGCAAGCTTTTTAAATTCACGCAAGCCTGTTTTATTGGGGTGGGGGTGGGGAGTGCATTGGTTTAGATTATTTTTTTAACCTTTGTATGTTTTGTATTGTAGTGGATGATGGGTTCAGCTAAGAATTATCCTGTAAATGAACTTATAAAATTCTTAGCTTGACAGAGTGAAGTAAGGCAAGAGGACCCAGAAGAATAATTGAGGATTCTGTGTTTATTATTTGCATGCAGAAATTGTCCTCAGTCTTCCAAAAGACTAAGGCCCTGGACGACATAAAATGACAGGTTTTATAAATTTCACACAAAGTACCTCTGTGTCACAATCTCATTGGTCCATATACGTATTGTTTATAAGAAATTCATTCAATCAGTGTCCAAAATTCAGCATACATTATGATTCAATTATCCACGCATTAGTAACCTTTAGGTCAAATTCCAAATATCTCTTATCAGTCCTGTTGTTTCCAGAATTCAGAATTCTACACATCAACCTTGTACCAACTCCACATTCTTATCTATATCCATTATTTTGACTCTTAAGACATATTCAAGCACCATCAACATCCTTCAAAATATGTCACGCCAACCTTTTTACCCATCTTGTTAAAATTCATTCTCAGCCAATCCCTTCCAGCCTTCTTTTGGAATGTATGTATTTTGGTTCAGACAGCCATTTTAATTCACTCTTTATATTCATATTGCTAACTTGTAAGTAAATTGAAGAGCGGGGTATAAATAATAATAATAATAATTATTATTATTATTATTATTATTAAACTCAATGTTGATTATCAAAATTTGTCCACCACAGTATATTTATTTTTTTTTAACTTTTTACTGTTTTTAAATATGTTGTTTTTAATGTGTTTTTAAATTGTGAATCGCCTTGGGTCCCTTTTTGGGAGAATGGTGGGATTAAAATAAAATAAAGGGAATATAGAATAATATAAAATAATATAAAATAAAGGGAAAATAAAGGGAATAAAATAAAGGGGAAATAGAGGGAGATTTAATTGTATTTTCTCCCAGCTGCACAACAGAAATCCTGTATTTCTCGCGAAGCCTGTTGGTTTGGGAAAGGGGTCAGGCGCAGGGCTTCCAACGGCTACTGGGCCAAATGTGGGCCAAGATGGCCAAAGTTATCACTGAGGAAGAAGACCCAAGCGAGGAGAAGCTGCAGCCGTTTGCTTTTGGCTTTTTGGCTGTGTGGAGGACATAGCTAACAAAACAGCAAAATAGAGATAGCCATTATGCCTTATAGCTAGGATGCCTCAAGATAGATAAGGATGAACTAGAGAAAAGGACTGCTCCTGTGACTGATAACAAAACAGGTCAAAGAGGCCTGCTGTTTATTGCCCCTAAGGCTGCGTTCACACTGGAGAAATAAACCGGTTTAAGTGCCATGGCTCAATGCTGTGAAATTCTGGGAATTGTAGTTTGTTGTGGGGTCCTGGGCCCCACAACAAACTACAATTCCCAGAATTTCACAGCATTGAGCCATGGCACTTAAACCGGTTTATTTCTCCAGTGTGAACACAGCCTAAGTGAGGCCAAACTGGAGTCCTCCAAGGGGAAGAGAGAGAGAGGGGCTTCAGATTCCTAGAGAGTCCTCCAAAGGGGGAGAGAGAAGAGCCTCTGATTCCTAGAGAGTCCACATGGGAGAGAGAGTAGAGGCTAAGGTTCCTAGAGTGTCCACCAAGGGGAGAGAGAGAGGTGCCTTCGATTCCTAGAGAGTCCTCCAAAGAGGAGATAGAGAGCAGAGGCCTGAGAGTCCTAGAGTGTCCTCCGAGGGAGGCAGCGAGCAAAGGACCAGGATTCCTAGAGAGTCCTCCAAAGGGGAGAGAGAGAAGAAGCTCAGATTCCTAGAGAGGCAGGAAATTTTTGGAAAGATCACGTGCTGGGAAAGGGAGGAGGAAGAGGCCTAGAAGGTGGAGAAGAAGCCGGGAGAGGAGAGGTGAGGGGCTCCCTGAATGGGGCTTTGGGAATATTTGCCCATAGGGAATCATTGGGGAATACTTGCCCATAGGGAATCATTGGGGAACGTTTGCCCATAGGGAATCATTGGGGAACGTTTGCCCATAGGGAATCATTGGGGAATGTTTGCCCATAGGGAATCATTGGGGAATGTTTGCCCATAGGGAATCATTGGGGAATGTTTGCCCATAGGGAATCATTGGGGAATGTTTGCCCATAGGGAATCATTGGGGAATATTTGCCCATAGGGAATCATTGGGGAACGTTTGCCCATAGGGAATCATTGGGGAATGTTTGCCCATAGGGAATCATTGGGGAACGTTTGCCCATAGGGAATCATTGGGGAATGTTTGCCCATAGGGAATCATTGGGGAATGTTTGCCCATAGGGAATCATTGGGGAATGTTTGCCCATAGGGAATCATTGGGGAACGTTTGCCCATAGGGAATCATTGGGGAACGTTTGCCCATAGGGAATCATTGGGGAACATTTGCCCATAGAGAATCATTGGGGAATGTTTGCCCATAGGGAATCATTGGGGAACATTTGCCCATAGAGAATCATTGGGGAATGTTTGCCCATAGGGAATCATTGGGGAACGTTTGCCCATAGGGAATCATTGGGGAACATTTGCTCATAGAGAATCATTGGGGAATGTTTGCCCATAGGGAATCATTGGGGAATATTTGCCCATAGGGAATCATTGGGGAACGTTTGCCCATAGAGAATCATTGGGGAACGTTTGCCCATAGGGAATCATTGGGGAACGTTTGCCCATAGGGAATCATTGGGGAACGTTTGCCCATAGGGAATCATTGGGGAACGTTTGCCCATAGGGAATCATTGGGGAACGTTTGCCCATAGGGAATCATTGGGGAACGTTTGCCCATAGGGAATCATTGGGGAACATTTGCCCATAGGGAATCATTGGGGAACGTTTGCCCATAGGGAATCATTGGGGAACATTTGCCCATAGAGAATCATTGGGGAATGTTTGCCCATAGGGAATCATTGGGGAACGTTTGCCCATAGAGAATCATTGGGGAATGTTTGCCCATAGGGAATCATTGGGGAACGTTTGCCCATAGGGAATCATTGGGGAACATTTGCTCATAGAGAATCATTGGGGAATGTT
The DNA here is from genome assembly GCA_034509955.1 of Urosaurus nigricauda. Taxonomy (NCBI): domain Eukaryota; kingdom Metazoa; phylum Chordata; class Lepidosauria; order Squamata; family Phrynosomatidae; genus Urosaurus; species Urosaurus nigricauda. The sequence goes on from JAOEGL010000002.1 coordinate 334,618,112, forward strand.
TGCCCATAGGGAATCATTGGGGAATGTTTGCCCATAGGGAATCATTGGGGAACGTTTGCCCATAGGGAATCATTGGGGAACGTTTGCCCATAGGGAATCATTGGGGAATGTTTGCCCATAGAGAATCATTGGGGAACGTTTGCCCATAGGGAATCATTGGGGAACGTTTGCCCATAGGGAATCATTGGGGAACGTTTGCCCATAGGGAATCATTGGGGAACGTTTGCCCATAGGGAATCATTGGGGAACGTTTGCCCATAGGGAATCATTGGGGAACGTTTGCCCATAGGGAATCATTGGGGAACGTTTGCCCATAGGGAATCATTGGGGAACGTTTGCCCATAGGGAATCATTGGGGAATGTTTGCCCATAGGGAATCATTGGGGAACGTTTGCCCATAGGGAATCATTGGGGAACGTTTGCCCATAGGGAATCATTGGGGAACGTTTGCCCATAGGGAATCATTGGGGAATGTTTGCCCATAGAGAATCATTGGGGAACGTTTGCCCATAGGGAATCATTGGGGAACGTTTGCCCATAGGGAATCATTGGGGAATGTTTGCCCATAGAGAATCATTGGGGAACGTTTGCCCATAGGGAATCATTGGGGAACGTTTGCCCATAGGGAATCATTGGGGAACGTTTGCCCATAGGGAATCATTGGGGAACGTTTGCCCATAGAGAATCATTGGGGAACGTTTGCCCATAGGGAATCATTGGGGAACGTTTGCCCATAGGGAATCATTGGGGAAAGTTTGCCCATAGGGAATCATTGGGGAACGTTTGCCCATAGGGAATCATTGGGGAACGTTTGCCCATAGGGAATCATTGGGGAACATTTGCCCATAGGGAATCATTGGGGAACGTTTGCCCATAGGGAATCATTGGGGAACGTTTGCCCATAGGGAATCATTGGGGAACGTTTGCCCATAGGGAATCATTGGGGAACGTTTGCCCATAGGGAATCATTGGGGAACATTTGCCCATAGAGAATCATTGGGGAATGTTTGCCCATAGGGAATCATTGGGGAACGTTTGCCCATAGGGAATCATTGGGGAACGTTTGCCCATAGGGAATCATTGGGGAACGTTTGCCCATAGGGAATCATTGGGGAACATTTGCCCATAGAGAATCATTGGGGAATGTTTGCCCATAGGGAATCATTGGGGAATGTTTGCCCATAGAGAATCATTGGGGAATACTTTCCCATAGGGAATCATTGGGGAATGTTTGCCCATAGGGAATCATTGGGGAACGTTTGCCCATAGGGAATCATTGGGGAACGTTTGCCCATAGGGAATCATTGGGGAACGTTTGCCCATAGGGAATCATTGGGGAACGTTTGCCCATAAGGAATCATTGGGGAACGTTTGCCCTTAGGGAATCATTGGGGAACGTTTGCCCATAGGGAATCATTGGGGAACGTTTGCCCATAGGGAATCATTGGGGAACGTTTGCCCATAGGGAATCATTGGGGAACGTTTGCCCATAGGGAATCATTGGGGAACGTTTGCCCATAGGGAATCATTGGGGAACGTTTGCCCATAAGGAATCATTGGGGAACGTTTGCCCATAGGGAATCATTGGGGAACGTTTGCCCATAGGGAATCATTGGGGAACGTTTGCCCATAGGGAATCATTGCGGAATGTTTGCCCATAGGGAATCATTGGGGAATGTTTGCCCATAGAGAATCATTGGGGAATACTTGCCCATAGGGAATCATTGGGGAATGTTTGCCCATAGGGAATCATTGGGGAATGTTTGCCCATAGGGAATCATTGGGGAATGTTTGCCCATAGGGAATCATTGGGGAATGTTTGCCCATAGGGAATCATTGGGGAATGTTTGCCCATAGAGAATCATTGGGGAATACTTGCCCATAGGGAATCATTGGGGAACGTTTGCCCATAGGGAATCATTGGGGAATGTTTGCCCATAGGGAATCATTGGGGAATGTTTGCCCATAGGGAATCATTGGGGAATGTTTGCCCATAGGGAATCATTGGGGAACGTTTGCCCATAGGGAATCATTGGGGAACGTTTGCCCATAGGGAATCATTGGGGAATGTTTGCCCATAGGGAATCATTGGGGAACGTTTTCCCATAGGGAATCATTGGGGAATGTTTGCCCATAGGGAATCATTGGGGAACGTTTGCCCATAGGGAATCATTGGGGAACGTTTGCCCATAGGGAATCATTGGGGAACGTTTGCCCATAGGGAATCATTGGGGAATGTTTGCCCATAGGGAATCATTGGGGAACGTTTGCCCATAGGGAATCATTGGGGAACGTTTGCCCATAAGGAATCATTGGGGAACGTTTGCCCATAGGGAATCATTGGGGAACGTTTGCCCATAGGGAATCATTGGGGAATGTTTGCCCATAGGGAATCATTGGGGAACGTTTGCCCATAGGGAATCATTGGGGAACGTTTGCCCATAGGGAATCATTGGGGAATGTTTGCCCATAGGGAATCATTGGGGAAAGTTTGCCCATAGGGAATCATTGGGGAACGTTTGCCCATAGGGAATCATTGGGGAATGTTTGCCCATAGAGAATCATTGGGGAACGTTTGCCCATAGGGAATCATTGGGGAACGTTTGCCCATAGGGAATCATTGGGGAACGTTTGCCCATAGGGAATCATTGGGGAACGTTTGCCCCATAGGGAATCATTGGGGAACGTTTGCCCCATAGGGAATCATTGGGGAACGTTTGCCCCATAGGGAATCATTGGGGAATGTTTGCCCCATAGGGAATCATTGGGGAATGTTTGCCCCATAGGGAATCATTGGGGAATGTTTGCCCATAGGGAATCATTGGGGAATGCTTGCCCATAGGGAATCATTGGGGAATGCTTGCCCATAGGGAATCATTGGGGAATGCTTGCCAATTGAGAATCATTGGGGAATATTTGCGTATTGAGAATCATTGGGGAATATTTGCCCATTGAGAATCCTTGGGGAATATTTGCCCATAGGGAATCATTGGGGAATGTTTGCCCATAGGGAATCATTGGAGAACACTTGGGGAATGCTTGCCCATAAGGAATCATTTGGGAATGTTTGCCCATAGAGAATAATTGGGGAATGCTTGCCCATAGGGAATCATTGGGGAACGCTTGCCCATAGGGAATCATTGGGGAATTTGTGCCTATAGGGAATCATCAGGAATACTTGCCTATCGGGAATAATAGGAGGCTAATGTGAAGTTGAAGACTTTCATGGCCGGCATCTGCAGTTTTTTGTATTTTGGGGGGGTCTATCTGGCCTTGTACTAAAAGAATTTATTCCTGACGTTCCGCCAACATCTGTGGCTGAAGTCTTCAGAGTATGCTGACATGGAAGTGAGTGGGGTATAAATATATACTGGATGACTCTTGGTCAGGAGGAGTGGTTTCCATGTTAATTTGTGTATCATTTTCTTGTTGAATGGCCAAGGCCTCAGAGTAGGAGGACATGCAAAGATTAGTGTCTGTTTAATTAGTGATCATTGTCTGCTAGGAAAACCCCTTTACCTGAGCGGTTATTAATTTGCATTTGCTGAGTCTTGATTTTGGCGGTTTTCAGGACTGGTAGCCAAACTTTGTTAACTTTAAAGGTTTCTTCTTTCCTGTTGAAGTTGTCCAGGTGTTTGTAGATTTCAATGGCTTCCCTGTGCATTCTAGACTGATAGTTGTTGGCATGGTCCAGACTTCCAGAGTTCGAAGAGACCCCAAGGGCCATCTAGTCCAGCCCCATTCTGCCATACAGGAACTCACAATCAAAGCACCCTGACAGATGGCCATCCAGCCTCTGTTTAAAGACGTCCAAGGAAGGAGACTCCACCACAGTATCCAAGGGAAAATGTTCCACTGTTGAACAGCTCTCATTGTCAGGAAGTTCCTCTTAATGTTGAGTTGGAATCTCTTTTCCCATAGCTTGCATCCATTGTTCCAGCTCCTGTTCTCTGGATTTGGCAGATGAATAATAATAATATTTATTTCTAGCCCACCCCTCTGAGCGAGCAATCGGGGCGGGGAACAAGATAAAATTAAAAACAAGACAATTAAAATATCCAATCCCATTCCCACCCCACCCCCCTCTTAAAAAAGAATTAAACCAACAACAAGTTAAAACATAGCAGACAGTCAACAATAACAAAAGAATTAAACCAACAACAAGTTAAAAAATAGCGGACAGTCAACAATAACAAACTAAAAGTTCATTGAGCTGTATTGGGTGATGAGGATTAGGGACTGGCGAAAGGTTTGGAGCCGGGTGACATTAAGCATTTTCCGGGAAGGCCTGCCGGAAGAGATATGTCTTCATGGCTTTCTTAAACCTATCAGTGGATGGAATGAGACGCAACTCATCCGGCAGGTCATTCCAAAGTTTGGGGGTGACCACTGAAGGCCCTCTGGGAGGTCTGTGTCAGCCTAGTCTTCATGGGCTGTAAAAGACTCTTCCCAGAGGATCGAAGCGTGCCGGGGGGGGGGGGTCGTACGGGGAGAGGCGGTCCCTTAGATACAATGGACCCAAGCCATGTAGGGCTTTATAGGTTAAAACCAACACCTTGTACTGTGCCCGGAAACTGATCGGCAGATGAAGAGTGGTGCCTCCCAATCACTGCCTTTTCTTCCTGGAACTGCTTGATGTGTTTTGGTTCCTCCTTCCAAGGAGACTCAGAGAGGCTGTTTGGGGTTTCCCTTAATGGTATAGAATTGCTCTAGATGCCAGGCAGAAAAAAAGATAGACTGGAAAGAAAGAAGAAATACAGCCCTTCAATTTCTTCCCTCATCACTCCCCCCCCCTATTTTTTTTCTACTGCTGCCTTGTTTATGTTTTAAAGAGACCCCTGGAACTCCATAGGACAATTGTCATTGTCTGCCCAAAACAATCCCTTAAGATAGAAGATCTTTTTCTGCAACTATGATTAGAGATTTTAAAAACTAGTTTTGTGAAAACCCAAGAAAAAGTAATCTGATTCGTTTTTGTAAGTCTGTTTTTGTAAATAAAGGAAGAAAATTTGAGAGGCACAAATGTTTCTGATCCCTTTACCTTCACAGTAACCCAGTGAGGTAAGCACAAGGGAGACACTAGTTGGCCCACAAACATCACAAACTAATATTATGATTACCCCCACCCCCTTCCAAAAAAGGCAGAAATGCCGTTGTCAAGAAATGGGCAAGACTCTTAGATCTGCTGTGTAGGATTCAGTTCTGGATGTTTGGAGAGAGGTAAACACAAAGACAGGAAACCCAAATGAGGAGAAACGCAAAAAGTTCCTATCCTTCGTCTGTTCCTCCCAAAGGATGGGCCAGGCTCCCATTTCCCAGCTACATCCTGACTCAGGTTTCTGTCCCTTTGCAGTGTGGGGCAGGTGAGGGGCAGGAGGAGTCCATCAGAAAGAGTAATTTCTCCTCTTTTCCTACCCCCAGGCACTGCCATGTCAACAGAGGGCTAATCCAGATCTTTGGGACGGAGTTAGAAGAGCTACCACACACTTCTACCCTGCCTGAATTCTTGCTCTTCAAGGCAGAAGCAAATGTCAAGGAGACCAAGTAAGAAAACTGTAAACTCTGTAGCTGTGTTGGTAAACCTGTGTCATTTGTGCCCTCTCTGGCATGCAAAGCTGTCTCTGAGGGCATGCTGAGGCCACAGCAGGTAGGGGCAGGCTGCATGTGCTTGGTCCATCTCCTTGTCACGACTCACTTTGTCTTGGGAGAACTGAACCACGGCAAGGAGGGCATGGGAACCCTGGTTTCCAGAGTCGCACGCTCAAACTGCTGGCTTTGTTCCTGTTGTTGTGCTGTGCTTTCTATGCATTATTATGCTTGTTGTTGCTGCTATTAGAATCAGAGAATCACAGAGTTGGAAGAGACCACAACGGCCATCCAGTCCAACTCCCTGCCATGCAGGAACTCCAAATCAAAGCATCCCCGACAGATGGCCATCCAGCCTCTGCTTAAAGACCTCTAAGGAAGGAGACTCCACCACACTCCGAGGGAGTGTGTTCCACTGTCAAACATCCCTTACTGTCAGGAAGTTCCTACTAATGTTGAGGTGGAATCTCTTTTCCTGGAGCTTGTATCCATTGTTCCAGGTCCTGTTCTCTGGAGCAGCAGAAAACAAACTTGCTCCCTCCTCAATGTGACATCCCTTCAAGTATTTAACCAAGGCTATCATATCACCTCTTAACCTTTTCTTCTCTAGGCTAAACATTCCCAGCTCCTGAAGGTGTTCCTCATAGGGCATAGTTTCCAGACCCTTCACCATTTTAGTCGCCCTCCTTTGGACCGGCTCCAGTTTCTCCACATCCTTTTTGAATTGTGGTGCCCAGAACTGGACACAGTATTACTTCCCTTGATCTAGACACTACTATTGATGCAGCCTAAAATTTCATTGACCTTTTTAGCTGCTGCATCACACTGTTGACTCATGTTCAACTTGTGGTCTACTTGGACTTCTAGATCCCTTTCACATGTGGTCTCATTCAGCCAAGTGTTCCCCATCCTATATCTGTGCATTTCATTTTTCCTCCCTAAGTGCAGTACCTTACATTTCTCCGCATTGAATTCAGGTCATTTAGAATTTTGATCCTGTCCCTCTGGGGTATTAGCTACTCCTCCTAATTTGGTGTTGTCTGCAAATTTGATAACTAGGCCGTCAATACTGTCATCCAAGTCATGAATAAAGATATTGAATAGCACTGGGCCCAGGACAGAACCCTGTGGAACCCCACTGGTCACTTCTCTCCAGGATGAAAAGGAACCATTTTTGAGCACCCTTTGGGTGCGGCCAGTCAACCAGTTACAAATCCATGTAATGGTTACCTTGTCTAGTCCACATTTTGCAAGCTTGTTTGCAAGAATGTCATGGGGAACCTTGTCAAAAGCTTTACTGAAGTCAAGATATACTATGGCCTGATCTAGATTGGCAAAAAGAAGTGTGCCCATGGCTGCATGAAAGTCTAGCCTTTAGATGAGAAAAAGGGAAAATGTGCCATGAAAACGCTTTTTTTTGCGTTTTAGGGGAGAAAAAGCGCCTTTTAAAAAGTGCTGGTTTTTCCCAGCTTGTTTTTTAAAAACTGCAGAACAGCTCAACTCCATCTAAAGGCTGCGGTGCAGCTGCTAAGCATTAAGGAAAAGGCAACTTCATGTCACACTTTCCTGCCAATCTAGAAAGCCCCTATATCCACAGCATTCCCTTCATCTACCAACCTTTGTTTGGTATGACTTGTTTCTCTGAAACCCATGTTGACTTTTTGTGATTATTGCATTGGCTTCTAAATGTTCACAGACTCTCTGCTTAATGATCTGCTCTAGAATCTTTCCTGGAATTGATGTCAGACTAACTGGACGATAATTGTTGGATCCTCTTTTTTCCCCTTTTTGAAAATGTGCACAACGTTTGCCCTCCTCCAGTCTGCTGGGACTTCTCCTGTTCTCCAGGAGTTCTCAAAGATTATTGTCAATGGCTCCGATATTACATTTGCCAGTTCTTTTAATACCCTTGGATGTAGTTCATCTGGTCCTGGAGACTTATATTCATTTAGATTAACCAGATATTCCTATACTGTCTCTTTACTTATTCTGTGCTGAAATTCCCCCACTTTGTCCCCTGCTCCACTGTCCTCAGGTTGAGCACCCTTTGCCTTTTCTGGGAAGACTGAAACAAAGAAGGTGTTGAGTAATTCCACCTTTTCTCTGTCCCCTGTTAGCATTTTGCCATCTTCACCACACAATGGCCCTACCATTTTCTTCTTCCTTTTGCTGTGGACATATACAAAAAAAAAACCCGTTTTATTGTTCTTAACCTCTCTAGCCAGCCTGAGTTCATTCTGCGCTTTAGCTTTTCTGACTTTATCCCTACATGTACTGGCTATTTGTTGGAATTCCTCTTTGGTGATTTTCCCCATTTTTCCATTTCTTATACATGTTCCGTTTAAAATTTAGCTCAGTTGAAAGTTTCTTCATCATCGATCCTGGTTTCTTGAGACAGCTCCCATTTTTCTTCCTCATTGGAACTGTTTGAAATTGCGCCTTCAATATCTCCTTTTTGAGATACTCCCAACCGTCTTGAACTCCCTTCTCTTTTAGTGTACTTGACCATGGGATCACCTCCAGTATTTCTCTAAGTTTATTGAACTCAGCTCTCCTAAAGTCTAGAATGCATTTCTGACTATGCCTAGCTTCATCTTTCCACTGTATAACAAACTCCAGGAGGACATGGTCACTTCCACCTAAAGATCCCACCACTTGCACCCCATCAACTAGGTCTTCCCTGTTGGTTAAGATAAGATCCAAAATAGCTGACTCCCTTGTTGCCTCATCCACCTTTTGGACAATGAAATTGTCTTCCAGGCAAGTAAGGAATTTGCTAGACTTGGAGAATTTGTCAGAATTTGAATTCCAGCAAATATCAGGATAGTTGAAGTCCCCCATCACTATTACATCTCTCCTTTCTGAGTGTGTGGTCGTCTGTTCTAGAAAGGCATCATCCATTTCCTCTGCCTGAGTCAGGGGTCTGTAGTAGACTCCCACAGTAACATCCCTGTTGCTTCCCTCTCCTTTAATTTTTATCCGGATGCTCTCCACTTGGCTTTCAGTATTGATGTCCTGGATCTCTTCACAGGTGTAAATATCCCTGACATGTAATGCTATTCCTCCTCCTTTCTTATTTGGCCTGTTTCTCCTAAAAAGGTTAAACCCCTCTATTTCTACATTCCAATCATGAGACTCATCCCACCAGGTTTCAGTGATGCCTAATATATATTTCCCTTGTTGTGCTAGGACGTCAAGTTTACCTTGCTTATTTCCCATACTCTGTGCATTAGTGTAGAGACACTGAAGACCATGTATCTGCTTTACTTGCTGCCTGTTCACGTTTTTTCGCCTCCTATTGTTGGGTCCTTGCACTGTTTGCCTTGTTCCCTCTATGTCAGTTTGACTATTTTTTCCGGCCCTTTTGCTTTCCAGACTGCTGTCTCCCTTCTCCACATAACTCAGTTTAAAGCCCTCCTGATCAGATTCTTCAGACTGTTGGCAAAAATGTTTCTGTCAACTGGCGTGAGTTGCAGCCCATCCCTTCCCAGAAGTCCTTCTTCATGGAACTGTAGCCCATGATCCAAGAATCCAAATTGTTCTCGGCGACACCATCTGTGGAGCCAGTTGTTGACATCTGCTATTTTCCTCTCTCTTCCTGGACCGTGCCCTTCGACTGGCAGAAGAGACGAGATGACAATCTGTGCATCCATTTCTTTTAGCTTCTTTTCCAGAGCCTCGTAATCCCTTCGGATATTCTAAAGGCTGTGTCTTGCTGTGTCATTTGTTGCCACGTGGACCAAAACGAAGGGGTATTGGTCAGGAGGCTTGACCAGTCTTGTCAGCCTCTCCATCACATCACGGATCTTTGCCCCAGGGAGACAACACACCTCTCGAGACATCTTGTTGGGCTGACAAATCACTGTTGTGTGCCTCCAAGTCATTTCTAAATTATGGGCCCAGAACACCCTTTCTCCCTTCCGAACACTGGTTCCTGGTGACTCTAAGATAAAATTATAATGGGGCAAGCTTCGTCATTGCCATTCTCTGAGACTGAGAAACCATGACCTGTGTGCGTTATGGTGACTCTAAGGTGAAACCATGATGTTCTTGGCAAGTTTTGTCAGAGGGGGTTTGCTATTGCTAGTCTGAGGCTGAGAGAGTGCCTTGGGTTTCCCCCCTGAAAGTCCTGCCCTCCAGAGGTCCTGTCCCCAGAAGTCATGGAATCATAAAGTTGGAAGAGACCACAGGGGCCATTCAGTCCAACCCTCTGTCATGCAGGAACTCTAAATCAAAGCATCCCCGACAGATGGCCATCCAGCCTCTATTTAAATACCTCCAAGGAGGGACACTCCACTACACTCAGAGGGAGTGTGTTCCACTCTCGAACAGCCCTTACTTTCAGATCCCACCCCTGAAGGTGGAAGTCCCTACTCCCTAAAATCCCACCCCCAGAACCCGGTGCAGGAATGCCAATGAGTTTGAGCACTTAGTCTCTAAAAGGTTCACCATCACTGCTATACAGTTTTATTTCGATCGAATCATGAATTCTGCCAAAGTAGTTTGTTAAGATTTAAACCACACACCCATATGTGCTTGGGTATCATAGAAATAGAATTCTATGGTTCAGTTCTTTCTCAATCTGAGAGCTATGGTGTCTGTAGTGAGATATCACATTCCTTGGGTAGAGGAACTGTGACAATTGTTCTCTGCAGGTTGCTCACCCAGAATTTCTGCCTGGGCTCCTGCCACCCACGCACCTTGCCCCTTAGTTTTCAATTCCTTTTTCCATTCACTACATCATGTACCAATTATGGGGCAGTACATACAGTTTGTGTAAGTTCAGGTTTCTGTGCCCATGATTAAAATTCTGACCATTCTATCAATGAGTGACTTAAGTGGAGGTTAACCAACAACAACAAAGTTTCTGGAACAAGGAGCCTATTTATAACTTAAGCATTAATGCTGGCCAGTTGTTTGCACTGATGTTACAATTTTATTGAATTCACATCCTCCATTTGGTCATCTTTGTGTCTAATGTGAGTTCAGACTCCAAAGGCCTTTAGCCTTCTCTGATAGAGACTGCTGGTGCCTTACAAAACTACAAATCCCAGGGACAAATGGCAGTTAAAAGTGGTGTCAAACTGCATTATTTCTACAGTGTAGATCACTCCTTCCCAAAGTGGGTAGTACTGCCACCAGGGGGTGGTGAGGAAAAAAGGGGGGGGGGGTGTCAGGGAGCAGTGAAGGCAAAAGGGAGCTTCAGTGAAAATAGTAACACACAAGGAAGACAAGAGCAACCAGCGGCATTGGGCCATGGTGAGGATGAGGTTTGCATGAAAATCACCATGCAGCCTCACTGATCGCTTTATGTGGTGGTTTCCCCAGCTCTTCGCCTGCCTGCGTGAACTCACTCCCTTAGCCGCATGTTTTGCTAGTAGTTGTAGCAGTAGTTGGAAAATGTGTACCGCACACTGCTTCTATGGCTCTGAATAGTGCCATTTTGGGACAGACAGACTGACTGTAGCTAGGAGTTAAAATACATGGTGGTAGGGAGAAGGAACAGCAAAAAAGCTTTCAAATTTGGGACCCTTCTTAAGCTTTGTGAGCTTTCCTTACACTCTTAGGGCAGTTTGGATTGCACTGCTACTCCTGCTTTCTTTCACTGGACATGGCAAGAGAAGAAGTAGGAGAAGAAACATGGTTGTGGGGTGGGAGTGAGTTGAAAATGTGTGAGGAAGGCATGTCTCTTGGAAAGCTGAGGGAGGAGTATCTGGAGTTTATTCTTGGAAATAAGTCTTAGTCTCAGAATGGCTCCTGTAGTTAAAATCTCTCTTTCCCTATCCGTATCAGTCTCCAGTCCTGAGCATGTGGCATATGTTCAATTCAGTCTTTATTTACAGGCAATAAACCCGGCAAGACATGCTGTAACTTTTAAAACCATTACATAAAAGATACAGGATACATTAAAGGTTAAAACAATTAAACAAACAAACAGATTAGCCCTGGAAGGCTATGAAAGGAAAGTGTTTCAAGGATGGTTGGGATGAGGGAAGATGAGGGAGAGGCAGTTTCCGCATGGTGGAGGCACATGTTGGTGGACATTTCTTTCTTTATCTCCCTCCTGTGGCTGTGTTTTTGTGTGGGCTTCTTTTTTAGGGACAAATTAGAGGTCTCCTTGACAAAAGGTGGAAGGGTGCTAGTCCTCTGTCCTCCAAGCAGTGAGCTGAGTTTCCTAGAAAAATGTTAAGCAGGTGGAAGGAAAAATAAACAATCATGCATCCTCTGCTCATTTTCAGAAAGGATCTGTCTCAGTTTTCTGGGAATGGAAAGGAAGGCCGTGCATGAAGAAAAGACATCCCGGTGGGGTGGGGTGAGGGTCCACATTTGATTATTGCATTGTACGAAATGAGGATTTGCATTTCTGTGATGTTCCCTCTCTCATTTCTCCTTTCAGCATCTAACATCCTTTGAAGAGGTAACCCTGTATTTTAAGAGGAGTGGGATGTCCTGAATGAAGGCCAATTGGTTCTGTGTGTAGAAGTCACAATGGAGAACTGCAAGAACGTGGCCTTTCTGGGTAAGGTTCTCTTTACCTTTTTTTAAAAAATAGATTTAACACTCCATTGTTGGGATGTTAGTCTAGGATGCCATACCATATCCCTTGGCCCAAACTATGCTAGACTTGAGGTCCTCTGGAGCTGTTCTTTAAAAGTAAAACTGTAGTTTTGGCAGTGTGATACTTGCAGAACTCATCACCACAAATTGGTGTGAGTGTGGTGCCTCCTTCTCCTTTTAAGATCCAGTGCCCAAGAAGGGTTTTTTGGTAGCTGATCTTGGGATTTTTCATCTCTCTCATATTCTCTGGAAAGCCACCCCTTTCTGTGCACAGAAAAAAAAGCAATAAGAAAGAAGTACTTAATTGTCCTGATGTTCTAGGCTTCTGAAAAAATCTTTTTCATTTCCTTTTATTTTCATAGTAGAAAATGTCATCATATGAGCCCCTCATTTGCAACCGCAAACCTACAGTTGTCATCATTCACAGTACTTGTAAAAAAAACTAGTGAGCTTTTGTGGGTTCCTTAGCTGCCTCATGCATGGCCTATGTTCTGCCAAAATGTTTTGGGTGTCCAGGGAGGGTCCCTTTTCTTCACCACTGTGGCTCTTGGACAGAATGGCAGTAGCCAGAATTGTATAGAAAATGCCCATCCAAGGCCAGATGGGAAACAGAGTGGACTGGCAGTTCATTCTTTTCTTAAACAGGGTATTGTACCTCAGTGGAACAGGCAGGGAAGGGCAACACGGAGCTTGTCGCTGCTAGTTGGCACTTCCCTTTCCTCTCTTCTTCTGATGTGCCAGAAAGGTTTCCTTCCTGTTCCCTTTTGGGATGGCAGGATGTACCAATTTGGAGTGCCTGAGTATTTTATAGTGAGATGTGACTAGCCTTTTTTTTCCCTTGAAAGGATTTCCCAAACCCTCTTATTTCCCATTGAAAAGAGAAGAAGATGCCGACGTTATCAAATTAGGAAGGAAAGCTAATAACCCAGAGGCCAGGGTCAGAATGGGAAAGGACCTTAACATATTAGAAAGCTGGGCCAAAACTAAGAAAATGAATTTCATCAGGGAGAAATGTAAAGTACTATGTTAGGCAGACAAAATGAAATGCCCAGATATAGGATAGGGGATGCTTGGTCCATTAACAGTAAATACAAAAGGAATTTAGGGGTCTTAGTGGACCACAGTGAACATGAGTCAACAGTATGATGTGGCAGCTAAGAAAACCAATGCAATTCTAAGCTGTGTCAATGGGATTATAGTGTCTAGATTAGGGGAAGTAATCATACCTGGACCTCCCCTGGAATATTATGTCCAGTTCTGAGGACCACAATTCAAGAATAAGGTTGACAAGCTGGAGAGTGCCCCAAGGAGGGTGACCAAAATGGTGAAAGGTCTGGAAACAATGCCCTGTGAGGAGCAATCTGGGGGGCTAGGATAGCCTGGGGAAGAAAAGGTTAAAAGGTGATATGATAACCATGTTTATATATTTGAAGGGGTGTCATATTGAGGATGGAGCAAGCTTCTTTCCCAGTAGATAAGACCCCCCACATCCTGTAATTTGGGTTATGCTCCTTCCACTCACTCCAATAGGCAGGGCCGAAACTTGAGACCTTCTGGTGACTCCCACATGGGTGGAGCTAACCCTGGAAGGCCAGTCTTGTCCTGCCTATCACTTCAGTAGGATGTGTTTGCTGTTGCTCTGCAACTTCTTCACTACAGCCGCTTCAATCCTTTTTCTTGGTGCCTTGGAAGCATGGAGGAAGATTTAATATGGCAAGGGCTTCCAGGATTGGAGAAATGCCTTGGCTTTGCCAATGACTCTCCCTCTCCTCCAAAGCTTCCCCCTTTCATGGGGGAGCACAGGAGATTTCTGCAAACAGCCTTGCAGCACATGTGAGCCATGGGAACAGATGGTAGGGGTTTCTCCTCTGTGTCTCTGTTTCTCCCCATCACCTCTGCCCAGCCCTTTTAGGGCCATGGATCAGAGAGGCATCTGGCCAGAAGTTATGGAAACTTCCCTTCTTAGTGTCTCTGCCCAACCCGTTTAGGGTCAGGGTTCAGAGGAGAGGCCAGCCAATGCTATGAGAAAGAGTTTCTCTGCATCACCTCTGCCTGGCCTGAAACAGTGCCAAGGTCAGAGAGGCAAGCCAGCCAGAAGACGCAGGATAAGGGGTGAGTACCATGGGCCCTCTCTGCCAGCGAGGAACCTTTCCCAGATGTAATGCCTTGCTATGGGTAGTCATTGCTAGGAGGCCTCTGCCATTGCCACTGCAGGCACTATGCCTAGCATAAAGTTTGGGACTCTGCCAGGAGGGCAGATGATGGAACGTTAGTACTTACCTGAGATACGTCCCTTTCCAGCAGAGAAGGTCCGAACATCCTGACTTTGGGTAGCTCCGCCGGCTCAGCCCCTGGGAGGCAGGGAGAGAAAACAACAAAAGAGAGGGTCCCGCCCCCAGTGGGAGGAGCAACCCCCTCAGGAACTCAGTTGATGATCAGCCCAAACTCAATTAGAATGGGAGAAATCATCCCCGAAAACTATTGATGTTACAGATAGACCTTTACTCTTCTTATTATTAACTTTCCTTTTCTTTTCTTTTCTTTTCTTTTTTTTAATTTAACGGAAGAATAATCCACAGAAGTTCCACCTTCCCTCCGCGCCAGCAGTCAAGGGTGGGGAGGATGTTCGGACCTTCTCTGCTGGAAAGGGACGTATCTCAGGTAAGTACTAACGTTCCATTTCCCAGCAGAGAAGGGCCAGAACATCCTGACTTTGGGATTTACAAAAGCCCCCTATTACTAGGGAGGGACTGCTGGAGCAGAGAGGGAGGAGCCTGGTACTATCTGTTGGAGTACTCGTCTACCGAAGGCCGCTTCAGCCGACTGGGTCACGTCCAGCTTGTAGTGTTTGATGAATGTGGATGGAGATTTCCACGTAGCTGCCCGGCAGATTTCGCCCAGTGGCGCGTTGGTTGTGAGAGCTGCTGACGTGGCTGCGCTTCTGGTGCAGTGGGCAGTAATGCCCTCCGGAGGCTGTTCATTCATAGCCTGGTAGCAGGCGATGATACAAGCCTTGATCCACCTGCTGAGAGTGGATACGGACACCTTCTTGCACTTGGATTAAGGTTGGAAGGAGACAAAAAGAGCTTCGGACCTCCTGAAGCTTGCGGTTCTTTTAAGGTAGATCATAGAATCATAGAATCATAGAGTTGGAAGAGACCACAAGGGCCATCCAGTCCAACCCCCTGCCATGCAGGAACTCCAAGTCAAAGCATCCCTGACAGATGGCCATCCAGCCTCTGCTTAAAGACCCCTAAGGAAGGAGACTCCACTACACTCCGAGGGAGTGTGTTCCACTGTCGAACAGCCCTTACTGTCAGGAAGTTCCTCCTAATGTTGAGGTGGAATCTCTTTTCCTGCAGTTTGCATCCATTGTTCCGCGTTCTAGTCTCTGCAGCAGCAGAAAACAAGCTTGCTCCCTCCTCAATATGACATCCCTTCAAATATTTAAACAGGGCTATCATATCACCTCTTAACCTTCTCTTCTCCAGGCTAAACATCCCCAGCTCCCTAAGGCGTTCTTCATAGGGCAAGGTTTCCAGACCCTTCACCATCTTAGTTGCCCTCCTTTGGACATGCTCCAGTTTCTCCACATCTTTTTTGAAATGTGGTGCCCAGAACTGGACACAGTATTCCAGGTGGGGCCTGACCAAAGCAGAATAGAGTGGCACTATAACTTCCCTTGATCTAGAAACTATACTTCTATTGATGCAGCCTAAAATTGCATTGGCTTTTTTAGCTGCCGCATCACACTGTTGACTCATGTTCAGCTTATGGTCTACTTGGACTCCTAGATCCCTTTCCCATGTGGTCTCATTCAGCCAGGTGTCCCCCATCCTATATCTGTGCATTTCATTTTTCCGCCCTAAGTGCAGAACCTTACATTTCTCCGCATTGAATTTCATTTTGTTAGCACTGGCCCAGCTTTCTAGTCTATTCAGGTCATTTTGAATTTTGATCCTGTCCTCTGGGGTATTAGCTACTCCTCCCAGTTTAGTGTCATCTGCAAATTTGATAAGTATGCCCCCAATTCTGTCATCCAAATCGTTAATAAAGATCTTGATGGCCCTGCGAACATCCAGTGTGTGCCATATTTTTTCTGCGTCCTTTTGAGGCCGTGGACAGAAGGAAGGAAGTATGATGTCCTGAGAAGTGTGAAAAACTGAATTGACCTTGGGGATGAATGTCGGGTCTGGACGCAGAAGAACAGAGTCTGGCCGGATGGTGCACAGCTCCTTTCGCACCGATAGAGCCCCTATCTCTGACACTCGGCGTGCTGAAGTAATCGCAGTGAGAAACAGCACCTTCCAGGTGAGAAACTTGAGGGAAGCCTCTCTCAGCGGCTCGAAAGGACCCCCATGGTTAGTGCTTTTAACACTGTGTGGAGGTTCCAAGAGGGGAATCGGTGAACTGTTGACGGTCCTCTGTTGGAAATGCCCTTGAGGAGTCTTCGTAGATGTGGGTGATGAGATATGTTGGCTGCCTCCTCATGAGGCATGATGGATGTGATGGCCGCCACCTGTTTCTTGACTGTGTTGGGACGGAGACCTTGGTTGATCCCATCCTGAATGAACTGGAGAAGCGTGGATACTGACACCTGAATGAAGTCCCTATTCTTCCGCTTGCACCACCTTCGGAAGGCCTTGAAGGTGTATTCGTATATCCTTGCGGTAGATGGCCTCCTGGAAGCCAAGATGGAATCGACTACCTCAGAAGAGTATCCATATCTTGTCAGCATGTCCCGCTCAATCTCCAGGCGTGTAGCCGAAGCCAGCCAGGGTCGGGATGGTGCACCAGGCCCTGTGATAGTAGATCCGGCCTGGACGGCAATGGAATGGACCTGGACGACATCTCTAGAATCTCTGGGAACCAGGGTCTCCTGGGCCATGCTGGCGCTATGAGAATGACCTCTGAGCGTGACTTCCGGATCTTTGCTATCACCTTTGTCAGCAGAGAAGTAGGGGGAAAAGCATACAGGAGACCCTGTGGCCATGAGGAGTTCAGGGCGTCTATACTCTCGGCACCCTCTGTCAGGAACCTCGACATAAACCTTGGGACCTTGGCATTTGCTGGGGATGCAAACAGGTCCATCTGTGGCTGGCCCATCGTCCTGGTGATCTCTTGGAAGACTTCTGGATGGAGACTCCATTCCCCCTGGTCGATGTCGGTCCGACTCAGCCAATCTGCCTTGGAATTCAGCTGTCCCTGCAGGTGTTCGGCTTCCAGCGATAAGAGGTTGGATTCTGCCCATTTCAGGAGCCTCTGGGACTCGTCCATTAGGCTGCGAGATCTGGTTCCGCCTTGGCGATTTATGTGAGCCTTCGTGGTGGTGTTGTCTGTTCTTACCAAGACTGCCTTCGACTGAATCAGAGCCTGGAAGGACTTTAGAGCCAGGCGCACCGCTCGTAACTCCAGCCAATTGATGCTGTGGGACTGCTCCTCTGTGTTCCAGAGTCCCTGAGCCAGGTGGGCACCACAGTGGGCTCCCCAACCCCTGAGGCTGGCATCTGTCTCGGGTCTCCAGATGGGTCGCCCCATCCGAATAGCTGGGGAGATCCACCACTGGAGGGACCGGTGTACTTGGCTGGGAACTGAGATCATCTTGTGGATCTTCAGTGCGATGGCCTGCTGATGGGGTAGGAGAAGCCACTGGAGAGGTCTGGCATGAAACCTCGCCCATGGCAAGCAATCGATCGATGCAATCATGAGGCCCTGGAGGTGGGCCAACGTCGCCAGGCTGGACTGATGAGAATTGAGAACCTTCCGGACCACCTTGGTTATAGTCTGGATTCGATCTTGAGGTAGAGATACAGTCCCCTGATGTGTGTTTATCCTGGCCCCCAGGTGCTGTATCTGTTGGTCTGGATCGAGAGAGCTCTTGTCCAAATTGACTAAAAACCCGTGAAGCTGCAGTGATCTGAGGACCTTGGAGGTGTCGTGAACAGCCTGCTGCCTTGATCTTGCCTGAATCAGGAGATCGTCGAGGTAAGGATAGACGTGGAGCCGCTGTGATCTCCAATGAGCAACGAGGGCCACCATGATTTTGTTAAAGACTCTGGGAGCAGAGGCAAGACCAAAGGGCAGGGCTTTGTATTGGAAGTGTCTGGAGCCGTATCTGAAACGGAGGAAACGGCGGTGGGAAGGAAAAATGGGGATATGCAAATAGGCATCCTGTAGGTCCAGTGATGAAAGGAAGTCTCCCGGTTGTAGGACATCGAGGATGGTCCTCAGTGTCTCCATTCGGAACTTTCTTTTCCGGACAAAACGGTTCAGACCTCTTAAATTGAGAATTGCTCTCCATGATCCATTCTTCTTGGGGACCAGGAAGAAAGTTGAATAACAGCCTTGGTGTCTCTGGTCTGGTGGCACAGGTTCGATGGCTTGAGCGTCCAGGAGGCACTGAATTGCTTCCAGTAGGAGGCGATGCTTGTCGGGGTCGTTGGATCTGGGAGAAGGCTGGAACATGTTGTGTGGTCGGTGAGAGAACTCTATTTTGTAGCCCTGTTGGATGGTGTCCAACACCCACCGGTCGGAGGTAGATTTCTCCCAGATGACTCCGAAGCCTTGAAGCCTGCCCCCTACTGGAGGCATCATGTCATTGCTGATGTTTTTTTCCGGAGGACTTGGGGTTGCCTCCCTCTTTGGAGGAGAAGGGGGACCGGTTATGCTTACTTCGGAACTTGGAGTCTCCCCAGCGAGGCTTGCCTGGTCTTGACTCTCTGGCTTGAAAGGAGTTAGAGGAAGAAAAGGATCTAGAGGAACGAAAGGAAGAACGTCCCTGCCTGAACTGTTTCCTGTCATCTCTCCTCCTTGCTGAAGGCAAGGCTTTCTTTTTATCCTTGCCTTCGACCAAGACTGGATCTAGGGACTCCCCAAACAACTTGGAACCCAGGAAGGGGGTGAAAGCTAAATTTTGTTTAGATTTGTTATCGACATTCCAGTTCTTAAGCCAGAATTGCCTCCTAACGGCTACCGCTGAGGCCTGGCCCCTGGCGCAGAGCTGTACTATGTCCAAGGTGCCATCCGCTGCAAAGGCATGGACCTTGGCAATTTTATTTAGTGTCTGCCTAATCCTAATGTCGGAGGCTGGAATTGTCTCCAGAAGATCCTTGGTCCACTGCAGTGCTGCGCGCGTGAACAGGGAAACTGCGGCTGCAGCCCTAATGGCAGTGGAGATCGCTTCATGGGTTCGCTTGAGGGCCCCCTCTGCTCTCCTATCCTCAGGGTTCCTCAGGGTGTCCTCCCCATCTCTGCTGAATACTGCTGAGGAAACCAGGGCTGACACTGGGGCATCCACTAGGGGCACCTTAAGTTTATCCATAACTGCCTGTTGAAGATTATATAATTTTCTAACAGCACTGTGATTGGGGCGGCCCACTGCAGGTCTGCTCCATTCGTCCCTGATAATCTGCATTAGGTTATAGGGACAAGGAATCTCAAGGACTGAAGGAGCTGGAACTGGAAACAGGTCCTCCCCTACCCGCGGTAGCTCCGAGTCCTCCATGGGGGCCTGGCCAGAGGGAAGACTAATGCCCAGTGTCTTCATGGTCTTTTTGAGAAGAAGGGGGAAATCCTCTACACGGAAGAGGCGAGAGGAGGATGGGGCATCCCTGTCACCCTCCCCCTCTTCGTCGGACAATTCGCCCTCCTCAGAGGCAGAATCGACAGTCACACAACCATCCTCAGTGCCCTCCTCATCCGAGGAGTGAGAAGAAAAGGAGCGTTTGCGCTTTAATGCTCCCTTGGTTCTCTTAGCCCGCTTGGCTATGGGTTGGTAAGAGAAATCTGTCTCGGAGTCTGAGGCAGAATCCCCCCCACTGCCCCCCTTTGAACCAGAACTAGTAGTTGGCCGGATTGGAGGGGTCAGGGCCCTGCCCTGGGAATCACTAGAGTGGTTGCTGCTCCCTCCTAGGAGGGGGGTGTGCTGCCTGGGTTCAGTCTGGGCAGGCCTGGTCGAGTCCCCTACACTGCTTGAAGGGCTGAGACTCAAAATCGAGTGCTCCCCCCCATCAGGGGAATCAAGATGGCGGCCCCCATTAGCAACCGCATGGCCAAGATGGCGGCCCCCATCAGCGACCGCATGGCCAAGATGGCGGCTCCCATCAGCGACCGCATGGCCAAGATGGCTGCCCCCATCAGCAACCACATGGCCAAGATGGCGGCTCCCATTAGCCACTGCATGGCCAAGATGGCGGCCCCCATCAGCGACCGCATGGCCAAGATGGCTGCCACCATCAGAGCCCATGTGGCCAAAATGCCCTTTCCCATGGAAGGGAACTGGAAGGGCATTGGGGGGCATGAAGCCCAACAAGGGCCAGGGATTCCCCCAGAAGAAGGAAGGAGCTCCCTCCCGGCAGTTGGAGGGACCCAGGGAGGAGGACTCGCCTGGAACAGGGCCCCCCAGAGTGAAAGGGTTCCCCCAAGGGCTGGAGAAATGGCCCCCCCCCAGCAGGGTATGGACCTGGGTTCCAGGGGCCTCCACAGGGTTCAGTGGGCCGAGGCCCAAGCCGATCTCCTTCCCCCTGGAGGGCCCGTGCAGAAGCAGAGCCCTCCTGGGCCAAAAAGGCCCTAAACCATTCAACCATGTCTGGAGGGGGGGGCTGGCTACTTACAGTCTCCCTCGCGCTGCTGGATGTCCTTGGGGCCGGCTCACCCACCTCGGACCCTGGCCGGGCCGTTTGTGGGGCCTCTGTCCCTGCCGCGCCTGGGAAGGGGAACCCCTCGGTTTGCAGCGGCCTGGCTTCTGCTTCTGGACTCGAGAGTGCCTCAGGCCGAGCAGCCGGCAAAGCCGAGGCTGGCATGGGCTCAGCAGAAGCAGCCTCCCTCACTGGCTGGGCCTCCTCAGGGCTAGACATCTCCCTCCCAAAGAAAGAGATAAGAGGGGAAAAAACAAGAAGAGCAGCTGGGAGGAAGGGAAAGGAGAAAGGAAGGGAAGAAGAAGCAGGAGGGGAGTAAAGCCAGGAGGTTTGAGGCCAGGAATCTGATGCTGGAGAAGGCTTTGCTCAGGAGCAAAGTAAAGTCCGTCCTAGCAGGAGCAAGGCAGGAAGCAAAACTGGGTTCCTGAGGGGGTTGCTCCTCCCACTGGGGGCGGGACCCTCTCTTTTGTTGTTTTCTCTCCCTGCCTCCCAGGGGCTGAGCCGGCGGAGCTACCCAAAGTCAGGATGTTCTGGCCCTTCTCTGCTGGGAAAGGGGTCTCCCCCTTCCTCTCCATTCCTGGTCCCAGTGGCACCCAGGATCCCAACAGATGTGGGAGATCCTGTTGCAGCCTGGGAATCACATGGTGATGTTGCCAGGGCTCTTGCACATTCCCTTTGAATTCTTATAATGAAATGTGTGGAAAGAGGCAGAGGACTCCTCCTCGGGCACTAATAATAATAATAATAATAATATATTTATTTGTATCCCATCTCTCCCTGTGTTGGATATACAACTGCCATCTTGGCCGCATGGCTTTAAGGTAAGCTAGATAGGGCCCAGCAGGGGCTGAGGCTTGCAACTCTAAAATGGGCTTTTTGGGCTGCCACAATGAAAGCAGAAAATGGCCTCTTGCCCTCGCCAGAGGGAACATGGCCTCTGCCAACCACCTCTTAACAGAGGCTGGATGGCCATATGTTGTGTGTGCTTTGATTGAGAGTTCCTGCATGGCAGGGGGTTGGACTAGATGCCCCTTGGGGTCCCTTCCAACTCTAGGATTCTATGATTCAAGGTTTTGCTGAGAGAACACATGGATACAAATCCTTATGCATTCCCTCCCTTAAAAGGGGGGGGGGGAGACTTGTGGGAAGGATGGGGAGAGTCCCCTTCACCCCCTATGGTGTTAGGCTGCCCCAAACTGTGGCACTCTTGAGGCCCTTGGCCTCTCCTTTCCATCAGAGATGGCCCTTTGGATCCAGGCATATCTCAAGGAAATGGAGTGCCATGTCCCATAGCAGCCCTCTGTGCTCCTCCCAGTCCACCTATGCAAAGGGGAAGGGAGTTGAGGAACAAGCCAGCCTCTAGAATGGAGCCTGAGACTGAAAGGGCTAGGCTTTTAAACCCCATCTTGGAGTTGGGTATGTTTCAAAAATAAGACTACAGGCCATATGCAACTATATTTCTTTCCCTTCTTCATCTGTCGGGGAAGCTTTGACAGGGAGTTCCTGCATGGCAGGGGGTTGGACTGGATGGCCCTTGTGGTCTCTTCCACTCCTTTTTACTGTGACTCCTTTTTACTGTGACATTATATTTTATGAGACATGAGCTTCCATGGATTTGGTATCCATGCAAGGGCTTATGACCAATCTCCAGTGGATACCAAGGGCCCATTGTACTCCTTAAAACTGAAGTTTGTTTTTCTTTGACAGATCTTTTGTGGAGAAATTCCTCTCCTCAAAATTGGATAGCAAAATTGGATAGCAGAGACCTTGCCAGTGTTCTGTTATCATTTCATGACTCCTTAATCAGCAGTTCATTCAGTCGAGAGAGCCCTCAGCCTTCCTATAGGTTGATGATAGTCTATTGCATGCAATTGGAGGGTTTTTAAGCCTCCAGACAACATCTTTCTTGGATGAAATCAGACTTAATCCTGACAACAGGCCTTGTTAACTGAGTGTATCCACACATCTGCATGGACTTACCAGTGTCTGCAACATAAAGGTTAACCCCCTTGCCTAACCATGGAAATAGTCTTATTTTTACACAGGTGCACAGATGTTCCAGTGGAAAACTGCACACTGTTCTGAAATATTAGTTGGTGGTCAGACATGAACACTCCTCTTTCAGAGTGGTAAAGTCTTCATTACGTCAAGTTAAATCACCTTAACATCACCTTAATGGCTATAACCAATTGACCAGGTGATCAGTGATAGGGTGGAAGCTGACATAGGCCCATATCAGATCAGGTTCCATGCTGATTGATCATGAAATCCACCATGATTACTCCTGGGGGCTTAACTGGAGATCCTTGTTCCTGTTGGGATCACTAGCTTCTATTTTTCCTTAGACTGTCCAGTAAGGGGAAATGGGGTTGGCCATGGAAGAAAGGGCTCCCATGCCTGACATTCTTCGCAATCTCTAGGTGAGCCTTATCCCTCTCCATCTCTCTACACCAATACTAGTTGGTATTAGGTATATAGTGCCATACAGTGGCAGTCCCTCGACCAGACCTGCTGCTGTTAATTCTCAGAATATAATGGAAACAATTGCTATTTCTTCAGACCAGATATTCTGTTTTATAACACATAAATTGGTATTGATGTCCTTCTCCTTTGTAATTCACCACAGCCATGTTCAGACTTCACTTTTAACCTCATTATTGTGACACACGCAAGGGGCTGAGGTGGGATAGCATCCCATCTCCATCCCAAGTCCCTCAGATGACTTGTTGCTTGCCTTGCTACACAACACCATTTCTCTTCTAGGATTTTTGCATGGTCCCGAGGGTGCTAACAGTCAGGTTCCTACGGGAGATCTCTCTAAACCAGTTACCTGGTTGGGGCCCCTCCTGATTGTTCCCCCTTTGGCACAGAGGGGATCAGAGCCTGGGGTCTTGCTATCACACTAGTAGCTAAATGTTATTAGAACTGCCCCGAAGGCAATTCAGACAGAATCAGACCCAGACCCCATCCTTAGGGTGAGCTCTAATTAACAAGATTT
Organism: Urosaurus nigricauda; assembly: GCA_034509955.1. Classification (NCBI taxonomy): domain Eukaryota; kingdom Metazoa; phylum Chordata; class Lepidosauria; order Squamata; family Phrynosomatidae; genus Urosaurus; species Urosaurus nigricauda. The sequence goes on from JAOEGL010000002.1 coordinate 334,641,890, forward strand.
TACGTACAGTGCTATGTAAACTTTCAGCACTACATAAACTAAGGTTAGTAGTAGTAGTAGTAGTAGTAATAATAATAATAATAATAATAATAATAATAATAATAGCTGTAACCTTCTCAGGGTTCAGAATCATATTCCGTCGCCTTCTCCTTCCATCTCCCAGTCACTGGAAAGAATGTAAAACATACACCATGCTGGGGAGCCAGCCACCCATAGAGGAGAAACAGCTGTGTTCCTCTGACACTCCACTTTGTTTTCCTTTAGCCGTATTCTTTGGGCAAGAAGGCATCAGCCGCCATGCCTAGCAAGTGGATCATGCCCTGCATTACTCCTGGCCATGGATCCTTGGGAGGTTACCACCAGAAACCAAATCACTCATACCAGAGTGTGCAGGTGCGTTTGCACCTCTAGCTATCATAGGTCCTATAGCAAAGACCATCAGGGTGGCCTCATTGAAGCCATCATACGCTCTTATTAGGCTTCACTGGTTTGACAGCTTGGCTGAGACTGCTGTTTTCAGCAGGGTCTTGCAGCAGGTGCTCAAACCTGTCACTGAAGGGCCAGCACCACCTACCCTGGTTAGATTGGCTTTGGTAAATCCCAAATTACAGGATGTGGGGGTCTTATCTACTGGGAAAACGGACATTGGTACTTACCCGTGATATGTCCATTTCCAGTAGATAAGAGCCCCACATCCTGGCCCACCCTCAGGGGTGCTGGCATTGGGATGTCTCATAATCCACATAGTTCTTTCCTATGGGCTGCCTCAGTCACTGTCCAATTCTGTATAGTTTGATATGCAGCTAAATTGTTTATGTTTTTCTGGAGCATTCGGCTTTTGTACGACTGGCCTTCCAGGGTTAGCTCCACCCACGTGGGAGTCACCAGAAGGTCTCAAGTTTCAGCCCTGCCTATTGGAGTGAGTGGAAGGAGCATAACCCAAATTACAGGATGTGGGGCTCTTATCTACTGGAAATGGACATATCACGGGTAAGTACCAATGTCCGTTTTTCTGCTGCTTTAGAGAATAGGACCCAGAACAATGGATGCAAACTACAGGAAAAGAGATTCCAGCTCAACATTAGGAGGAAATTTCTGAGAGTAAGAGCTGTTTGACAGATTGTGGTGGAGTCTCCTTCTTTGGAAGTCTTTAAACAGAGGCTGGATGCCATCTTTTGGGAGTGCTTTGATTGTGTATTCCTTCATGATATTGGGTTGAACTGGATGGCCCTTGTGGTTTCTTCCAACTCTACGATTCTATGATAAGGCTCAAAACAAGCAGAGAATTCATAGGTGGGGAAAATTTTACTTCCCCAGCACAGAGGTTTCACAGTGCCAGCCCTAGGAAACAGGATATATTATTGCATTTTAAATACTGAAGATCAGAACCTGGTAGTCAAGAGACAAATGAAGAAAAATGCTCTCAACTCCTCAAGCATCCAGAAGGGAATCATGAACAAGGGTCAGGAGCTAATTTGAGAGGTCCCAGGGGTTTTTCTCTGACGTATAATAAGAATGCAGTATAAAAATGAAAATACCTTTTTAGTGTTTGTTGCATTATATGTTACTGATATGTCAGGAATGGCATTTTTAGAAACATGGTATGATTATCCCATTGCAATGTGGAGAAACACAACACAAATGAATATTGGTATTTGTGTTTGTGCAGTGACTTATTTTGTCTGGGGATTCACATTCAGCAAGGAGTTTTTCCCAACTGGGCTTTTCTTCTCTTTATCACCTAGCCTTGCTACAACTGTGGGTTGCCCCCATTTCTCATATGGAAATGGTAACTATTGATGTTTCACAAGAAAGAATAAAGGGAGAAATGGTATTGATGTTCTTGGCTAAGAGCAGCATATACAAAAGGGATGGTAGATGCCAGTGTGGCATGTTAAACAGATCAGGGAGAGTCTAGAAGACAATGATTCTTGATTGGTTGTTTGGTTTCCATGCTTTGCTCCTAATTATTTCTTGTTCTTTTTCCTCAAGGAGATAATGAACAGGGGAATGAGAACTACAGAGAGCCCCCTCTGGCATCATGGGAAATAACAGAGCCTGTCATGGAAAAACAGGAGTTTAGTAATCAAAATGGAATGAAAATACAAAACACAATTGAAGCGAAAAATGGGAAGACGTCCTCTCCCTCTCAGGATGCTGATCATTCTGAATTTTGGATCTCAGAATCAAATCAAATAAAGTGTCCTGACTATGGGAGAAGATGCAAATATAAATCACAATTAAACATATATTTCAGTGTTCACACAGGGGAGAAACCATACAGTTGTATGGAGTGTGGAAAGGACTTCAGTCGGCGTGAACATCTACGATTACATCAAAGAACACACACAGGGGAGAAACCATATATATGTATGGAATGTGGAAAGAGTTTCAGTCAGAGTTCACATCTATATACACATCAAAGAACACACACAGGTGAGAAACCATATATATGCATGGAATGTGGAAAGAGCTTCAGTGATAGTGGATCATATAATAAACATCTAAGGATTCATACAGGGGAGAAACCATATAAATGCATAGAATGTGGAAAGAACTTCAGTCGGCACGGACATCTACAGTCACATCAAAGAATACATACAGGGGAGAGACCATATAAATGCATGGAATGTGGAAAGAGCTTCAGTGATAGTGGAACATATAGTAAACATCAAAGGACTCACACAGGAGAGAAACCATATAAATGCATGGAATGTGGAAAGAGCTTCAGTGAAGGCAGCAAACTAAACGTACATAAAAGAATCCACACAGGGGAAAAGCCATATAAATGCATGGAATGTGGAAAGAACTTCACTCAGAGTGGGCAGCTACATTTACATCAAAGAACTCATACAGGAGAGAAACCACATGAATGCCTGGAATGTGGAAAGAGTTTCTCTCGTCCACAACATCTACAGTCACATCAAAGAATTCACACAGGGGAAAAACCATATAAATGCGTAGAATGTGGAAGGAGCTTTAGACATTCTGGAAGTCTACAGTCTCATGAAAGAACCCATACAGGGGAGAAACCATATAACTGCATGGAGTGCGGAAAGAGCTTTAATCAGAGTGGAAATCTACATTCACATCAGAGAACTCACAAAGGGGAGAAACCATATGAATGCATGGAATGTGGAAAGACATTCAGTATGAACCATACTCTTACTTTACATAAAAGAATCCACACAGGAGAAAAACCATATAAATGTACTGAATGCGGAAAGGGATTCAGTCAGTGTGGGAATCTACATTTACATCAAAGAACCCACACTGGAGAGAAACCATATAAATGCGTGGAATGTGGAAAGGGCTTCAGTCAGCACGGATATCTTAGGTTACATCAAAGAACTCATACAGGGTACAAACCATATAAATGCATAGAATGTGGAAAGAGTTTCTCTTATCCACAAAATCTATATTCTCATCAAAGAACTCACACAGGGGAAAAACTATATAAATGTATAGAATGTGGAAAGAGCTTCAGGCATTTTGGGACTCTACGGACACATGAAAGAAGCCACACAGGGGAGAAACCATATAAATGCATAGAATGTGGGAAAAGGTACAGTCAGAGTGGACATCTACGTTCACATCAAAAGACCCACACAAAAGAGGATGGGAAGGGTTTCTCTTATCCACAAAGTCTGTATTCATTTCAAAGAATTCACACAGGGTAGAAACCATATAAATGCATGAAATGAGGAACAGAATGAATGAGGGTGCTACTGTCTCCTCCCCACAAATTAGGGGCCAGATAGTAAGACAGGTTTACAATAGGAATGGATGGATTTTGTTATGAGCAAGATAGGGAGATGCAATAGGTAGATAATGTTGTCTGTTAAGGTTCGCCTTTGGGAGAGATGGAAGGTAAGTTAATAGGCTTTACCTAGTGCCCACTTTTTCTTCTTGGTTTCCAATATGGCTCCTTTTTTGTCCTGCACCCCCCTCCCTTAGAGGTAGTTTTTTGGGGGGGGGGAGTCACTATAACTTGTTTAAACAAAAAGGAGCATGTAAGCAATTCCTTAGTACAAAATATTCTGAAGCTATGGGATGCGACTAGTGACCCTGTGTGCTGATGCCTAGGACTATCCACCTACCTACCTGTATTCAGAATATTAATAATGTGCTTATTTACTCAAGAATCTGTCTATGTAAACTTGAAAAATTACCTGAGAATATATATTGCAGCCTTAAACACATGGCTTTCTCAGGGTAGTAGGGAACAGAAATCCCTGTTACCTCTAAGAATGCCTAGAGAGGCATAGATGGAATTTTGTCCTGCTCCTCGCATGGTGCCCAAGGAGGAGGCGTCGGGGTTCTCCTCCAGAAGAACAGTTGCTTCTGGATTATATTTATCTGAATCCCTCTTGATCCATAGTCCTGTTTTTTGCCTCTGGGGAATCAGATGTTTAGAAGCAGCCCATTAGCCTCCTAAGTAGGACTCATTGCCCCTGAAAATGGAAGTTCTTCTTTCTGCATATAAGTGAAAGCAGAATAAATTGTCTGGCTAGATTAGATCAGAGGTACATCACGGGACACAGTGGCTCAGCGATTAAGATGCTGACAGTTGCAAGACTGGCAAGTCAAGACCCAAGTGTCGCATGATGGAGTGAGCTCTTGTCACTAGTCCCAGTTTCTGTCAATCTAGCGGTTTGAAAACATGTAACAGTGCGAGTAGATAAATAGGTACCACATAAGAAGGTAACAGCATTCTATGCAGTCATGCTGGCCACATGGCCAAAGAGTCATCTTTGACAACACTGGCTCCCTCATCTGAGTAATGGAGATGAGCACTGCCCCTTATGGTCAAACACGACTCCTAGTTTGGCAGCAGTTGGGACTAATGGTGGGACTTCACTGTGTCACACGGCACTTGGGTGTAGAACTGCTACCCAGCTTGCCTTGCAACCTTGTCAGTGGGGTAACCTTTACCTTTTACTTTACATCTAGAGCTAAAGGAAAACCCTTTTTAAATATATTTGTTTTAAAACTTCTTAATGTGTAGATTGTATTCAATGTTTTAAATATGTAAATTGTATTTCAGTAATTTTAAATATTTGTTTTTGTGTTTTGTTGTTTTGTATGCTTTTTCTGCCAGCAAGCAGACATCCCTTAAATTATTGTGACTAATTACAGTGGGACCTTGTTATCCACCGGGGTTTGGTTCCAGGACCCCCCATGGATAACAAAATCCATGGATGTTCAAGTGCCATTAAATATAATGGCACAACAAAATGGTGTCCCTTATATAAAATGAAAAATCAAAGCTTTGCTGTTGGGAATTTATACTTTTTTGGAATATTTTCAAACTGTGGATGCTCAAATCTGTGGATAAAAAATCCGTGGACAAGGAGGGTCGACTGTAATATGTAGTCATATTATTAGTCTCTTCCCTTGTACCATACATGACACAATTTGGATATTTACCGCCCTGATATTTGAGTAGCAGGGTTGGCAACAGTTGGATCCAGAACCTCCACACTTTCTTGATTGGCCTCCTCTGGCTGGCCTCCTTTTTGAATGTTCTGGCCCAGGAACTACGGTACCTTTGGGGTCTCTGAAAGTATTTTGAGGACTTTCCCAAAAATCCTCACACTGGAAGCAAATGTTTCTTTTGCAGCTATGTTTTCACCAAACAGTCTTTGATCCTTCCACTGTTTGCCAGGCTCTGGACCCAGTCTTTCTCCTGAAAGTTATCCACGGAACTCTCCCAGTTTCTCTGAAGATTTTCATTGGAGAAATTTTCACTACTTCAACATTCAATTCCAGACTTTACTTATTTGATTATTTGCAGCATTTTTTCCTGGTGAAGAAACCAGTAAAGCTTTGAAAGCTGGTGTGATATTGTATGTGTAGTTTAGTTGGTTCAATAAAGGCAATACTGTTTTGTGGATGCTCATTTTTATCTGTCCCTCAAGTTTTTCAAAATGTGACTGTATGCATTATATTATAACATCATTATTTTGACATTTAAAAATCCATTGGTTGGAAAGGTGCAAGCTGGAATTATTGGTCTTCCTACTGACAACAAAATGAGAGACAAAGAAGGAAAGGGGTGAAACAATTCACCTCAGTGGCATTTTAATCATCATCATCAACAACAACAATGCTGAAGGTGTACAACTCCATTGCTGGATATAATTTTACTTCAGAATTTAGACATCCATTCATGATTTCAGAAAGGACAGTTATCTCTCTCAGCCTGAAAAATTAACTCAGAATATACCTTACACCTACATATATATAAACTGAGAAAAAGATCCCTCAAAGAAGAGAAGGATCCATAAACCTTGACAGTCTCTCAGCCTCCCTCATTAGGGTCTCTTGGGACTCATTCCTAGTCTCATTGCTTGGAATCCTGCATGTGACAACCCCAACAAGGGAAATAAGCCTCCATGTTACACAGAGTTAGTTATTATGGATTTGAAGTAGAGAAATAGCAAGGGCCTAAGGGAAAAATACATGTTTCAAAACGGCATTTTTTTTAGTCTTCCATTAATCTTAACCTTTTAAAGACTCCTCCAGCAGCTGTGGATTAAAGGTCTGCACAAATAAGGAGGGAAACAGAGAGAGGGGCATCAAGGAAGGAGACTCGGTGTATTTATGTACTCTCATCCTGCCACATTTGCTGGAGTTACTGGCACAGGACCCCCGTGAATGTGGAAAAACTGCACATAATGAAAACGTATGTTTTTACCTGACAGAACACCTCTCTAAGGATCTGTAGGTCCTCCAGTGTAATTCTGTGGTCAACATCTGCCAGACATTGACCACAGAATTGCACCGGAGGAGCTACAAATGCCTAGTGGAGTGTTCTTTCTAGGACTCTCTAGGTCCAAATTCATAACTTCTGTGCATCAAAAAGTCCAGCAAAGAACTTTACTGAGAACACATAGTCAGAAATTAACCACTCAGCATTTAAACCAGAACTGTCCACCCCAAGCCAAACAATCCATGAAAAGCTCAAAACCTAAAACTCCACCATCCAGTTCTGGGCACCACAATTCAAAAAGGATGTTGAGAAACTGGAGCGTGTCCAAAGGAGGGCGATGAAAATGGTGAAGGGTCTGGAAACCATGCCTTAATTAGGGAGCTGGGAATGTTTAACCTGGAGAAGGTTAAGAGGTGATATGATAGTCCTTTTTAAATATTTGAAGGGATGTCATATTGAGGAGGGAGCAAGCTTGTTTTCTGCTGCTCCAGAGAACGGAACCCAGAACAATGGATGCAAGCTCCAGGAAATGAGATTCCATTAGGAGGAACTTCCTGGCAAGTGGTGTCTGGGGTCACAGATCCAAATCCAGAAGCTACTGAGGTAGCATAAACTTCAGGAATTGGTGACTTCCATTGATTCAGAGATCTCTCAAAACCAGAAGCATCTTCTGTACTTGCTCTTAGGACCTTGATATAAAGCAGGAACATAGTAATAAATAATTAGGCAAGGTGGGCCACATTTGCACATTTACATATGTCTTTCTGGATAAACATCTATAGTGAGGTCTAAGCAAGGTGAATCTATTGTGGAGGAATGGGGGCATTGCCCCCCCCCATAAAAATTCCGCCCCCCATTAAATTTTCCTTTACTCTCTAATTTTCTAGTATTTCAGTAACATACAACTTAAATGGGTTGATGGTGCATTTGAGCACTCATGTACTCATGATTCGCAGGTGCATGATAAAAAAAGCAAAAACACCTGTGGGCAGATAAGGCTTTGGCACATTGCCTGCCACTTTCCCCATCTCCATATAAGTGCACAGTCCACCCCTTTCTCATGACACCCTAAAGTTACAGTGTGAAGGTTTCTCATCATTTTGCATGGAGCTTTTCACATAGTAAATAGCTGAAATGACTGTCCTTGGGCTTTTAAAAACATAGCCCCGTTAACCTGGAAAATCACTTTGCAATGGGATGTTGCAGCACCTTTGAGAATAACTGAAATATAGAGGTTGGTAGCATGAGCTTTCCTAGACTTGACCTACTTGCTCAGATTCATTTAGTGGAGTGAAAAGCCCAGGGACAGACGTAAAAATGGAGAACACAACCAACAAAAAGCCGAAAACTAATTTTAAAAAAATGATATAAATCTTTATATGATAGCGATCTTGTAATGAGACTAAATGCATCTGAGGAAGCAGACTTTAGGAAAGCTCTTGCTGCCAACTTCTTTCTTTCAGTTAGAAGAATTATTATTGTTGTTATTATTATTATTCAAAGAATAAATGCATCTGAGGAAGCGTGGCAGGAGGCAGTGGAGGAGGAGGATCAGGGTTTGATCCTTTGCTTGGGCATTAAAAAAATCAACTTGGCTAGTCACATTCTCTCAGCCTCGAGGGAAGGCGAAGGCAAACCCCCTCTGAATAAATCTTCCAAGAAAACCTTTGGGCAAGTCACACTCTACCCTCTCCGAACAAACCTTCCAAGAAAACCCCTGAGCAAGTCACACTGTCTAAGCCTCAGAGGATAGAATCACAGAGTTGGAAGAAACCACAAGAGCCATCCAGTCCAACCCCCTGCCATGCATCAAAGCATTCCCGACAGATGGCCATCCAGCCTCTGCTTAAAGACCTCCAAGGACGGAGACTCCACCAAACTCCAAGGGAGTGTGTTCCACTGTCGAACAGCCCTTACTGTCAGGAAGTTCCTCCTAATGTTGAGGTGGAATCTCTTTTCCTGCAGCTTGCATCCATTGTTCCACGTTCTAGTCTCTGGAGCAGCAGAAAACAAGCTTGCTCCCTCCTCAATATGACATCCCTTCAAATATTTGAACAGGGCTATCATATCACCTCTTAACCTTCTCTTCTCCAGGCTAAACATCCCCAGCTCCCTAAGTTGTTCTTTATAGGGCACAGTTTCCATTCAGATCTTCTTAATTCCTCTCTTCCTAACTGGTCTTCAGCACACCAGAGTAGCACTATTACTTTCCTCAGTCTAGACATAGCACTTCTATTGCTACAACCTAAAATCACCTCTCAGCCCATCATGGCTCCTAAGGTGATGTACAACTAATTTGTTGTTGACTGCCCTCAAGTAGAATCTGTAGACGAGACACCTATAATAATAATAATAAATAATAAAAGTTTGTTTCTATTTCCCGCCTCTCCATCAGATCGAGTCCCCCTGCCCTCATCCTCTCTGATCAGGTGCTCTCTAACAGAGTCTAGCCACCTAGAATGCAGTCTTCCTCTTTTTCTGCTGGCCGTCACCTTTCCTAGTATCATTGCCTTTTCCAATAATATTCCTCATGATGTAACCAAAGTACGACAGCCTCAATTTAGTCATCTTGGCTTCTAGAGAAAATTCTGTTTGATCTGTTCTAGGACCCCTCTGTTTCACCTTTTGGCCATCCACATATCCTCAGCACTCTTCTCCAGCACCACATCTCAAAGGAGCTGACTTTCTTCCTATCGGCTTTTATTCATTGTCCAGCTCTCACATCAGTACGTGGCGATGGGGAATGCAATGACTTCAGGACTTCTGTCTTGGTACTTTATGATCTTCTCTGGTTCTTTCATGCTGCTCTTCCTAATCTCAGCCTTTTTTGGATTTCCTGACTGGTTTCTGTTATGATCAATATTTGACCCATGATCGGGTAAACCTTTGACTCTTTCAGTTTTCTCATTGTCTAGGATGAATTCTTGCAGATCTTCCATGGTCATTATTTTTTGTTTTCCTAATGTTCAACATTAATCTCGACACTTTCCTCCTTGGCCTTCTTCAGTAAGGACAGCAACATCTGTCACACAGTCAGTCCAGTGTATGTTTAGGATTGTGCGCAGGCAGCGCTGATGGAATCATAGATTTTGGTGATAGGTGACCCATGTTTCAGACCCATAGAGGAGAATGGAGAGTACAATGTGACATCTCTTCAAGTATTTAAACAGGGCTATCATATCACTCTTAACCTTCTCTTCTCCAGGCTAAACATCCCCAGTTCCCTAAGGCGTTCCTCATAGGGCATGGTTTCCAGACCCTTCACCATCTTAGTTGCCCTCCTTTGGACCCTCTCCAGTTTCTCCGCATCCTTTTTGAATTGTGGTGCCCAGAACTGGACACAGTATTCCAGGTGGGGCCTGACCAAAGCAGAATAGAGCGGCACTATGACTTCTCTGGATCTAGTTGCTAGAAAAAATGATGAAACATAGAATCGACTTGGCCTTTTTCGCTGCCGCATCCCAGTGCTGGCTCCTGTTCCTCTTGTGGCCCAGTCTTTGGGCTCCTGGGTCCCTTTCCCAGAGAGAGGCCTTCTCCTCCTTCAGCAGCCAGGGCCCCCCTCCTCTTCCCAGCTCCCTTTTGGGGTCCTGGGGGGGCTGTGGGGCTCCCCTCCTCCTCCTCCCCCCTCTGCCCAGCCCTCTGGCCCCCTTGGCTCCCTCCCTCCCTGGCAGCCCTCCTTCCCTCTGGCCAGGCTTCCAAGGCCCTCTCTCTCTCTCCCTCCCTCTCTCTCCCCCCAGAGCCCCTTCTCTCTTGGAGGCTCAGCAGCAGACCCTCCCTCCTCCTTCCTGCCTGCCACTGACTGAGTGGCTGCTCCCAGGGAGGGAGGGGACAGGAAGTGAGCTCCTCCTCCTCCTCCTCCTCCTCAGCGCCGCTCTAGGCCTTGGGACTCTCTCGTCTTCTTAACCCTTGGCACGGAGGACTCAGAGGCAGCCACAGGAGGGCGCCCGAGAGCAAGCCAGGAAGCGCGGTTTCCCCCGTGACGTCACAGGCGCCGGCAAGGATAAGTGGACCAGGAGACTCCATCCTTTCGACGGCCGGAGCCTGGCTCGCGGGGTTGATGGACCGTCTAAGGATTGGTCTGTCCCTGGAAAGCGGGTTCGGGGCCCCGGCGTCGACTTTTCCAACAATGAGGCTTGATAAAGAGACACTGATTTTTTAACATTTTTAAAAATATATTTATATATTTATACTGTATATATATATATATACACACACACACACACACACATACATATATTTTCTGGAGAAAATTTATTATTATATAATTATATAATAATAATTATAATATATAAATTATATATATATATATATATATATAAATAATAATATTATTATAATAATGGCTTATATAGTAATTATATTATAAATTAATATAATATTAATATAATAATATATATAATATTAATATTAATTATATTATTATATTAATTATTTTAAATAATAATAATAATAATAATAGCTTGTTGTTGTTGTTGTGATACTAGCTGTACCCAGCCATGTGTTGCTGTGGCTCAGTCTGGTTAAATGGAAAAGACAGAAAAGGGAAAGCACATGTTTCTCAAATATTTAATTTCACAATGCTTGTGGGTATACAATATTTTTTGTTCTTGTTCCATTGTCTGCGTAGGCATCGAGATTGCCTGGTTTGCCAACTCTGAAACACGCAACACATAATTGTCCAAATAATAATAATAATAATAATAATTTCATAATCCGTGTCTAGACATAAACCGCTCAATTTTAAAGACTGGCCCTGAGCTTTTTTTGTCATAACTTCATAATATCTGCGTCGGGTTTTTCGGCGCATTTTACATCGTCAATTTTTCTTGGAGTGATTTTGTTATAGAGACAGTTTAGTATATCGATAAACAGAAGAAATATCTGTTATTCAAAGATTTCGAAAGCTTTTTAAAGAGAAGAAATTATGAGCGCTTCTCAATCAACAAGGAAGAATTTTGGTTTTTAATTCGATGGCCAGGATTTGAGTGTTTTGCATAAGGAAAGCTACCATTCATATTGGGTTTTTTCTAGCAGAGGAATGCTCTTTAAACCTCTGCCAAACTTCCTTTTGACATGCTAACTGAGTTTGAAATGCCAGGTAATTAGTGTAAATGTTAGCCTCCCTTGTCTTTCCTTTTCATTCAAGAAACAAGGAGAGAGAGAAAAAACTTTTGAAAGTGGGATTTTTGAAAAGAATATTTTTTAAAACAAAAATTGCATCTATTTCTCAATGGACAAGAAGAAAAAAATTGGTTTGTCCCAGCACTATGTGTGTAGGGCAATCCTCTCTGAGTACATCCACCAGCAGACATAACCAAACACTTCATGTTTTACCATGAAAATCATCGATTTCAGCTTCTGTCTGAAAACGCGTACTGCAATGTCATGCCTATACACCGGCGATTGCCTGGGAAGTAAGAGTTGATGTATATCGTCCCGAGCTGGATTGCATTTGAATGTAATGAATAGGCCTGGACGCCCGGCTTGTGTAAAAGGGATCTAGGAGTCCATGTACACCACAACTTGAACATGAGTCAACAGTGTGATGCGGCAGCTAATGCTATTTAGGCTGCATCAATAGAAGTATAGGAGTTTATCACACGGGAAGAATTCCTTTCAATTTCGAAAGAAAGGGAAGTGAGGCCAGTTTAGAATTGAGTAAATTCGCTAGTTCAGAACTCCCCGAAATTGCCCCCCTTTGCCCGAAATTGCGTGTGATAGTTTCTCACGCAATCACACGAAACCTCATATTGCGTTCGGAAGGACTTCCCTTTGCCTGAAAATGTGTGTGATCAGATTTCACGCAATCACGAGAACCCCCCTGATTGCATTCAGATTGCCATTGGATTATACTTCCAATTCCCTTTGTGTGATAAACTCCATAGTGTCTAGATCAAGGGAAGTAATAGTGCCACTCTGTTTTGGTCAGGCCCCACCTAGAATACTGTGTCCACTTCTGGGCACCACAATTCAAAAAGGATGTGGAGTAAATGGAGCGGGTCCAAAGGAGGGCGATTAAGATAGTGAAGGGTCTGGAAACCATGCCCTATGAGGAGTGACTTAGGGAGCTGGGGATGTTTAGCCTGGAGAAGAGACGGTTAAGAGGTGATATGATAGCCCTGTTCAAATATTTGAAGGGATGTCATATTGTATTGTCCATTCTCCTCTAAGGATCTGAAACATGGGTCACCTATAGCCAACACCTATGACTCCTTGAACACTTTCATCAACTCTGTCTTCGCTCAATCCTAAATATACACTGGACTGTATATGACAGATGGCCATCCAGCCTCTGCTTAAAGACCTCCAAGGAAGGAGACTCCACCACTCTCCGAGGGAGTGTGTTCCACTGTCATACAGCCCTTACTGTCAGGAAGTTCTTCCTAATGTTGAGGTGGAATCTCTTTTCCTGGAGCTTGCATCCATTGTTCCGGGTTCTGTTCTCTGGAGCAGCAGAAAACAAGCTTGCTCCCTCCTCAATGTGACATCCCTTCAAGTATTTAAACAGGGCTATCATATCACCTCTTGTTAGAATCCCTATAGTCTTCTACCAGATATATGGTTAAGGGTGCTTATGGGGAGGATAGGTATTAGAGTATATAAGAGTGTATAACTATGCCAGGTGACTGTTATCAGTCGACCTTGTAACTGCCTGGCTCAGAGGCTTGGAATGTAACAGCAACATCGTCTGGTGGGATGAGAGCTGACAGGGAGAGAGTGATGGGAGAACAGAAACTGATGGGAAAGACATGGAATGTGTTAGTTCGCGGGCTTTTGGCAGAGGGAGGAGGAGATGGCTATTGGGATGTATAGAGGTGCTGGGCGGGAACTGGTCAGTTTCAGCTAAGAAGCTGGATGGTGTGGTATTGCTGATCCTGGAGCATCAATAAAGTTCTGTTTATTCTATATGAAGCTGACTGGTTGATTGTCTGGGATTCTGGACCCCTGTCCTGACAGCTGAAACTCACCAAGACTTCTCTGAGACAATGCAGGAGCAGATGATCTCAGAGGAGCCATTCACCATTAAAATGACTGAGGCGGTGGAGGAATCCAAGGCCCTGACGGTGGAGGCTGGAGCGCTTCCAAAGGCTACGAGACCCCCGCTGCTACAGACACCAGTGGGTGGAGGTCCCTGGTTTGGACACCCTACGGCTCACTTGCGCACCCGGGAACAGAGAAGAGCTACTCAGTGGTCCGACTGGGACACGGGATTCACTCAACCCCTGCGAGTGCAATCGGGCAGGGATGCAGACCTGGACGAGTGAGTCACGCATCTCCAGACCGACGTGGACGAACTGCGCTACCTCCTGATGGAGGTACTGGATGTAGCAAAGGAACGCCCAACAGGAGGGGGAGACGAGCTAGAGGCTGGGGCCACCGCCGAAGTCCCTGGGGCACTGGCACGGGAAGAGGCACGGCAACCCGCCCCCCAGCCAGTCCGACCGGTCCCAGACCGTCAGCTGGAGCCACAGGCCCGAAAATTGGGAGTCAGGTATGATGGGGACCCTCAGACCTTGCCCTGTTTTTTGTCCCAAGTGGCTGATCATATGGAGGAATGGGGGCCCACCTTTCCCACCGAAGCAGCCAAGGTGAAGTGTGTAGCCCGGCACCTCAAAGGTGAGGCAGCCAACTGGCTGGTGCAACTCTATGACTGCCAAGCTGCAGAATTACGAAGTCTGGTGGACTTCATGAGAGCCTGAAGGCCAGATTTGAGGACCCCTTCAGAGCAAGCACGGCTTTGGCAGGCCTGAAGGCCCTAGACCAGGGAGCCCAAATATGCCATGGAGTTCAGGAGACTGGTTGCCCAAGTGCCAGATTGGATGAAGATTCAATACTTCAAGATTCAATACTACGTCTGCGTCCTGAGATTGTGAAGTGGGCACTGACAATGGGCAACCCCCCCACCGCCCTCGAATGGATTTGGCTTGCGGGAGAGGTGGAGGCCGTGCTGCATGAAGTCAAAATGCTGACCCAGCGGAGGTATAAAGAGGGCAAGGGGAGAGAAAACAAGCCTGCCGGGGCAAAGAATAAAGGAAAGCCTGGTCAGATGTCCGACGATGAAAAAGAGTGACGCCGAAGGCTGGGGCTATGCCTGGGCTGCGGTTGGAAAGGCCATCTGGTTGCTAGCTGCCCAGAACGAAGCTTGGAAAAGAAACCGTCCCCTTTTACGGCCCCACCAGCGACCACTTCCAAAAAGGGAAAAGGGAAGACAGAGAAAAAAAGCTACGCTGACCGCGGACTCCAAGTTGCGACGGAGGACGAGGGGGAGGTCTGGACAGACAGTGACAGCACTGGTTCAGAGGAGTCGGCTTTAAACTCCCAGAGCCTGCCTTAAAAAGCGGCCAGAGGCAGGCTGTGAGTCGGGACGGCCGCAAATCCATGGTGAGTGGGGGCATCCCCCTCTATACTTTGACTGTGACTTTGATGGTGGGGCAGGGGCAGAGAGCCATGGCCCTTATGGCTGCAGTGGACTCTGGGTGCACCAGGTGTTTAATCAATCCGGAGGTGGTCAAGAGTCTGGGCATAAAAACCCAAGGCTTACGGGATCCCATTCCCTTCTCCCAAATGAATGGCAGCCTGATGGGAGGGCAAGCCTCCGTGGAACGAACCACTTCAGTGTGACTAGGAATAGCAGACCATTGGGAGCGGATCCAGTTATCATTACCACCTCATGTTGAGGATAGGCTGGTTATACCACCATAATCCCCACACCAAATGGAGGCAGAGACAGCTGGTGTTCGGCGATCCAATCTGTCATGAACACTGTTTAGATCCCGCTATAAAGGTTCCCCAAGTGCAAAAGTCTGTGGTGATGCCCCGACCACAGTCAGTTGAGGCTGCCACTCATCTGGAGCCAGTGGCCAGAGGGGAGGCTTCGGCCTCCCATGACTGGGGGAGGGGGGGGAAATGGCGGAGACTGATGACAGCATCCTGGAGTCCGGAGTCACCTATCCTGAGTGTTATGAGGATCTCAAAGAGGTGTTTGAAGCTAAAGAAAGCGACGTGCCGCCACCACATCGAGAGACAGATTGTGCTATAGAAATAGAGCCAGGGGCACCTCTGCCTAAACCTAAACTATATTCGATGACCCCTCGGGAGTTGACCACCCTCAAGGAGTTTGTAGAAAAGAACCTGGCAAGGGGGTTTATTAGGCCATCCACCTCCACTTTTGCGGCGTCCATATTTTTCACAGAGAAGAAAGATAGGATCCTACGTTTGGTCACCGATTATCGAAATTTGAATGGGATTTGTGGCACCAAGAAGTATCCCTTGCCCTTAATGAAAGACATGTTGGGACGCCTGGTCATGGGCAAGGTGTTCACCAAATTAGATTTGAGAGACGCTTATTATCGAGTGCGAATTAGGCAGAGAGATGAATATAAGATTGCCTTCAATTGTCCCTTGGGGGCCTTTGAATATCGAGTCCTCCCCTTTAGCTTATCGGGGGCCCCCGGGGTGTTTATGAGACTTGTTAACGAGGTGCTACACGATCTGTTGTTTGAGGGGGTGCTGGTGTACTTGGACAATGTTATAATATAATCTCAAGACTTGGAGAGCCATGTGCAGTTGGTAAGGGAGGTGCTGAAGCGTTTGCTGGACAACCAGCTGTATGTGAAGTTGTCTAAATGTCACTTCCACACCGACAAGCTGGACTTTTTGGGGTACCGTGTGTCAGCTCAGGGACTTGAGATGACTCCCCAAAAAGTCCAAACGGTGTTGGATTGGGCCCCTCCTACGAATAGAAAACAAGTGCAATGGTTTTTAGGCTTTGCTAACTTTTATCGACAGTTCATCCCGGAGTTTGCTAAAATAGCTTTGCCAATCAGTGACCTGTTAAAGACAGAAACCCAGGAAAGGGGAGACTGGGGCACGGGGGCTAAGGAAAAGAAACCACCCAAGCCCTCAACCCCAATTCAATGGACAGATAAGTGCCAGAGGGCTTTTGACCAGCTGAAGCAACTATTCAGCTCGGAACCCATTTTATTATATTCGGACCCCAACAAACCTTTTGTAATCCAGGTGGATGCCAGTGACCAGGCAATGGGAGCAGTATTATTGCAAAAGGACAATAATGAAGTGTTGAGGCCATGTGCCTATTTGTCCCATAAGTTCCAAAAAGGGGAATTAGGGTAGCCCACCTGGGAAAAGGAAGCGTTTGCTATTAAACATGCTCTGGACAGTTGGAGACAGTTCTTGGAAGGGGCACCCCACCCTTTCGAAGTTTGGACAGACCACCGTAATTTGGAGGCCCTGCAAACTCCCAGAAAGCTAACCCCCAAACAGCGGAGGTGGGCAAAGGAGTTTTACAAATACAAATACAAATTAAAGTTCTTCCCAGGGTGGCAGAACATTTTGGCTGATGCCTTGTCCAGATTCCCTCATCACATGGGCAAGAGCAAGTTCCACTACAGACCATTTTTTTCTCCTGAACAACTGGGACTGTCTGTGGTGACCCACAGTCAAGCTAGGCAAGAACCTGTCAAAACTTTGCCTCTGTTAGACGGTCTGTTGCAAAAGGTCAAACGGGAGGCTGAGAAAGATGAATGGCTACAAAAACACAAAGATCAATTAACTTCAAACGCCCAGGGTTTGTGGGTTAAGGACTCCGGGATCTATGTTCCTGCTGTGATGCGGCTGGAGATATTGAAGTTGTGTCATGACTCCAGGACTGCTGGGCATTGGGGATACCTAAAGACCTGGCACAAAGTTCGAAAGACATACTGGTGGGAGGGGGTGTGGGCAGAGGTAGAGGACTATTTAAAAAGTTGTCTGGTTTGTGCAAGAGCCAAACCAGTTATTGGAAAGCCAAGGGGTCTTTTGCAGCCTCTGCCTACTCTAGATGGACCCTTGAAACACATTGCCATGGATTTTATTACTGACTTACCTGAAAGCAAGGGGAAAAACACCATTTGGGTGGTGATGGATTTGTTTTCTAAGCAAGCCCATTATGTAGCTTGCAAAGGGATGCCTAGCTCTACTAAACTAGCTGACTTATTCATTATGCACATATATAAATATCATGGTTTGCCAGACAGAATTGTAAGTGATCGGGGAAGCACTTTCACATCCAAGTTTTGGAGAGTTTTACAGAAAAAAATTGGGAGTGGAATTGGCATTGAGCACTTCCCATCATCCACAGACGGATGGGCAGTGTGAAAAGACTAACATGGCCCTTGAATGGTACCTTCGATGCCATACCAACTATTTGCAGGATGATTGGTATGATTTGTTGCCCCATGCTGAAGTGGCGTTCAACAGTGCCATCCATCGGAGCATGGGTCGTTGGCCCTTCGAAATCACCTACGGTTTTGAGCCTAAGACCCTTCTGGCTTTGCCTGTAGAACCTTCCAACCCGTGACTCAATGGGTGGATAAAATTAAGGGGGTTTGGCCACAGATCGTCAAGGCCTTGGAAGGGGCAAAAAAGGATTATAAAAAGTTTGCTGATAAAAAGAGATCTTTGGGGTGGGATATAAATCCTGGGGACCGAGTGTTTCTGTCTACTAAGCACCTGAAAACCAGACACCCTTCTAAGAAGTTGGGGCCCAAATATATTGGGCCTTTCCCAGTGAAAAGACTGGTCAATGAGGTGACGGCTGAATTGGACTTGCCCAAGTCTTACAGACATTTGCATCCTTCCATTTTAGCTTGCTGAAGCTGGACCGGAGCACCGGACGATGGAAGTGGGACGATTCACCGCCCCTCCCTATGATGATCGAGGGGGAACAGCATTTTGAAGTTGCAAAACTTTTAGACTCTAGGGTTCACAGGGGTAAACTGAAGTACCTGGTTCGCTGGAAACACTTCTCAGCGGATCATGATGAGGGGTGTTTGCCAAACATGTTAGAGCCCCTGATTTAGTTACTAAGTTTCATAGGGCTTATCCTAACAAACCGCATTTGTAGTCTGTTTGAATGGAATTCTTCTCCTTTGCTGTCTTGGGGGAGACTCTTCTTTTAGGGGGGCAGACTGATAGAATCCCTATAGTCTTCTACCAGATATATGGTTAAGGGTGCTTATGGGGAGGATAGGTATTAGAGTGTATAAGAGTGTATAACTATGCCAGGTGACTGTTATCAGTCGACCTTGTAACTGCCCGGCTCAGAGGCTTGGAATGTAACAGCAACAGCGTCTGGTGGGATGAGAGCTGGCAGGGAGGGAGTGATGGGGGTACAGAAACTGATGGGAAAGAGGTGGAATGTGTTAGTTCACGGGCTTTTGGCAGTGAGGGGAGGAGTAGGACTGCTGGGGCTATTTGGATGTGTTGGGGTGGGAACTGGTCAGTTTCAGCTAAGAAGCTGGATGGTGTGGTATTGCTGATCCTGGAGCATCAATAAAGTTCTGTTTATTCTACATGAAGCTGACTGGTTGATTGTCTGGGATTCTGGACCCCTGTCCTGACACCTCTTAAACTTCTCTTCTCTAGGCTAAAGATTCCCAGCTCCCTAAGTCGTTCCTCGTAGGGCATGGTTTCCAGACCCTTCACCATTTTAGTCGCCCTCCTTTGGACATGCTCCAGTTTCTCCACATCCTTTTTGAATTGTGGTGCCCAGAACTGGACACAGTATTCCAGGTGGGGCCTGACCAAAGCAGAATAGAGTGGAACTATTACTTCCTTTGATCTAGACACTATACTTCTATTGATGCAGCCTAAAATTGCATTGGCCTTTTTAGCTGCTGCATAGCACAATTTGACTCATGCTCAACATAATAATAATAATAATAATAATAATAATAATAATATTTATTTCTATTTCTATTCTATTCTATCAAGTGGTCCACTTGGACTCCTAGATCCTTTTCACATGTTGTCTCATTCAGCCATCCTATATCTGTGCATTTCATTTTTCCTCCCTAAGTGCAGAACCTTACATTTGTCTGTGTTGAACTTTATTTTGCCAGCTTTGGCCCAGCTTTTCAGTCTATTCAGGTCATTTTGAATTTTGATCCTGTCCTCTGGGGTATTAGCTACTCCTCCTAATTTGGTGTCATCTGCAAATTTGATAACTAGGCCCTCAATAATTTCATCCAAATCATTAATAAAGATGTTGAATAGCACTGGGCCCAGGACAGAACCCTGTGGCACCCCACTGGTCACTTCTTTCCAGGTTGAAAAGGAGCCATTGTTGAGCACCCTTTGGGTTCTGCCGGTCAACCAGTTACAAATCCATGTAACAGTTAACTTATCTAGTACACATTTAACAAGCTTGTTTTCAAGAATGTCATGGGGAACCTTGTCAAAGGCCTTACTGAAATTGAGGAATACTATATCCACAGCACTCCCTTCATCTACCAAGCTGGTAATTTTATCAAAGAAAGAGATCAGGTTTGTTTGGCATGACTTGTTTCTCTGAAACCCATGTTGACTTTTTGTGATTATGGCATTAGCTTCTACATGTTCACAGACTCTGCTTAATGATCTGCTCCAGAATCTTTCCTGGAATTGATGTCAGACTAACTGGACGATAATTGTTGGGATCTCCCCCTCCCCCCCTTTTTTAATTTTATTTTATTTTATTTTTTTTTTTTTTTGAAGATGGGGACAACGTTTGCCCTCCTCCAGTCTGCTGGGACTTCTCCTGTTCTCCAGGATTTCTCAAAGATTATTGCCAATGGTTCCGATATTACATTTGCCAGTTCTTTTAATACCCTTGGATGTAGTTTATCTGGTCCTGGAGACTTATATTCATTTAGTTAGCCAGGCATTCCTGTACTATCTCTTTACTTATTCTGTGTTGAAATTCCCCTATTCTGTCTTCTGCTCCATTTTGAGCACCCTTTGCCTTTTTTGAGAAGACTGAAGCAAAGAAGGTGTTGAGTAATTCTGCCTTTTCTCTGTCCCCTGTTAGCATTTTGCCATCTTCAGCACGCAGTGGCCCAACCATTTCCTTCTTCTTCCTTTTGCTGCGGACATATTAAAGCCTTTTTTATTGTTCTTAGCCTCTCTAGCAAGCCTGAGTTCATTCTGATCTTTAGCTTTTCTGACTTTATCCCGACATGACTTAAAGTTACTGCATAGTGTGGGACAAAGTATGTGTCACAATCATAGAAACATAGAGTTAGATGGTCCTCCAATGGCCATCTAGCCCAACCCTCTGCTGGTGTAGCAGTCCACAACTAAGACATCCCTAAGAGATGACCACCCAACCTCAATTGAGAAACCTCCAATGAAGCAGAGTAGTCCACTATCTTCCGAGGAAGTCCACTCCACGATCTGGGAGCTGTTAGAAAGTTTTACCTAACCTCTAGATGGACTCTCCTTTGTATTAATTTGGATCATGGGTTTGGATCTTGCCTTCTGGAGTAACTTCAAGCATGGCATAGTGGCTTATGTGTTAGATTGTGACTTTGGAGACCAGGGTTGATTCCCCACTTGGCCACGAAACCCACTGGGTGGCTTTAGGCATGTCACACTCTCTCTGGCTCAGGGGAAGGCAACGGCAAACCTCCTTTTCAGGATGGAGGTGGTGCAGAAGGGAGACCCTTGTTACGGGAGAGGAGACTGTGTTGCTTAGTGGGAAGAGCTGAGCTGCTTTTGTGGGACAAGGAGGTCAATTTTGGTTTCCTGAAACAGAACAGAGACTTATTTGCCTAGGTAAGTTTGTAAGGAAGAAATGGGGATGAAAGTGACCAAACTTCTTTAAATCTGAACTCTAGAAAAAAAAGATGGAGGAAATAAATAAATAAATGCCTCCCTCACTTCAGGTGGACTTCTTGAGGTGGGGTGGGGGGAAAGGGCTTGTATGACAGTTTGATGATTACTAGTAGCACAGAATGAAGGAAGCATCAACGTGTGAATGAAAAATGATTTTCCACTGTAATCCACGAAAGAGTTTTTTTTTTCTCCTGTTGCTTAGTCCTGCTTAGAGTAGAGTTATGGTGACTCCCTCTGGTTTCTGACTAACAGGCTGTATAGACTTGCATCAAAGGTGGCATGGGGGTGGAGTGGGGGGTGGCGTCCGCATGACGCATGCTCTCATTTCACCCCATACTGCACACCCCACCACATGGCAGGCAGCATCACGGTGCTCCTCTGGCACCACATCCAGATGACGCAGCGCCAAAAGAGTGCTGAAAAGCCACAGCATGGCAGCTATGGTGCCCTTTCCACAGTGCAAAAAAAACAAAAACAACCCCCCCCCCAGCTTTTTGCAGTTCTTTTTTGTGTCACAGAAAGGCCAGATTGGGACCACGGCATGTAGTTGCTGGAGCCCCAATCTGGCACTAAAAGGGGTGGTCTGTTGAGCCTCTAAGTCAAGATCTAATCTTTAGGCTGAAATCTTCTACACAATTTCCAGGATGTGCTCCCCCCTCCCCTTGGGACCATCCAGGAAACATTCCTGGTAAACCAAAAAGAATTTCTGATTGTAAGATAAGAAACAATTTGGCTTTTTAAAAATCTTGTTTTATTCTTCTCCACTTCTACTCATGTTTGAATTGATACAAGACTGCATCCCTCTGCCTATGTTCCATAGTGTAAATCTGATGAAATCTATTTCTCATGATTGTCTCTTTCATTCTGGCTTTTTCCTAAACTTTTAGGACCTAGTTGGTTTTATGCAGATCTTCACTGGCCCAGACTGCTTTGTTCTCATTTGTCCAGTTGTTTAATATTTTGATTGCTGTTCTTGTTCACTGTTTCCTATTGTTTAATTTTGGTTCACTGATATTAATGTACATAGCTCTGAGATCTCTATAATATGGGATGCAGAATAAATGGTTTAATAAATAAATGAATGGATACTGCAATCCTGTATGTATGTGTGTGTGTGTGTATATATATATATATATATATACACACACGAGGGGGGTATTCAAAAGTTTTAAATGATTACCTTTTTAAAAAACTGAGATAAAGTTTGTTTTGATTTGTAGTTGTTAACTTATCTCTATGTAGTCACTAGCTAGATTTATATATTTTTCCCCAGTGTATCTTGACCCTCCAAATAATTGTAGAAGCCTGCAGATTGCACCTGATGAGGGTTTTACACTTTAGTCACTTCTGGCAGAGCAAGTCACAAAAATAAAAGACACAATGAGCTGATTTTCTCGGCAACGTGCACTTTGGGACCAATAATGACACTGACAAAATTTCATCAATATGCCATAATAACTTCCGGGTGATAATTAGTACTTTTCAATACCTCCTCGTAAGGCACAATCTGAAGACTTCTACAATATCAGGTATTCGGAGGGTCAAGATATGCTGGGAAAAAATGTATAAATCTAGATAGTGACTACGCAGAGATAAGTTAACAACTACAAATCGAAACAAACTTTCTGTCAATTTTTTTTAAAAAGGTGATCATTAAAACTTTTGGATGCCCATATTTATATATAGTATTAGACATAAGCCTAGGGAGTGATTTTAGCATTTTAGATGCCACAGTGTTCCTTTCAGTTTTCAGTGCAAGAGAAAACTCAACTGCCATCTAGAATAAAAAAGAAAAAGTCACTGAGGAAGTAACAAAGTTTATTTTGTCTGCCATTAAGACTCAGAAAGCAATGTGCCATAAAAATTAAAAGTGAAGTAAAATAATTTGGACAAAACTCTTATGGAAAAAGTGTAATATGGTTTTTGGATGTTGCAAATAAGCCCACAAATATATATATTTAGTACTTGTTTTAAACCTGTTTTTAGCAGAACTTATGGTACAACTGTAATATTGTATTTTTATGTTTGCTTAAATATTTTATGTTGTTATGTACTGATTTATTTCTATGTCTGCCTTGATCTGTTGACTGCAATAAAGACGATTGATTGATTGATTGATTGATGGGGGGGGGAGGAGACTTTCAAAGAAACCAAAGCCCAGAAATCCAAATGTGTAGAAAGGGTCCCAGTCCTTCCATCACCCCCCAAGAATGAGCAAGGAGCCCACTTCTCAGCCCTACCCAGGCTGAGGCTTTTCTTTCTCTGTTGTTAGGAATCTAAGAAATGGCCTCTTTTAACCCTCTTTTCTCTCTCCTACAGACAGCGCAATGGCATCAGGGGCCCCACCTGGATCCTCTCTTTTTCGGGGTGAAAGGGAAATAGCTACCATGGATCCCACTGCTGCAAGAAAGTCTCAAGGGGACCAGATAAGGAAATTGAGATGCCTCCTCTTTCTTTCATCAAGAAACCATCCATCTAAAAAGTTGGGAAAATAAAAGCAAATGGAGGTTGCCCTGTGCAAGTTGTGGAGTGATTTGGTCCAGTATGGAATGTCCATATGCAATCCAATGTTGCAGAAGTGGAGTTGCACATGCGGCCCCCTTGTGCATGAACATGCATGGATATCCATGTGCACTTGGTTTTATATTTAGTGGCACATTTGCTTCAGTTGTCACGCAGTGTTGCCATTCAACACAAGGGTTGCATAGAAACCATTCAGAAGCTCTCTGGACAAGACCTTTACTTGGAATCACACGTTGTATAATTCCAAGTAAAAGTCTCATCCAGAGAGTTTCTGAGCCATCCCTGAAAGGAGTCTTGGTGGTGCAGTGATTAAATGCCTGTACTGCATCCATTCACATCCACAAGGTTGTGAATTCGATCCAGGGACTTCAAGGTTCATTCAGCCTGGTATCCTTCTTGGGTCACTAAAATGCTTTGACCATGTTTCTCCCCTCTTACCCTCCCTTCACTGGCTCCCCTTCCCCTTCCACATCCAGTACAAGCTTTTGTTATTGACTTTTAAAACCGTCCACGGACTGGCCCCTCCTTACTTGTCTGAACTTCTTTCTCCTCACACTCCTTCTCGTGCCCTCCGTTCTGGTAGTCAAGGCCTCCTGTCCCAGCCGAGGATTTCCACTGCTGTCCTGGATTAGTTCCTTTTCACTTGCTGCTCCTCACTCCTGGAACCTTCTTCCCCCACATATACGCCTCATCACTTCTCTAACCGGGTTCAAAAGTAAATTAAAGACTATATTGTTTAGGGAAGCATTCCCAGGATTATGCCATCAGCCCCAGGATGCCTCCTCTTAACTATGTATTAAGAACCCAAGCCCTCCCTCCAGTCCATCTGCCTTGGTCCAGGCCTCAGAGGGAGAGAAGAACCACTGCACCTCATCCCCTTCCCACCACCTTCCCCTTTTCCTTTTGTGTTGTCTTTTAAACTGTAAGCCTGAGGGCAGGGATCCATCTAACTATAAGATTGTATGTACAGCACTGTGTAAACTTACAGCGCTATATATGTAATAATAATAATAATAATAATAATAATAATAATACCCAACCTGTTTGGGGGCAGTTAGCTTTACACATTGTAAACCACTTACTTAACAATAAGTGCACTGATAAGCAATATAGAAATGTACTTGGTATTGCTGTTATCCTTTCTTCAGACAACCTATTCAAGCAGTGGAGTATGAACACAGGATGCTTCTGTACGGGGTAAATATGTTTGGAATAAATTATTTGTATTTCAAGAACTCTTGAATTTTTTCCTCTTTCTTTCAGACCATGGTCTCCTTTGAGGAGGTGGCTGTATATTTCAGCAAAGGGGAGTGGGACCTTCTGGATCCAGGCCAGAAGGGTCTCTACAAGGAAGTCATGCTGGAGAATTACAGGAATGTGGCCTCTTCAGGTAATGATCCCTTTTGTCACTGCCAGATTGATTCTGAAAGTAATAGATTCCTCTTTGGGACATTTTCCATTGTACTTTAGAGGTGGCAATGTAGAAATGGTTGGAAGCTAAATTGTGCTCTGTATGTGCCTTCTACACCACACTGCACCAAACACAAATTCATCCAATGCCATTTTCTAAATGTAGTATTCCATTTTGGGGAGTAACAATTCAATCAGAGTTCATTACAGATAAGGGATGGAGCATGAGGCCTTGTTTTTAACTCTACTATAGCCCAATTATCTCTAACAAGCATCTATTGAGTTTGACTTTGGGAAAACAGGGATAAACCATAAAGGTGAAAACGTAATGCTCAACAAAAAATGTTGAGGATATTGCAAATCTATATGACAAAAATGAGCTAAATAGGATTCTTGGGAAGGGATGGTTGTGTTCCAGCTTTGGCCCTGAATTTGTCCATTCTAATAAAGAGAAGGGGGTGTGCATTACTAATTTCTTGAGAAGGGGCATGCTCACATTTGGGATTTTTACTGCCCGCCCCCATCCCCCTGGTAACATACTCCACATAAGCAACCATGGCATTTTGCTGCCTGATGAAATGGCGGCTGTGCCTATTCCAATTGTAGAACCTGGGAGAGTGATACTGGCAGTGGGCATCATGCTGCTCAGGGGAGGGGTGGGTGGAAGGAAAGCCAAATGGCACACTTCTGTCCCACAACATCTCCCTCCCCTCCCCATCACTCAGCATCTGCATCCTGAGATGGCTGCCTCTTCTTGCCCAATCAGAGGCCATGAAACACCTTTCCTGTTTATTAGCAAGATAACTGTGTAAATATATCTGCTCTTAGTGTTTTTTTAGTGGTCAGAAGAAATCGGGAGTGGGTGAGTATCCCTGAGGATTTTTTACAAAGTACTAAATACATTCTCTCTGTTTCTTTTCTTTTCTTTTTTTGTTTGAAGAATATCCTAAGCTAGATCTCATCTCCTGCCTGGAAGAAGGAAGAGATCCCTTTGATCAGGGATCCACGGAATGGGAGAGATTGGAAGGTATCTGCCTAGATGTGTGGTCAAGATACTCCTTGTCTGGAAGTTAAGGGGGCAGGGTGTGGGTGAGACCTTAGTGAAGTTTCTTGCCCATAAATGGATTGTTCATTATTTTCGTGGACTGGTGAATTATTCTGATGGACCTGGTGGTGTCTGATCCGAGATAAATGTATAGTTGTGAACGTAGCTTCCCATGCTGACTCCAACACTCTCTAGGTTCCATGAATTTGTTAGTTTCTTCTCAATAGAGACTCTGCAGTGTATATTAAAGTGTGGTTCATATTTATAGTATTGCCTACAATACTTCACCCTGCTCTTCTGGGATCTGTAGGCAATACTATAAAAGTGGGCCACTTTTGCCTTTGTGTCTCACCGCAGATTCTTTTTCACTGGGCAAAAAGGGAAAAGATATTTATTTAATTTCTATCCAGCCTTTTTCCCAGTGTCATGAAGATCCCCGTGACTAGATTGGGATTTTTTTCCACTTCAGTGAATCTTCCCTAATTTTCCCTTTTCCTAACCTTACTAAAACCGTGAGTTTACTTCAGTTCTCATAACCTTATGGAACTGCTGTTGTATCAGAACAGGAAAGAGAGCCAAGCATCTGTGGCAAGTCAAGTTAAGGGAGAAATTGACCAGAATGAAATTGATTTTATGGGCCGCGAGAGTAGCAAATAGGAAAGGGAAGGGAATTTCAGTATGGCACATTAAAAGAAATGGGCAGAATCTCTAGGAGATGAAGAACGTAATTGGGATTCATGCCTGACTGGATTCTTGGTTTCTTTGATTTGCTCCTAATGGGATCCTCTTTTTTTTCCTCAAATAGATAATGAGCAGTGGAATGAGAAGACTAAGAAGATAGGTGTGGCATCATGGCAAATGACAGAGCCTACCATGGAAAAAGATCAGTTTGGATTTGAAAAGGGACTGAAAACACAAAGCCAAAACCAAGGGAAGAATGGGAAGAATTCCTCTGCCTCCCAGAGAGCAGATCTTTCTGCACTTCTGACCTCACAGTCAAGCCATTTAAATTGACCTGTCTGTGGGAAAATATGGCGAGACAAATCAAAATTAAACAGACATTTCAGAGTCCACACTGGGGTGAAACTATATAAATGCATGGAGTGTGGAAAGAGCTTCAGGGATAGGGCATATCTAAATTTACATCAAAGAACCCACACAGGGGAGAAGCCATATCATTGCATGGAATGTGGGAAGAGCTTCAGTCAGAGTGCACATCTACGTGCACATGAAAAAACGCACACAAGGGAGAAACTATATGCATGTGTAGAATGTGGAAAAAGCTTCTCTCGTCGTCAAAATTTACATACACATCAAAGAACCCATACAGGGGAAAAACCATATAAGTGCATAGAATGTGGGAAGAATTTCAGTGGCACCGGAACATATAAGAAACATAAGAGAACCCACACAGGAGAGAAACTGTATAAATGCATGGAATGTGGAAAGAGCTTTAGGGACAGTGAATATCTAAATTCACATCAAAGAATCCACACAGGGGAGAAGCCATATCTTTGTATAGAATGTGGAAAGAGTTTTGGTCAGAGCAGAAGCCTCCGTTCACATAAAAAAACTCACATGGGGGAGAAACCGTATAAATGCATGGAATGTGGAAAGAATTTCCGTCACAGGGGATCATACAACAAACATCAAAGAACCCACACAGGAGAGAAACCATATCAATGTAATGAATGTGGAAAGAGCTTCAGTGATAGAGGATATCTAAATTTACACCAAAGAACTCACACAGGGGAGAAGCCATATCAGTGCATGGAATGTGGGAAGAGCTTCAGTCAGAGTGCACATCTACGTTCACATCAGAAAACTCACTCGGGGGAGAAACTACATGAATGCATAGAATGTGGAAAGAGCTTCTCTCATCGTCAAAATTTACGTTCTCATCAAAGAACTCACACAGGGGAGAAACCATATAAATGCATGGAATGTGGAAAGACTTTCAGTGGCAGTGGAACATACAAGAAACATAAAAGAATCCACTCAGGGGAGAAACCATATAAATGCTTGCAGTGTGGCAAGAGCTTCAGTCAGAGTGGACATCTACATAGACATCAGAAAACTCACATGGGGGAGAAAATATATAAGTTTGTGGAAACAACTTGGAATGTGGAAATAGGTTCAGCAATAATGGATTGTGTGCCCAGCATCAACCAAATGACACAAACGCATTGCATATTGAAGGATGAATACTCCTGTTACATGGAATGTGGAAAGATCTTCAAAGACAATACAGTGTTGTAATATTATATACAAAATATGGAGGAAAGTCTCGTTCAGAAGATGAAATTTATTCATCGTGAAGGAATACTTTCAAGAGAAGCCAGATAGATATGTAGAATGATAATAGAACTTTGTTAGAAGTAGAACATTGACTGAACTTCATTTCAAATTTGCTGTTTTAGGAAAAACATAAATTCTTATGCTAACTCAGATCTCTCATTGGAATTTTGTCATATTGTTCTGGGTTCAACAGGGTTGCAGCAAGGTTTAAAGGACTAATTTCAGAGAGAGATTGGCAGCACCAGAGTTTCTACAGCTGCTTCTCCCAAAAGAGCTGAACACACAAATGCACAGAATGTAAAGAAAGCTTTAGTCAACATGAATATTTGTATTCATGTCAATCTTGTATTCATATCAATCAGAAGAGGGTCCAACCTCCTCTGGTGAGTTTTGTAGGCAAATGGACAGAAAGGATGAAACAGGCTGATAAAAAGGAGGTAGAGGATATATATGTATAAACATACCTGTATACTGTATAAAAATCTCTTTCTTTCCCCAGCTGGCTTCATGTAAAATTAATTTCTGAAGCAAAGAAGAGCCAGACGATCTAGTACGATTTCTGTCGCTATCTTGAGCTCACCCAGATTCCTCCCAAGAAATTGGCTGGAAAGCCAATTAGAGCAGTTGTGACCAGTAGCCATGGATATGAAACATGGGGGGGGGGGGTATTTTGAGAAGACAAATACAGAATTGAAAGCATATCTTTGTAACTGCAGACAAAGTGCTATTTTTGAACCGTAAACTGGTTTTATGAAGTGTTAAGTGTTCAGAGAAGATAGATGTGCTAGTCTGTTTCAGCTTGAAAAGCCACAAAGGAATCACATTGCAGTTCTGAGACTAATTGAGCAAGAAGGAACTTTGCAGAAGTTTTGGGAAACTCCATATCTTCTGCCTGCTTCCTCAGACCAGGTTGCAAAGGACTGGAACCCACAAAAGCTTCCTCTAGAAACAAGGTGACCACATGTCATAACTGCAGAGAACACGGCACCACAAAATGTAGGATGTTCAAGAAAAATGTAGGACTTTACAAAATAAAAGCTAAAAACACTAACAAATTCATTTATAGCTATATTATGCATACTTCATTTTATTATGTACCCAACCGTAATTTTCTAATCAATTTATCTTGGTTAAAATGCCTGTTGGCCTGCAATATAGTTATAGAAACCTTGACTGAATTTAAATTATTCTCATTTGTCCATTGTGCTGAAATAAAGGAGGGGGGGGGGAATCTTTCAATATTTGCATTATGTCCTCAACCAGCCCATTGCCTACAACAAGGCCTCAAGGTAAAAATTAGGAAAGAGTTTGAGGAGGTCCTGCCTTTAGTCTTCACAACATCTTAGTGAGGGAGAAATAGCTGGTCCAAAATCAACTCAGAGATTTTATGAACAACCCAAAGTGAGAAAGACTCCAGGGATCAGTGGACAAGTTGTTTCTCTGTTTCTTACAGGATGCAGCATGGATACCTGGACTGTAGATGAATGGAAGTACCATAGATCTCAATGTTAACAAAAATGGCAGGGGGAATAGGTTGAAAATTTGGTCTGGGATTATCAGACTTTTAAATGTCTATGTGCCTGACCATTTGGTGATTCAGATGTATGTATAGGGAAAGAAACAATTAGTGAACGGAAAATAATTCCTCACTGGAAAACAGGAATGCATTTTTTATCCTCTTGCTGCTCCCCTACCCCAGTCCTGCTTAGAGTAGGCCCATTAACAACTGAACTCTGAATGAACAACTGAATGTAAGAACAAGCTGTGAGTTATAATCAAACAAGCAGTACCCAAAGCTACTCAATGTATACTGGTTTCCTCACTTTGTATTTATGTGTATATGTATGTATTTGCTCACGTTTCTCCTGGAGTGGAACCTAAGGCAGCTGTACTCACCATGATCCTGATTACTAATTTCAAAGATGGGCATGGTTTGCATAATATCCTTGAGGCAGCCCACATTTGCAATGTGCACTCTTGTGTAACTGATACCTCACAGGCTCTGGATTCCTCTGTGATGGCCAGGTAAACAGAAGGAACAAAAACCCTAACCTGGCCTGCTCCTGTTTTTATAAGTTTATTATACAAAAACCACCAAGCCTTCCGCAACATGGAGACAAGAGTACCATTAAATGTAATGTCTACCAAGCAAACAGCTGATGAAAGCACAATGTTGACTACGGGAGAGCTCACCCTCTTGAGTTTTTATTGCTCCTTGCATTTCTTTGTTAACCCTGATTGTTTATTTTCATATTTTAATATGCACCATCCGTTACAGAGCTGGGGATCACATATATGTTGTTGGACTGCAACTACCATTGAGCCTGAATTAAAACAGCCATTTGGATGAAGGTTGAGCGTTTACAATCCAACAGCTTCTGGGAAGCAGATGTATTTCCCTTTCTGGTATCACACATTTACCTTATGGTTTGTGGTAACCATTACCTGCTGTAATTTTTTACTATTACCCTGTTTGCACCCAACAGAACAATGATCTGACAAATTTGTGATTACATCTGAATATTGTGACTTGGACTCAAATGACAGCATAGCAAAAGACCCTCTGCTGTATGATCTTGGTAAATATTTACATTGTCATCCTTCTTAAGCTCTCTCCAAACCAACACCCTTCAGATGCATTGGACCATGATGACTGGAGATACTGAGAATTGCAGTCTGTCACACATGGAGGTTGCCCAATTAGAGAAGACTGTCCTGGATTAAGGGAAGGGGGTTCCTACATGTATACAGGAGAGAAGAAGGAGGAGGAAAGAAAGAGAAAGATTGCTTCAATCCCCTTTACCTGGATGGGGAAAAGGTTTTGTTTTCTTCTTGAGTCTTACTCTTATTTTTGATATAATTCGTGATCTGTGCCACAGTCGGCACCTGGTATAGTCTTGGCCACCAGTATAGAGTTCCGCTATCTTTTACTTTCAATTATATAGTCTATTTGATTTTTGTGTTGCCCATCTGATGATGTACATGTATATAGCCTTCTTTCTGGTTATATGAAAAATCTGTTGGCAATGAATAGGTTGTTGGCTTCCCAAAAATCTATCAGATGCTCACCTGCTTCATTTCTTTTGCCTAATCCAAATGTGCCTACTGTTTTTTATTCCTCTTTGCTTCCAACTTTTGTATTCCAGTCTCCATTGAGCAATCTATGCACCACAAAGTCCACATTATGAAATGTATGAGGAGTGGAGCCAGCATGGTTAAGTCCTGACAAATGAATCCAAATGCAAAAGTATACAAGGCTCAGCAGTATTACATGCAAAAAGGACTTTGGGATTATTGTTCATTGTAAATTGAACATGACCCAGCATTGTGATGCTGCAGCAAAAAAGGCAAGTACTATTTTAGCCTCCATTAATACAGGCATGCTTTCCAAGTCAAAGGAAGTGATAGACTCACTATATTCTGTGCTGGTCAGGACTCATCTGGAGTACTGCATTGAGTTCTGGGCACCCCATTTTAAGGATAGAGACAAGCTGTAGCAGGTCAGAGAAGGCAACAAGGATGAGAAAAGGCATGGAGAACAAAATCTATGTATAATCAACATCTGGCCTTAGGTATAAACTCAGCTGACACGGCTGTATAACTGAGCTATAATAAATAATAATAAAATCTTTATTTTTATACCGCCCTTCCAATGATCAGGGCGGTGCACAACATATAGAATAATTTAAAAACATTCCAGAATAAACAATAACAGTATCAATACAACAGTACAATAGCAATAGTAATATGCCAAACCAGCTTACAGTGGGGGAGGATGAGGGAGAAATAACAAAAGGGAGAGGAATATCAGGGGTAAGCCTGCCCGAATAAGTGTGTTTTTAACCCCTTTTTAAGCTGGGCAAGAGAGGCAGCCGAGCCGAGCGGAGTTCCAGAGGCTAGGGGCCGAGATGGAAAACGTCCTCTTCATGGTGATTGATGATCTGGCCTCAGGAACTCTTAGTAGCTGTTGCCCGGTGGATCTGAGTGTGCGGGGCGGATTGTATGAGGAGAGGCGGTCCTTCAGGTACTTTGGGCCCAAGCCATTTAGGGCTTTATAGGTAATAACCAGCACTTTGTACTGAGCCCGGAAGCGAATAGGCAGCCAGTGGAGATCTTTCAATACTGGTGTAATATGGCAGGCCCTGGGAACACCAGTGACCAACCATGCTGCCATATTCTGCACTTATTGCAGCTTCCGAGTGTGATACAAAGGCTGCCCCATGTAGAGCGCATTGCAGAAGTTCAATCAGGAGGTTACCAGAGCATGTACTACAGTTTCAAGGTCCCTCCGGTCCAAGTAGGGGTGCAGCTGGCGTAACAGCCGAAGCTGAAAACAGATGCTCCTGACCGTCGCATCCACCTGAGAAGTAAGATGGAGCGACGAATCAAGGAGCACCCCCAGGACTGCGTACAGTGTCCTTTACGGGAAGCGTGATCCCGCTCAGGACAGGTGGAACGACCACCATCCCTGGGCCAGGAGAACCTATCACGAGTACTTCCATTTTCTCTGGATTCAGGCTGAGTCTGTTTTCCCTCATCCAGCCCATTACCGATTCCAGACAGGCCACGAGAGGAGCAACGCCATCCCTGGTCACTGCATCAGTCGGAGACATAGAGAAAATTATTTGGGTGTCATCAGCATACTGATAACCCTGCGCCCCATGCCTCTGGATGATCTCTCCCAGCGGTTTCATGTAAATGTTGAAAAGCATGGGGGACAGAATAGCTCCTTGAGGGACCCCGGATCTGAGGGCCCTCTTATCAGAGCAAACGTCCCCCAGCTGCACCATCTGGAACCTCCCAGAAAGGTAGGACCGGAACCACTAGAGCACAGTGCCTCCGATTCCCACCTCTACCAGGCGTTCCAGAAGGATACCATGGTCGATGGTATCGAAAGCCGCTGAGATGTCCAAGAGCACCAGCAGGGATGCGCTACCCCTGTCAATGCACAGACGGAGATCATCGACCAGGGTGACCATGGCAGTCTCAACCCCGTAGCCCGCCCGAAAACTGGTTTGAAATGGGTCTAGATAATCCGTTTCATCCAAGATCGATTGAAACTGGATCGCAACCGTCCTCTCGATCACCTTCCCCAAAAATGGCAGCAGCAAAACTGGCTGATAGTTGTTGTGAACCAGGGGGTCGAGGGAGGGCTTCTTTAATATAGGTCTTACGATGGCCAATTTAAGATTATCAGGAAACTGCCCTTCCCTCAAGGATGTATTAAAAATCCAGCGTAACAATGATGTTACAGCCGGTCCCCCTTGTGCCGCTAGCCACGAGGGACAGGGATAGAGAGAGCAGGTTGTTTTCCTAACACTTCTAAGGATCTTGTCCACATCCTCGGTACTAACAGACTCAAACTGATCCAGTACAACCAAGTCCACGGAAGCTCTGGACGCCTCTACTCTGGATTCTGCTTTAACACTGGCATCCAGACCTTCGTTTATCCGTGAGATTTTATCCGCGAAGAAGTTGTTAAATTGGTCACAGCAGGCCTAAGTAGGTTCAAGGATTTGGTTCAGGGCAGGAAGGAGCTGAGTTAGCTCCCTCACTACCCTGAACAACTCTGCTGGACGCGACTCCGCGGACACGACATGAGCAGCATAGAACGAATTCTTAGCCGCTCATATCGCCTCTCCGTAGTCCTCCAAAAGGTGGTCTAGGAGAGTCTTGTCGGATAAACGTTGGTGTTTCCGCCAGGCATGCTCTAGCCGTCGCAGAACCCGCTTCCTGGCCCGGAGATCTTCCGTATACCAGGGCTTCTTTTTGGAAGCAGGCCTGAGAGGGCGCTTGGGAGCAATACTGTGTATAGCCCTGGAGAGATCCATATCCCAGGTGTTAACTAGGGCATCAACAGTGTCACCGTCACTTCCAACCATATATCCCTCTAGGGCTTCTTGGAACCTATCAGGTTCCATCAGCCTTTGAGGGTGGACCATTCTAATAGGTCCGCCACCCCCGGGGGGGATCTAGGTTGATGCCTTGATGCTTGCCTCTACCAAGAAATGATCCGTCCATGACAGGGCGGAAATATTAGTGATTTCCGCCCATGGAATTTCCATGTCCGTAAAAACCAAATCGAGTGTATTCCCCGCAGAATGTGTTGGACCCGTAACTAGCTGAGACAGGCCCATGGCTGTCATGGTATCCATGAATTCCCGAGCTGCACCAGATGGAAGATTGTTGGCTGCAAAGGGGATGTTGAAGTCTCCCAGGACTAAGAGCCTGGGGGACTCCAACACCAGCTCCGAGACCAACTGTGTCAGCTTGTTAAGGGAGTCTGTTAGCGCACGGGGTGGCCGGTAGACCAACAGAATCCCTAGACTGTCTCTAGCCTTCAGGGTCAGATAAATACACTCGATATAGGAAGTCTGACGAACATGGTTCCTGGTTAGAGACAAGATGTTTTTATGCACCAAGGCAACACCCCCCTCCCCGCCCACCTAACCTGTTCTGGTCTTTCACCGAGTATCCGGAAGGGAGGGCCTGAGCCCACACAGCATCCCCTTCAGGCCCGAGCCAGGTCTCGGTTATGCACGCCAGGTCACAATGTGGGTCTTGTTCTTGATGGATCTGGCGTTGCACAGGAGCAGAGACAGGGTCTGTGGTACGGCTGGAGTGACCCTCAGGTCCCTTTGGTTAGGAGAGGGACTGGAGGGAGAGATAGGTATTAAGCATTCACCTCTCTTGGTTGCACAAAGAAAAGAAAAAAGGGTATTTCTGCATCTCTACTTATTTACTTCCATTCCAACTGCTCAGCATGACAGCACCAAATAAAATGTGAGCATGTGTGTCAGTTCTACAGAGTTCATCAGATTGAATATGACAAAAAGTGTTGGTGGGCATTGAATGAGAGCTAGCTGCAAACTTTGTATTTATTTACTCCTCATGCATTTGTTTGGGATTTGATGGTTTTATGAGACTCTTTAAGATATAATAGGTGTTCATGAAAAAGCTGCAAGCAGGCAGAGAAAGAAATGGAGCAGAGATGTGACTGCCATCAGCTGGGCTTAAAGTTAAAAGAACAGAGCTCAGTTCCCTAGAGGCAGGAAATGTAAAGACTGGGGGAAGACCACCCTCTTATTCCTAAGCCAGGGAACTGCTGATGAATTTGGTTGATGAATTCAAAGACATGGCTGTACTAGTCTGGAAAATCAGTATATGAAGGGATCTTGTAGCACCTTTGAGACTTAGCTTTAGTAGACTTGAGCCTACTTCCTCAGATGCCTAGGGTAGAGTGGAAAGTCCAGGCACAAATGTATATAAGCAGTCTGTGTGAGTCCACAGGAATGCAAAAATTTGTGGATATGGAGATGAGTTGAAAGGTTCAGTTGGGGGACAAGGCAGGAGGAAGGTTGTTGCCTAAAGCCAAGCTGAGCAGATAACTATATGAATGGGTATTGAGATGTAGTGTGGGAATCAGGACAACACGAGGAACTGACCAATAGCCACAATGAGATTGGGGTTTGCTAGTGTGTGTAGTTTGTGTGTAATTTGCCAGGCAACCATTGTTTCTGTTCAATCTACTGTTGGTGGATTGTAGTTGTTTCTATATCCACAAGTGAGCAAGCAACTGGTGAGGCACACTCCCTCCACTCCAGCTGCCACTGCTGGGGCCTCTGAAGGAGAGAAGAGCCATCTTTGCCTAGTCTCATCAGCTGGTGAGGCACCCTTCTCCATTCCAACTGCCACTGCTGAGGTCTCTGAGGGAGAGAAGAACTATCAGGGGAGAGACTGAGGACCACAGACATGATTAGGAGGTTGTAGGAAGAAAGAGGATGCTGTGTTCGCTAGCCTTGGACCTCTGCTTGCCTCAGAGGTCTTGCTCTTTGCAGGACTGAAGCCCTGATTCAGCAGGCACTGCTCTTTACACTTGCACTTTATTCTTGCAAAGGCTTGTCTTTTTGCTGGACAGAGACAAAGATACAGACCCATGAAAATACCACAGGAAGCCCCTGTGAGTTCACTGCAATCAGATGCATTGGAGAAAATACAAAAGAAGGAAATTTATCCATAGTTCCTAGTCCTTTCTATGTGGGACCAGGCTGTCCTAAGAAAAAGGGCCCTCCCTCCAGTCCATCTCCAGCCTCGGAGGGGGAGAAGACCGGACCTGATCCCCTTCCCCACTGCCATTCCCTTCTCCTTTTGTGTCTTTTTTAAATGAGAGGGCAGTGACCTGTCTAAGTAACAATGAGTAAGACAGTCTGTGAGCCTTTTTGGCTGAAGGGTGGGTATAAATACTCCAAATTAATAAATAAAATAAATAATTCTGAACAATATTTTATTTATGTGTTTCCATTGCTGTTACATTATATATACATACACAATGCATAAATTGTATCAAGTATACACATATAAAAAATTAAACACATTCAAATATTGTTTAAGAATTCATAAGAATATTATCACAAAACTCTCCCCATTTTAAAATATAGTTCTGACTTTTAAAGTAATTAGCATCTTGTTATCCTCCTAAAAATCCATGTTTTCTACATAAAGATATCATTGGCAGATATCTGCAATATTCAAAAACAGACCTGTTAACGTTCTCCTCGGGAACAGTCCTTATTTCCCTGCTGGTAGCCTTCTGAGGGAAAACAGTTTTCTCAGCAAGCACACATTAGAGAATAAAGCATATTTACAATATTATTTGAAAATTAGTAAATTTAAAAGAGCTGTACAACAAAATTGTCAGGATACCATTGACTGTAATATCCAGCTGATATGGCACTTGGTGGCATTGCCTTGCACTGCTTCTGGTCCTTCTTGGCTGAATGTTCCCACAGTGTGGTGCTGGAGGACTGTTGTTCAGCCCTTTGGCCATTAGCCTGTGTCAATGGAGTCAATAGTGTCCCCATTTTTTTTTACAGCTACATGAAGCCACTATGAAATGTCAATAATCATAATACATGCATACATACATACATACATACTGGCTTTCTCCTTGAAATGCTTACTCCAGTACATCTTTTGCAAATGAAGTATGTGGGAGTTAATTGCCAAACCATGGGAGAAGGCAGGAGGGGCATGCAGTTGCACTTCTCTACCCCCCCATGCTTAGGCCGACTGATGTAATCTAGCCATAGCACAAGAGAAATGCTGGAGGGGCCTCTATATGAGCTCCACTCCCCCCTCTATGCTTGGGCAGCTGTGGCAAGATGGCTAAAGCAGGGGGAGAAGGCGGGAGGGACATGCCTCACCCTTCCCAATTGCTCCCACCCTCCTGGCTTTTTTCCCTGAAGGAAACCCCAACCCTACCACGGAGAAACTCACATACAGTGCGCCCGTGTCATATGCAGGTGCCCTATATGCGGCTTTCAGCTTACACTGAAAGCTGTGTGACAAGCAGGAAATAGTGGCGCACGCCGCCATGCCTGAGCCCCATTAATTTCAATGAGGCTCAAGCATACCTGGAATTTGCCTTACACAGGGGGGTGAGGTGGAACAGATTCCCTGCATAAGACAAGGGCACACTGTATAATCAAATCCACATGTTAAACCCACGAAAGTGGAAAGCTGCCTGTATCTGCAAATTCTCACACCTACAGCAAACAGCTGGCAAATTTCAGTTTGTAAAGAATGCACCAAAGGATCAAAAAACAAAAATAAATCCCATCTCTCTTGTGAATAGCAATGAATTTATATCACATCCTTATTTAATATGAGCCATTGTGACTGAAGGTCTTTCTACATTCCATGCATTTATATGGCTAGTCCTTGTGTGGATTCTTTCGTGGAATATTAGTTTTATACTATCACTGAATTGCTTTTCATTCAATGCATTAACATGACTCCCTCTCCCTGTATGAGTTCTCTGATTTGAATCAAGATTTCCCCCCAACTGAAGCACTTTTAACATTCCACGAATTAATATGTTTTCTCCCTTGTGTGGGTCCTCTGATGCGAACTAAGACATCCACTCTGACTGAAGCTTTTTCCACATTCCGTGCATTTATATGGTTTCTCCCCGGTGTGGGTTCTATGATGTTTATGTAAACTGTCACTACGAGAGCAGCTCCTTCCACATTCCATGCATTTATATGGTTTCTCCCCTGTGTGTGTTTTCTGATGGGAACTGAAATATCCATTGTGTCTGAAGCTTTTTCCACATTCCATGCATTTTTATGGTTTCTCCCCTGTGTGTGTTCTCTGATGTACATGTAAAATGTTACTACGAGAGAAGCTCTTTTTACATTCTATGCATTGATATGGTTTCTCTCCTGTGTGGATTCTTCGATGTGACTGTAGATTTCCATTCTGACTGAATCTCTTTCCACATTCCATGCATTTATATGGTTTCTCGCCTGTGTGGATTCTTTGATGTGACCGTAGAGTTCCATTTGCTCTGAAGCTCTTTCCACATTCCATGCATTGATATGGTTTCTCCCCGGTGTGGGTTCTATGATGTTTATGTAAACTGTCACTACAAGAGAAGCTCCTTCCACATTCCATGCATTTATATGGTTTCTCCCCTGTGTGTGTTTTCTGATGGGAACTGAAATATCCATTGTGTCTGAAGCTTTTTCCACATTCCATGCATTTATATGGTTTCTCCCCTGTGTGGATTCTTTGATGTGACCGTAGAGTTCCATTTGCTCTGAAGCTCTTTCCACATTCCATGCATTGATATGGTTTCTCCCCGGTGTGGGTTCTATGATGTTTATGTAAACTGTCACTACAAGAGAAGCTCCTTCCACATTCCATGCATTTATATGGTTTCTCCCCTGTGTGTGTTTTCTGATGGGAACTGAAATATCCATTGTGTCTGAAGCTTTTTCCACATTCCATGCATTTATATGGTTTCTCCCCTGTGTGGATTCTTTGATGTGTCTGTAGAACCCCATTCTGTCTGAAGCTCTTTCCACATTCGATGCATTTATATGGTTTCTCCCCTGTGTGAATTCTTTGATGTGACTGTAGATTTCCTTTCTGTCTGAAGCTCTTTCCACATTCCATGCATTTATATGGTTTCTCCCCTGTGTGGGTTCTCAGATGGGAACTGAGAGATCCACTCCAACTGAATCTCTTTCCACATTCCATGCATTTATATGGCCAGTCCTCTTCATGAATTCTTTTACGTGAATGCAGATTTCTATACTGCATGAAGCTCTCTTCATATTCTTTGTAACTTTATAATTTGTCCTCCATGGAGAATGTGAAGTGTATGCTTAAATGGAATATGTATTTCAGTATTTTCTCACAGAATACAGTTATCTTTTCTTACTACTTTGTGATCTGACTATAATGTCAACAGCTGAAAAATATCAGCACTCAGACAAGCATGCAATTTGTTCTTCTATCCTGATAGATTTTCCTTTATTTTTTGGTCACCTGTGATTTCCAGGCTCCTCTGTTTCCACAAGATGCTTTCTTACCACTCCACAGGCGACTTGATAAAATTCTCCTTTTCCTGATCCTTTCCTGATTGAGAAAAAATGAAGAGGATCATGGATCAAGCCAAACTGGTTCATCTCCAACACTCTCCATTTCCCCATAATATTTAATGTTGAAATTTGTGCTGCTTTTTTGTAGCTGTAATGTTGAAATCTGTGCTGCAATCTAATCTGGTGAGTTTCCTCTTTAATTCTACTAGGCACAGGTGTGTTCCACTTTCCTCTTGTGATACTGCAATGCTGTCTATTTCCACAGATTTAAGAGAAATGGCCAGCATCCTTT
Source organism: Urosaurus nigricauda (assembly GCA_034509955.1). Classification (NCBI taxonomy): domain Eukaryota; kingdom Metazoa; phylum Chordata; class Lepidosauria; order Squamata; family Phrynosomatidae; genus Urosaurus; species Urosaurus nigricauda. The sequence goes on from JAOEGL010000002.1 coordinate 334,682,215, forward strand.
TAGCCTCTCCCATGTCAATAAGAATCCCTTCTCTGATATAAAGGATCACCTATCCTCCTCCCTTTTGTACTCAGATTAATTCAGTTCCTGCTGTAGTGGACAGATTTTTATAATCAATATTTAAGTGAACAATATGCATATAGAAATGGCTGCTGAACCAAAGTTTAAATATGTTGAATTGTGGGAGGATGGAAAATTCCAAGCTGGCATGTAAAAAAATAGGGCCAAGTGAAGGTCCTCAGGAAACGCTGAACAAACAGGAGAAAACAAGAAAATGTTTTGAGTACAAGATGCCCTGTTACACCAAGTTGAGACGCCAAAGTGAAGTCAAAACATCAGATAGTAGAAATGCAACTGTGTAACTGTGTACAAAGGCTCCTGATACCATTTTTCTATTGACAGGAAAAAGTAACTTGTTAGGTGGCCTAATGAGTCATAAGTGGATTTTAATTACAGTGGTCCCTCGGTTTACGAATCCCCCGGGGAACGAAATCCCCGGGACCCGAAACCGGCGGGACCAAAAAATATCCCCCGGGATCCGAAGGATCTCCCGGGATACGAAGGAAAAAACCGTGCGGCCCCTTTAAATCGGCTGCGCGGTCCGTCTCTTAATGCGGTCCCCCGGGAAACGAAAACTTCCAGGTTACGAAAGGTAATCCGGAACGGATTACCTTCGTAACCCGGGGGACCACTGTATTCATGTGGTCATTGCTTGAGATTCATTTGTTTAGAGTTAAGATTGGCCAACAGAAAGCATTTTTAGAGATCCTTTGTGTAAAGAATATAAATCCCATCATTTTGTGTAATTTTGGGCCTCAGTCTTTGGAAACTGGGGACTTTTGCTGGCAGAATAAATCTGAGTTCTCAATCAGACTTCTGGGTCTGCTGTCTCCTTCACTCTGTCATGATGAGGACTGGGTAAGCAGTCCTAGCCGCACCCATTATCCACTACACTGCAAGTGGAATTCAAAGTGCAAAAATAGTTTGCATTTATTTAATTCAGCAGCAGGGTAGGAAAGGAGAGGCAGAGTCTTGCCTCTCCCAGGATGATCCAGGAAAAGCCAACTGCTGCAGCCTCTCCTAGCTTGTGTATTTTCCCTCATAAATAACATTTGCTCTTTTGACCACACTGTAAATATTGCCTGGCCACATGTCTCTGAGTCCTCATCTGCGAAAAGTTGGAGGGCATGTTCTACAAAAGTCCTCCTTTGTCCTCTGGTTACTCTAATAAATATGAATCGAATTTCAAAGTGTAAAAATAATTTGCACTCCATTAATTCAGCAAGGGGGAACCTCCTCTGATGTTGCTTGGCCACACATGTCATGGTTTTCATCTGTGAAATGTTGGAGAATGTGTTAAGAACCAGACCAGAACTAGTCCTACTGTTGATTTTTTGGCAGGGCATGTCCTATTCAATTCAATGTATAGAGAAAAGGTTACAAAAACAACTTCCCTTCTATATTGCTTGACCAAATATTTGGAAAACAGATCAAAGAGGTGCCCCTGTCACTGATTCAAAATGGGAGGATGGCCTAAACATCTTTCTTGTCCTAACAATCACATTTTGGTCTTCAGTTCAAATGACAATTAGAATACTAACAAACCAACCCTCTCCCTTGAGTCCTAGAGATTCAAGTTCTTCCCTTGTGGGAAGGCCTAAGGAAAACTGGGAGAAAACTTTCTAGGGAAAAGAACAGGACTTATTTCTGTACACTGTAAGCAGAGTCAGGCATTCCTAGCAAATATCCAGGCATTCCACATCCCACCATCCCAAAAGATAAAAGGAAGAAAACATTTTCTGCCAGTTCACAGGAGAAAGGGGTAATGGCTAGCCTGACCAGCTGTTGGTGATACAGTGTGGTTCCTAGTGGCAATCAGAAGAAGGTTCGGCACCCTTTAGAATGGGACTGGGGCTATTTTTAGGGCCCTAAAAGAAAAAAATAAATAAAAACAATCCTACTAGGAATGGCCCTTTTTTGAAAGTTTTGCTCACTTCATTTTGTTAAACAAAATGGTCCTAAATGGTTGTCCTAAAATGGTCCAGGGGGCATAAAAGCACAGCAAAAAGCCTCTGCATTTATAGGGTGCCATCTGACAGCCAATATGGTTTTTGTTTTTGGGGAATGTGGTCTCTACAGGTTTCCTGCAGTGCGTATGTGGTCTTGTAGTTTTCCAAAGTGGCCAACCCTGCCCTAGAACTAGCCTGCTCTTCTAGGGTGCTGAAGGAAATGCTGATCCAACTCCAGTTTAAGAGGGAGATTGGACTACCAGTCAGATCAGCTTCTGTCTATGAAATGGGAACAGGTCTCAGCTGGGTCTGCCAGACTTTGGGACACACCAGACCTATTTCCACAATCCCATTCCCAGGTGTTTAAGGTTAAAGCCTTCTATTCCTCCAACTGTGCTTCCCAGTGGTTTAGGCACACTCTGGCATAAGCCTCTGGCAAAAGTTGTGTTTTTTTAAAAATATATTTCAAGAATTGCATCAGGCATAGCAGAAGACCCATCCACAGGGCACTCCAATCACCTGATTCAACACTGTCATGCCAACAACTGAGTGAGAATCACATACCCTCCAAATGTCCTGATTTGACAAGGACAGTCCTGGTTGGTCCTGTTACCCCAATTTTCCAGCTGCTTTTGAAGGGTTCCAGTTTCTCCCAATTGCAAGTTTTTATGTTTGTTGCAACTATTGCTGTGGTTACAGTGAAATGGTCTCAGTCATGTGAGATTGTTATAATCTGAAAAAGGTATTTAGCATTTTTATGATTCAAAGAAACGATTATATTAGTCTGCTGCTGCAGAAGAAGGGTGAAAAGTAGGAAGAGGAGGAATCTAGAAACACCAGTATTGGGGAGGGAGGCAAAGCAGAGTCTGCTGGGTGTGTGTCATCCCCTGGGGCATTTTGTGGTCCCTGACCCCTAATTATTTTTTTGCTCCTGAATGTCCTCTAAAGGATGTGTGGGGAATTTTCACCTGGCCATTTTAGGCTCAGAGGTGCTGGCACTATGTTTAAAAACAGGAAGTGACTTCCACTCACTACGTATTGTTTAAAACCATAAGTTGAACATGAGTCAACAGTGCGATGCGGCAGCTAAAAAGGCCAATGCTATTTTAGGCTGCATCAATAGAAGTATAGCGTCTAGATCAAGGGAAGTAATAGTGCCACTCTATTCTGCTTTGGTCAGGCCCCACCTGGAATACTGTGTCCAGTTCTGGGCACCACAATTCAAAAAGGATGTGGAGAAACTGGAGCGGGTCCAAAGGAGGGCAACTAAGATGGTGAAGGGTCTGGAAAGGGAGTCAGCTATTTTGGAACTGAACTTAACCAACAGGGAAGACCTAGTTGATGGTGCAAGTGGAGGGATCTTAGGTAGGAGTGACCATATTCTCCTGGATTTTGTAATACAGTGGAAAGGTGAAGCTAGGCATAGTCAGACACGCATCCTAGACTTTAGGATGGGAGTTCCTCAAAAGGGAGATACTGAAGGCACAATTTCAAACAGTTCTAATGAAAGAAAAATGTGAGATGTCTCAAGAAATCAGTATGGATGACTAAGGAAGCGATAACAGTATGGATAATTATTGAAGTTATGTGGTCCTTAGATTTGAACTGTATGTAATAATGTATGTACATTTCTATGATGATTTTGTAATGTTTTTAATCTGTTGGAATCCCACCTCGATCCATGGGGAGAGGCAGGAAATATAAATTATTTATTATTCTAATGACTAAGACTGAAGCAAAGAAGGTGTTGAGTAATTCTGCCTTTTCTCTGTCCCCTGTTAGCATTTTGCCATCTTGACCACACAGTGGCCCTATCATTTCCTTCTTCTTCCTTTTGCTGCGGACATATCCAAAAAAGCCCTTTTTATTGTTCTTAACCTCTCTAGCAAGCCTGAGTTCATTCTGTGTTTTAGCTTTTCTGACTTAATCCCTACATGTGCTGGCTATTTGTTTGAATTCCTCTTTGGTGATTTTCCCATTTTTCCATTTCTTACAACTGAGTTAAGTTTTAAATGGAATATGTATAAGAAATGCAAAAAGGGGGAAATCACCAAAGCCAGCATGTGTAGGGATAAAGTCAGAAAAGCTAAAGCGCAGAATGAACTCAGGCTTGCTAGAGAGGTTAAGAACAATAAAAAGGGCTTTTATAGGTATGTCCACAGCGAAAGGAAGAAGGAGGAAATGATAAGACTGCTGTGTGGAGAAGATGGCAAAATGCTAACGAGGACAGAGAAAAGGCAGAACAACACCTTCTTTGCTTCAGTGTTTTCAAAAAAAGGCAAAGGGTGTTCAACCTGAGGACAGTGGAGCAGGGGACAGTATAGGATAATTTCAGCACAGAATAAGTAAAGAGATAGTACAGGAATACCTGGTTAATCTAAATGAATATAAGTCTCCAGGACCAGATGAACTACACCCATGGGTACTAAAAGAACTGGCAAATGTAATATTTTGGCTTTTAGTTGGTTGTGTCCTCCATTTTTCTTGAATGTCCTACATTTTGACCCAAATTTTGTCCTACAGTTTGTCCCAGTTTGGTGGTAGAGAATTATGGCAATCCTACTTGCGATCTGTAATATTAAAATATCTTAATTGATTTACAAATATGCAGGTTCAGTGAAACTGGAAGCCCAGTTGGGTACGGAGGGCATGGAACTCCACTGGCTTCAGGCCTCCAGACTCACCAGCACCACTTACTCAGCAAGTCCACTGCTTTTGCCTTCATCTAGGATGTCTAGATGAGCCTTTTCCTTCTATTTGCCATTAGCCCTGCTTTGCCTTACTTCTTAAGCCTTTGCACTGTGGTGTCATAAAACACCCAGGAGCAGGAGCTGCCAAGATAACATGAGCTTCAGGGATTGGCTGAGCTCTAGTGATATCAGCAATCCAACAGGATCACGGGCTTCAGTTTCATCCTGGCCTTAAGCTTGCTTGTGTGTAAATCTCCTGTGGCAAATGCAGTGGAGGGAATCGATGGTGTACGAGATCACAACCAAAAACAGAAGCAAAGATCTCAGACATTGTCTGACCTTCAATGATGTCAGCAATCCCTCAGAACCAAGAACTTATCTTCTCTACTTGGTCCTAAGACTCTGGTATAAAGCAGGAACTCAGTAATAAATAGCTATTAGAAGTCCCTGTCACTCACCCTCTTCCTACCTCCAAATCAAAGGAAGTGATTTATTTTATCAGTAGTTAACACCTCTGTGCTAAAACGCTCTCAGTTTGCCAGTCTAAATTCATCCATTCCAGGATAACATCAAATATGCTTTTAAACTCTTTGTGACATCATAAACATATGCTTTCATTTTTGGGTATAAATGCATCTCCAGTCTGAAATGCCTTTATTCACTTTGTATCAGAGATGCACCTTCAGATATGGCTAAGTCTACAGCATAATTGTTTACCTTTGTCATTTCTCATTGCTATGTTACCCCTGTTGCTACGGAAAGTTTTCTTTTCCTAAGTTCACTTTCTGGGTGTTATTTCTCTTTCTCTCACCCCTTTCTTTCTTTCTTTCTTTCTTTCTCTTTTTTCCCTTTCAATTCTTTTTGAGAATTCTCTCAACTTCTGGCTTCTGATTAGGGAATTTTGTTTGTTTTGTTTTCCAGGCTGGAAGCCTGTGACAGGTACATACCACCACGTCTTTTCATCCACCGTGGACCCTGTAGAGATACCCAAAACTGTCTTGCCCAAATGGATGAGGGGTGAGTGGGGCCAGCAAGGACAAAGGAGGGCAGAGCGGGTGCCAGATGGGCTTGGAGTTAGCAGTCACCCTGTTGAAATATTTGAAGAGATGTCATACTGGAGATAGAGCAAGTTTCTTTTTTGCAGCTCCAGAGAACAGGACCCAAAGCAACAGATTCAGACTAATGAAAAAGAAACTTCACTTCAATACTGAGAAAAAGTGTGCTGTGCCTCAGAGTGTGGCGGAGTCTCCTTTTTTGGTGGCTGTGTTTAAACAAAGGCTGGAGGGCCATCTCTCAGGAACACTTTGTGCATTCCTGCATGTCAGAATGGGGATGGAATTCAAGTGCCAACAACATTTTCATATAAAGCATACAGCATAAAGCAAAGGCTAAAAAGAATTTTTAAAAAGTACAGTTAAAACAATCAAAACTGTACAGCAACTTATTGAAAGCTATTTCTTTGCGACACCCAGAAAATTCTCCACAGAAATTGTTAGGGCAAGTCTCAGTACAGTATTTCCTTCCCGGTGTAGTGGCTTGCATATTAGATGACTCTGGAGACCAGGGAACATAGAATCTTAATCCTAAGAGTTGGAAGAGACCTCAATGGCCATCCAATCCAACCCTGTTGCGCCACAGCAAAAGGAAGAAGAAGGAAATGATAGGGCCACTGTGTGGTGAAGATGGCAAAATGCTAACAGGGGACAGAGAAAAGGCAGAATTACTCAACACCTTCTTTGCTTCAGTCTTCTCAGAAAAGGCAAGGGTGCTAAACCTAAGGATAATGGAGCAGAAGACAGAATAGGGGAATTTCAGCACAGAATAAGTAAAGAGATAGTACAGGAATACCTGGTTAACCTAAATGAATACAAGTCTCCAGGATCAGAAGAACTACATCCAAGGGTATCAAAAGAACTGGCAAATGTAATATCGGAACCATTGGCAATAATCTTTGAGAACTCCTGGAGAACAGGAGAAGCAGACTGGAGGAGAGCAAACGTTGTCTTCAAAAAGGGGGGGAAAGAGGATCCCAACAATTATCGGCCAGTTAGTCTGACATCAATTCCAGGAAAGATTCTGGAGCAGATCATTAAACAGAGAGTCTGTGAATATCTAGAAGATAATTCCATAATCACAAAAAGCCAACAAGGGGTTCAGAGAAACAAGTCATGCCAGACAAACCTGATCTCTTTTTTTATATAAAATTACCAGCTTGGTAGAAGAGGGGAATGCTGTGGATATAGTATATCTTGATTTCAATAAGACCTTTGACAAGGTTCCCCATGACATTCTTGCAAACAAGCTTGCAAAATGTGGATTAGACAAAGTAACTGTTACATGGATTTGTAACTGATTGACTGGCCGCACCCAAAGGGTGCTCAAAAATGATTCCTTTTCATCCTAGAGAAGTGACCAGTGAGGTCCCACAGTGCTCTGTCCTGGGCCCAGTTCTATTCAATATCTTTATTAATGACTTGGATGAAAGTATTGAGGGCCTAGTTATCAAATTTGCAGACAACACCAAGTTTGGAAGAGTAGCTAATACCCCAGAGGACAGGATCAAAATTCAAAATGACCTGAATAGACTAAGAAAGCTGGGCCAAAGCTAACAAAATGAAACTCAACACAGAGAAGTGTTACATACAAACATTCTGCACTTAGGGCGGAAAAATGACATGCACAGATATTTGATGGGGGGACACCTGGCTGAATGAGACTTGTGAAAGGGATCTAGAAGTCCAAATAGACCACAAGTTGAACATGAGTCAACAGTGCGATGCAGCAGCTAAAAAGGCCGATGCAATTTTAGGCTGCATCAATAGAAGTATAGCGTCTAGATCAAGGGAAGTAATAGTGCCACTCTATTCTGCTTTGGTCAGGCCCCACCTGGAATACTGTGTCCAGTTCTGGGCACCACAATTCAAAAAGGATGTGGACAAACTGGAGCAGGTCCAAAGGAGGGCAACTAAGATGGTGAAGGGTCTGGAAAGCATGCCCTATGAGGAACGACTTAGAGAGCTGGGGATGTTTAGCCTGGAGAAGAGAAGGTTAAGAGGTGATATGATAGCCCTGTTCAAATATTTGAAGGGATGTCATATTGAAGAGGGAGCAAGCTTGTTTTCTGCTGCTGCAGAGACTAGAACGAGGAACAATGGATGCAAGCTCCAGGAAAAGAGATTCCACCTCAACATTAGGAGGAACTTCCTGACAGTAAGGGCTGTTCGACAGTGGAACACACTCCCTCGGAGTGTAGTGGAGTCTCCAGCCTTGGAGGTCTTTAAGCAGAGGCTGGATGGCCATCTGTTGGGTATGCTTTGATTGGGAGTTCCTGCATGGCAGGGGGTTGGACTGGATGGCCTTTGTGGTCTCTTCCAACTCTGTGATTCTATGAATGCTCATGTGTCAGGGGGCTAAATACCCTACAGGCACAAATCCTGTCTGATCTTAGAAGCTATGCATGCTCAGCTCTGGCTAGTACTTGGATGGGAGACCACCAACGAGTACCAGATGCTGTATTTCAGAGAAAGGAACTAGTAAAACTACTTCTGAATACTCCTTGCTTAAGAAACCCCTATGAAATCCAATCAATAGGCAATTTGCAGGCACATACAAACATCACCCCTCTGTATTGCACCTCTGGCTGAGGATATTTCAAAGGGTGAGTCTAGTCCTGAATGTGGAGGAGCACTAGTGAGGAAGGACACCCATTCAAGTCTCTGAAGCCAGTTTAGCTGAAGAAGCAAAAATCCAGATCCAGGAAGTATGGAGAAATGAAGCCCCTTCTCTAGGATTGCTAGAGAGAAAAAGCTCCTGTAGCTTTCATGGTTGTGAAGAGGAAATGTGAGCTTCCAGACTTGGAACTCCCTCCCTCAGGAGACAATGTGGTTCCAGAAGGATGTGGAGACCAAGGCATATGCACTTATTATAACCATACAAGATTCAAACCAGGCAAAAAGTTTTATATTTAAAAAAGCAGCTTCAGACAAGCTCAAGTCTGGCACAGTGTGACCCAGAGGGCATGGCCTGGCAACCCATTTCTACATCTGCATCCCAATAGTTAGGAAATGTCCAAGAACATTACTTCACAAGTGAGGGGTTGTTTGCCCAGTGGGTTTATCATCACAGGAGGAGCCTTAGGTTCCCCTCCTCATCTCTCCTTGTGGCTCCATTCTTAGCTTTGCCTCCTTGGGCTCTTTCCATGCCTAGTTTGCTCTTTGCTCCCTCCACAATCTCCTAGATCCATCCTTCCTCCCTCCTCCCCAGACTCCAGGCAAAAGACTTCTTTCCCTGTCTTTTCAAAGTTGCTTTACAGTCTACTGAGGTTCATTGCTTTAGACTTAGGGACTATGCAGACCAGCAGTTTGGGGTGGCCTGGGGGTGGAGTTGGGGCATAGCGTCTACACGACACACGCCCCAGCTCTGCCCCCAGGATGCAGTGATGGCATGCAGCATTACAGCGCTCTTCTGGTGCTGCATCCACACGTCGCCGCACTGGAGGAGTGCCTTTAAACTACGGTGCCACGGCTATCGCACCCTTTCCAGGGTGCAAAGAGGAGCCACTTTTTGCGGCTCCATTTTGTGCCTTGTAAAGACCAGATCGGTTCTTCTCCCCACCTCTCCACTGCAAGAAAACTAAAGGGCTCCCCGCTGCCTCCCTTTTTTCTAGGAATATGGAATCTGGGGGTCTCCTTCACCCTCCTCCATCCCCATTTCTTGCCTCTCTGAACCTTTCATGGTTGGGTAGAAGAGGGAATGTTAGCTTCCAGGCTGTGGAATTTCTCCCTCAGGAGACAATGGGGCCCCAGAAGGAGTGTAGTTTTAAAAGGAGGGGATGGAAGGAAACTGATCTTCCTCCTATTTTGCCTTCCAGGAAGATGGTACCTATCCCTTTCCCCAATAACCTCCCACCCCCAACTCCAATTTTTACCTAAGATCCTGCACTCAAATTGCACTTCCTTCCATTTGTGGTGGTCCTGGCCCCCTGCCCTCCACTTCCTTCAGGAAAGACATCCTCCCAGCAAAAAGCGACCCCGTGACTCCAAAACGTCTTTCCTCTCCATCCTTCCCACGCATAAGTCAAAGTTAGGGTCCCTATAGCCCCCCTTACCTTCCTTCTCCCCGAAGCCCCTTCCTTCCCCTGCCAAGGAAATTCAGAAAGACCATTCTTCCCCCACCACCAGAAATGTGATCAGAGGCTTTCCCCTAAATTAATATTTTTGGTTGCTGCTCGGAGGAAAAGAAAAGCTAAATTTCTCCCTTCAAACCTCTAAGGATCTCAGGTAAAGATTGGGGTTGAGAGATTATTAGGGAACGAGATAGGTACCATCTTCCTGGGAGGCAAAATAGGCGGGAAGTCATTTTCACACACACACCATTCCCTTCTCTCTATCCCACAATTATTCAGAATGAAGGATTTCCCCTCTGTCTCAGGCTGTGAGGTAACTAAAGACAGAATTTTATGCCTGTGGCTGGCATCTTCAGAGAATGTTGGCATGGAAGTGAGTGGGGTATATAAATGGTGTGACACTAGGTTGGGAGGAGTGATTTAAATGTTAATCTGTGTCTTGTTCTGTTGTTGAATGGCAAGGTCTTAGGGTGGGAGGATATGCAAGGAGGATTTGTGTCTGCTTTCGACAACAGAACAATACACAGATTAACATGTAAATCACTCCTCTCACCCACTCTCTTACACATCAACATTCTCTGAAGATGCCAGCTAGAGATCCCAGCAAAATGTCAAGAATAAACTTTTCTGGAACATGGCCACAGAGCCCAAAAAACCCACAAAGAACTACTGGAGAAATGGTTTGGTCAGTGAGTTTATCCCCACACAAGGACCTTTGGGTTCCCTTCTCTTTCCATCAATCCTGCTGGCTCTCTTCTTGGGCTCTGCATTTTCAATTTGCTCTTTGCTCCATCCACAATGCCTCAGATCCATCCATCCATCCATCCCCCCTCCCTCCTTTCCAGGACTCCAAGCAAAAAGACTTCCTTCCCTCTCCCCACAAAACTGTTGTACAGTCCATTGGAGTTAATTTGAATTGGCTGGCTCCCTTTCTCTTACCTTCAGCCCAGGCCTGGATGTGTGTCTTTGGAGATTATTAGGGAGAGAGAGAGAGACCTGTCACCTTCCTGGAAGGCAAAATAGGTGGGAAGTCAGTTTCAACCCTGTTTCTTTGGGGGGAGGGGGGGAAGAGACTATGATTGACGATGATCCTAAGATTACAGCTGCTTGTTTATTTTAAGGAACTAATAGGAATGTTTTATTCAGTGTTAGTATTTTATAGTTCATATTTTGTATTGTATTGTATTTTTAATGATGTAATCCTGCTTCGATCCTTGGGAGATGCGGGAAATACAAATAAAAATTGTTGTTGTTATGATTATTATTATTAAGTGTTCTCTCCATCCCACCACCATCCCAAGGACAGTTGATAGGGACATGAGACAGGGCCTTTTCCATGACTCTGGAGCTCCCAGAATGGGCCCTTCCTTGTTATCCTTCCGCCAGCAGGATAACTTGTAACTTGTAACTTGTTTAAACAGGCTTTTAAAACAGAAAAGTTTTTCAGGCATGTGACAGGGTGTTGCTATATTGTTTTAATGTATTTTAAGCGTTTAAATCTTTTAAAACCTGATGTTAGCGCTGAATTTGTTTTCATTATTGTAGCAATTTAATTCTGTTTTAACATACTATTTTTGTATGTTTTTAACAGTATGTTGGTGTTGTTGTTTTTTAGGTTGTAAGCCGCCCCAAGACCCATCTTCCTGTCTTTGATTATTTTAATGGTCATTTTTATGTTTTAAATGCTTTTATTATTGTTATGCAGGGATTATTATGTGTTAAGGGGAGGGGGGAGACGAGGGGAAAATTGGGATTGCTTTGTATTGTGTGCATTTTCTGTTTTGTAAGCCGCCTCAATCCTGATGGAGAGGTGGGATAAAAATAAATTATTATTACATTATATTATATAAGTAATTATAATGATGATGATGAAAACACCTCCCCCACGTGATCCTGATGGAGAGATGGGATAAAAATAAATTATTATTACATTATATTATATAAATAATTATAATGATGATGATGAAAACACCTCCCCCACGTGATCCTGATGGAGAGATGGGATAAAAATAAATTATTATTATTATATTATATTATATAATTAATTATAATGATGATGATGAAAACACCTCCCCCACGTGATCCTGATGGAGAGGTGGAATAAAAATAAATTATTATTATTATTATATTATATTATATAATTAATTATAATGATGATGATGAAAACACCTCCCCCACGTGATCCTGATGGAGAGGTGGAATAAAAATAAATTATTATTATTATATTATATTATATAATTAATTATAATGATGATGATAAAAACACCTCCCCCACGTGATCCTGATGGAGAGGTGGAATAAAAATAAATTATTATTATTATATTATATTATATAATTAATTATAATGATGATGATGAAAACACCTCCCCCACGTAATCCTGATGGAGAGATGGGATAAAAATAAATGATTACATTATATTATATAAGTAATTATAATGATGATGATGAAAACACCTCCCCCACGTGATCCTGATGGAGAGATGGGATAAAAATAAATTATTATTATATTATATTATATTATATAATTAATTATAATGATGATGATGAAAACACCTCCTCCACGTAATCCTGATGGAGAGATGGGATAAAAATAAATTATTATTATATTATATTATATTATATATTTAATTATAATGATGATGATGAAAACACCTCCTCCACGTAATCCTGATGGAGAGATGGGATAAAAATAAATTATTATTATATTATATTATATTATATATTTAATTATAATGATGATGATGAAAACACCTCCTCCACGTAATCCTGATGGAGAGGTGGGATAAAAATAAATTATTATTATTATATTATATTATATAATTAATTATAATGATGATGATGAAAACACCTGCCCCACGTAATCCTGATGGAGAGGTGGGATAAAAATAAATTATTATTATTATTACACCTCCCCCCACTCCACCTTCCCTGACCCCCACGTGAGGCCTCACACAAGACCTCCCCCCCAAAATCTTGGAGCCTGGCTCCCTCCATGAGCCTCTCCCCTTCTTCTCCCCCAAAGAGAATTAAAAGAATTCCCCTCTGCCCCCTTCCCCCCCCTCCAGGAATATGGAGCCTGGGGGGAGGGGTGTCTCCTTCTCCCCATAATCCTTCCTCCTTCTCTCCTCCTTTTTCTCTCCCTCCATTTTAAACTGCCTTCCCTGCCCTTTGTGGCCCCCTCTTGCCTCCCCCAACAATAGCCCCCCCAAGCCCTTCTATGTCTCCTAGGAAAGACCTCCCCCCCCAAAGCCAGGCCCAAAGGCCCCCCCAGACAGCAAGGAAGCTTTTATTCCCTTCCAGCCCCACCTGAAATATCTGGGGGAGCTCTGAGACTCTCCAATGGGGAGAGGAGGAGCCTTGGGCCTTTTGGGGGGAAAGAAGGGGACTTCTTTCCTTCTCCCCCAAAACTATTCAATGAATATGAATATCCCAATGACCCCCCCCCTCCTACCAAGGCCCTCTCCCCACAGAAGTGACCCCCAGCCATGATGACCCCAAAAGCTCCTTCCTTCCTTCCCAATAGAAGGCAATATGGCATCCCCCAAACCCTTTACCTTCCTCCTCTCCTTTTCCTACCAAGGATGGAAATTCAGAGCAGTCCTCCTCTTCTTCTTCCACCAGAAATGAGTTCAACAATGTGCCTCTCTGCTCTCCTCCCCCCTCATTAGCACTTTTCCTGCCTCTTTAGGAAGCAGGACTCAATGGTTGGAGGACTTTAGGGGGGGGGTGTGGAGGGGGTGCCTCTTTCTTTTCTTCCTCCCAATGCACTTGGCCAAGAGAAAGATCCAGGCCAAGGAGTGCATGGGGTGGGAATCCCACAGATAGGAATGAAATACCCACTGAAATTTTTTTTTACAAATGGAGGACTGAAAGGGGGGAGGAGAAGGTGCCTCTTGCTTTCTTTTCTTCCTCCAAAGCCCCCCTTTTCCCCCAGAAAAGAAAAAGAAAGAAAGAAAGAAAAAAAATCCCAGGCAAAGGAGGGAGGGAGCCCACAGAAATAAATACAAAAATAAATAAAATGCCCAGTGAAATAAATAAATAAATAAATAAAGGTTACAAGTGGAGGACTGAAAAGGGGGGGGGGGGCAGAAGGTGCCTCTTGCTTTCTTTTTCCCAAAGCCCTCCTTTGCCCCAGGAAAGGAAGGAAGGATGAATGGATGGATCCCAGGCAAAGGAGGGGAAGACCACAGAAATACATAATACATAAATGAATAAAATAAATAAAACTACAAGTGACTTCCCTCCCCACTTTCCTCAAACCTTTTCTTTCATAGCCCTAGTCTGATTTTTATTGTCCTCAAATGGAAAATGTGGTTGTTGTCTTTGTTGTTGTTATTGTTGCTGTGGCTCCTCTTGAGTCCTTTTTGAATTACGGTGACCCTCAGGTGAACTGATCACAGGGTTTTCTTGGCAAGCTTTTGTTTTGGTGGGTGTATTGCCATGGCCACTCTCTGAGGCTGAGAGAGTGTGACTTGCTCAAGGGTTTTCGTGCTCCAGTGTAAACCGGGAGGGTGTGGGTATTGGAGAGATTCCAGATAAACAAACCAGGGAGCCTGGAAGTGAATGAAAGTTCAGCCATTTTTATTAGCCAGTTGGCTTCAGAGGAATATTTTCCCAAAACCTGATCCATAAGTGACATACCCTTTTATAGGGATTCAGACAAAGAACTTCTAAGCTATATATTGGTGGCTACATAGAATTAAACATAGAACTCCTCCTGCAATCATTGGTTACAAAAATATATACTGAACAGCCCCTTCCCCAAATATCTAGGCCCCACAGAGACCCCATTGAGAGGAGGGAGGAGGAGGAGGAGGGGGCCTTGGGGTGGGAGGAGAAAAGGGTTTTTTTTGCCAAAAAAAAATTGGTCTCCTCCTTCCTCCATAACATTAGCATTTCCTGTCTCTCTAGGAATCTGTACTCTCTGCTAAATGGAAGAGGTGAGGACTAATCAATCCTCTTTCCTTAATCCTGCAAAGAAACCTCAGAGAGGAGGAGGAGGAGGGTCCCAGGTAAAGATATGGGGGTGAGTTGTGGTTGTTGTGGTGGTTGTGTTGCCTTCAAGTCCTTTCTCACTTATGGATACCCTCAAGGGACCCTCTCCTGGGGTTTTCTTGGCAAGGTTTGTCTTAGAGGTGGCTGGTCCTTGCCTTCCCCTGAGGAGGCTGAGAGAGTGTGACTTCTTGCCCAAGGAGGACACACCACCCAGTGGGTCTCCATGGCCCAGCCAGGACTTGAACCCAGGCCCCCCAGAGTGGGAGTCTAAAACCTCCAGCCCTTGGGCCAAGCTGCCTCCCAAAGATATTTGGGGGGAGGCAAAAGGAAGATAAGGAATAAAGTAGAATCAATTCCCCCTGGAAAGAAGGAAGGGAACAAGGAGGGAGGGAAGGAAGGAAGGAAGGAAGGAAAGAAAACAGAAAAAGAAGGAAGGGGGGAAGGAGGGAAAGAAAGAAAGAAAGAAAGAAAGAAGGGAGGAAGGAGGCCCTGGGCTTTCAGGACCCCTTCCCTGAAACAGTTTTTCTTTAGCAGCTTCTGTTTAAAAACAGGGAAAGAGGGGGGCTAGTCCGAGTTCTGTTTTCCCCAAAATGAAAAGAAGCATGGGTTTTCTGGACATTGGTCCAAAACACGCTGCAG
This sequence comes from Urosaurus nigricauda, assembly GCA_034509955.1. NCBI lineage: Eukaryota > Metazoa > Chordata > Lepidosauria > Squamata > Phrynosomatidae > Urosaurus > Urosaurus nigricauda. The sequence continues at coordinate 334,697,673 of JAOEGL010000002.1, forward strand.
AAATAATCCAGTTTGAGACCGCTTTAACTGCCTTGGCACAGTGCTAGGGAATCCTGGGAAATGTCTGTTGTGGCCCCAGAGCTCTGTGATAGAAAAGGTTCAGTGTCTCACAAAACTCAGTAGCACACAACAAGAAGAACGAAACCTGGGTTTAAAGTGGTTTTTAATCTGCAGTGATGTTAAATTCTTCTCTCTTTTTTTTAAAGCCTACTAATCCTATTTTGCACCCAGGTTCCGGATGCTCCCTTTGTCCCTTTTTCTTTTGTGCGTGTGTATGTAGTCCGGCTATTACTACTGTTTCCAACCCATGTTGGAAATCCAAGTCTTCCATCCTAGTGCTAACCAGATCTAACCCTGCTTCCAATTATTATCGTGGGACCTGCACTAGGATAATAATTCTTAATCCAAAAATGTAGTAGTAATAATAATAATAATAATAATAATAATAAATATTTGTTTATATTTTCCGCCTCTCCCTGAGGATCGAGGGGGGGATTGCAGCATAAAAAACATACATACAATTACAGAACAATCATAAAATCAATATACATTAAAATTATCAAAATTAAATTATCTAAAATCAGTGTGTACAGAGCCATTGTATTGTCCATTCTCTATGGATCTGAAACATGGGTCACCTATCGCCAACATCTATGACTCCTTGAACACTTTCATCAGTGCTATCTATGCACAATCCTAAATATACAGTACACTCGACTATTGAAAATGCAGCCGCACTGGGCAGGACATGTTTCTAGGATGGAGGACCACCGCCTCCCCAAAATAGTACTCTACGGTGAACTCGCCATGGGTCAGCGTAAGAGGGGCGCTCCAAAGAAGATATACAAGGACTCCCTGAAACAACATCTCAAGCTTGGCCAAATTGATCACCAACAATGGTCTGCCCTGGCCTCACATCGGGAGGCATGGAGACGCACTATCCACAATGCTGCAGCCTCATTCGAGAACTCACGCCGAATGAGTCTCGAAGAGAAACGACAACGCAGAAAGAACCACAACTTGGAAACATTACCCAAGGAGACTTTCTGCTGTGCTTTCTGTAACCGGACTTGCTTATCTCCGATCGGCCTTTTTAGTCATCAACGCACTTGCAGTAAGCGTGGGATGAGTCCTTCCTGAATCTTCGTTAGCGAAGAAAAACCAGAGAGAATTATTCAAACAGTTGCAATGAAATAGAGCCAGTGTTCTTAATGACCTTTATATAAAGTCCAGTGGTTAGGCCCTCCAGAAGAGATCCATCTTAAGCGCCTTTTTAAAGTGTCTTATTATTGTATAAAGTGGTAATAAGATGGATTTCTTCCGATAGGGCATTCCAAAGTGCCGGAGCCAAAGTGGTATATGCTCTTTTGGAAGTTGTTACTAACCTGGTTTGTTGGTATTCAAGTAAGTACTTCCCTGATGTTCTGAGAGTGTGGGGCAGATTGTGTAGGGAGAGGCGTTCCTGTAAGTAGCTCGGGCCCAAGCCATGTAGGGCTTTAAAGGTAATGACCAACACCTTGTATTGCGCCCAGAAGCTGATCGGCAGCCAGTGAAGAGATTTTAATATTGGCGTTATGTGGTCTGTTCCGGTGACCAGTCTGGCTGCCACATTCTGAACTAATTGAAGCTTCCAAACTTGGTACAAGGGTAGCCTCATGTAGAGCACATTACAGAAATCTAAGCGCAGAGATTACCAGTACTCTGTAAATACTGATGCTCTGTAAATACCTGATAATGTCACTAATGACACAATTATGTATTGGTTTTGCAGGGTATTGTGGCTGAACATCTTAGGGACATGGGAGAGGACCTTGTCAGCTCAAAGACACAGCAACACTGCTTCAGGCAGTTTTCCTACACGGAAGTTGAGGGACCCCGAGAGGTTTGCAGCCGACTCCACCATCTCTGCTATCAGTGGCTGAAACCAGAGCAACACACAAAAAATGAGATCCTGGACCTGGTGATCTTGGAGCAGTTTCTGACCATCCTGCCCCCAGAGATGGAGAACTGGGTCAGGGAATGTGGGGCAGAGACCTGTTCCCAGGCGGTGGCCCTGGCAGAGGGTTTCCTCCTGAGTCGAGCAGAGGCAAAGAAGAAGCAGAAAGAGCAGCAGGTGAGAGTGTTTACTTCTAAGGCAAAGATGAGCAGGTTGTGGCTCTGGGCTGCCTTATTTAAGCCTCTGATGACTTGGGGGAGTGGGGAGGCAAAGGACTTTCTTCAATGTTCTACTGATTTATGGTGCCCCCAGATTTGGTTTTACACAGGAGGAGTGTGGGGAAGATCCTCCTTGTGATGAAGTGGAACCACAGCCCATGAAGCCTCTGAGAAGGGCTATTCTGCTTCAAAACCAGATGCCTGCTCCCTGTCTGCCAGGCGTTCAAAGGAAGTGCCAGGTTTCTCTATTGGCACTTCCACACAATTAGACTCTCCCCCATGGTGACTCCAGTAGCAGAGTTTGGCCCTGATGTGTTTAGGAGCACATGAGCTTTATTCCAAGGATATGTTGTTATCTCAACATAACAAATTACCAACAACAGTATTGTGGCCACAACCTATATGGGTAGCTACAGCAGTAGTACCGTAGGTTTTTATTTTTGTTTCTCCATAATCTGTTGTTGTTCTCCCTTTAAAACACACACAGACAGACACATGCATATTCAGTCGGCCCTCATTATATGTGGCGGATCTGTTCCGAAATTGCATGGATACCAAAATCCATGAATACCCAGGTCTGTTGCTCCCAGTGTGTGTGCATGAGGCTGCGCCACCATTGGGGACAAAGGGATGGACTGTGGTGGTGGGGTCAATGAAGGACTCCCAGCAGGCTGACAGATGGGCAGTGGCGAGCACATGGAGGGGGAGCCCCAACCTCTCTGCTCCCTGCTTTCTCTGAAGATGCCAGCCTCAGATGCTGGCGAAACGTCAGAAAGGAACTCTTCTAGAATATGGCCACATAGCCCGAAAGCACCACAAAAAACTCTCTGCTCCCCTTCAGGTGGTGTGCCCTGGAAGCCACTTACCTGCTCCTCCTTGTTCTCCAGCGGCAGTGGCAATCTCTTGAGTCCCCCTCCTGGTAGAGGGCTTCTTGGAAGGGAGGGGAGAAGGATGGCAGCCCTGCCTTCCACCCTTGCCGCTGCCACCACCCTTGGCTACCTTCTCCTCCATCTCCTGCCTAAGAAAAGCTGGAAAGCAAGGAGGGCAGCCTTAGTAGAAGAGACCAGCAGGAAGCAAAGGAGGGTGTCGCCAAGGGAGGCAGTGGTAGCAGTGAGGGCAGCGGGCAGGGCTGCCATCCTTCCTTATTCCCTCTCCCCTTTCCAAGGACCCCTCTGCCAGGAGGGGGACCCAGGAGGTTGCCGCTGCCATGGCCAAAGGGTGAGGAGGAGTATGCAAGTGGCTTCGAGGGTGCACCACTGCCCAGAGGGGAGCAGAGAAGTCAAGAATTCTCCCTCCCTGCACTCACCTGCTGCTGTCGACCTGTTGGGAGTCCTGCATTAACCCACCCACTCATCCCTATGTCCCCGGTGCCAGCACAGCCTCATGGACATGCCACCTTTGGGCTTGCTGTCTGCGGATATTCAAGTCTGTGGATGGTAAATCTGCAGATACTGAGGGTGGACTGTATATGTATGTATGTATGTATGTATACATATATAGTGTGTGTGTATGTGTGTTTGTGTATACATATATACATATATGCAAAGTATTAACATATGTGTCATACTGCATTCCACCTTTTTGACCTCTTATTTCATATGTCACTATCAAGTAGGACTTATGAGCTACTGACTTTTGCCTGATTTGTTTGTGGATAGCACCCATTCCCAAAGCCATGTCCCAATTCATTCTCCAATTTGCCATTTGCCATTTTTTAAGCGTTCTCCAAATTCCATGTCTTGACTCTTCACTGCTGTTTCAGGTCAAGAATCTCTTGGTAGAAGTGCACTCTGAATTCCCTGTGGCTGAGAAGTCTCCATGGGATGCCAGGCAGAGCCCTCAGTGGAGGGTGATCCATCATGAGGGTGATGCAGATCCCCCCTTTCAAGGTACAGATGAACACTCTTTGTCTAGAATCCTGTGACTCGTTGTTGTTGCATGCCTTCATTTGCAACTTAAGGCTACCATATAATATATATAGAATCATAGAGTTGGAAGAGACCACAAAGGCCATCCAGTCCAACCCCCTGCCATGCAGGAAATCACAAGGAAAGCATCCCCAAGAGATGGTGATCCAGCCTCTATTTAAAGACCTCCAAAGAAGGTGACTCTATCACACTCCGAGGGAGTGTGTTTCACTGTCGAACAGCTCTTACTGTCAGGAAGTTCCTCCTAATGTTGAGGTGGAATCTCTTTTCCTGCAGTTTGCATCCATTGTTCCATGTTCTAGTCTCTGGGGCAGCAAAAAACAAGCTTGCTCCCTCCTCAATATGATATCCCTTCAAATACTTAAAGAGGGCTATCATATCATCTCTTAACCTTCTCTTCTCCAGGCCAAACATACCCAGCAACCTAAGTTTCTCTTCATAGGACATGGTTTCCAAACCCTTCACCATTTTGATTGTCCTCCTTTGGGCATGCTCCAACAGAAATTCACAATATACTTGTTGCAAGCTTTTGAAGCTCCACTGGCTTCTTCATCAGGCATGATGTTACATACCAAACAGGAGAAAAAATAGAGATGTTAATAAGATGGCTTCATTTTTTTGTTTCTGTCCTTAGTTAAGATGGTATGGGGAGGGTGTCTTTAGCAGGCTGGCCCTTCCTTCTCTGGACATGCGGCAGTTGGGCAAAGTCCAGGAAGCCTGCTAAAGACACCCTCCCCATACCATCTTAACTAAGGACAGACACAACAAAATGCAGGCATCTTACTAACATCTCTTATTTTTCTCCTGTTTGGTATGTAACATCTTGCCTAATGAACAGGCCAGTGGAATTTCGAAAGCTTGCAACCAGTATATTGTGTATTTTGGTTGGCTAATAAAGGTATAACTGCTTGGTGGATTTTTGTTTGAATTTACTAAATGACCAACACAGCTACCCCTGCATGATTATTGGTAGTTGTTCATTTTTAGACAGATCAGTGTCAGTTGCATTTTCCTAATCTCTTTATTTTATAGGGCAAGAAGTGTCACTCAGAAACAAATCCTTTATTTAAAATAGGCTCAATCAAACCCATTTGCTTTAAAGGAGCACTTTTCAAAAAATGTTTATTAGAACACAATAATAATATCTAACACTACAACAACATCCCCATGTTTATATCCTGCAAACAAATGTTCATTAAATAATACTTTCTACAAAATTGGTTTTACATAACTCAGCTTGTCTTTCATTTCCATTAACTATTTTCTGTTATCCCTTTCCACGGATTGCAATCTTTTACCCTCATTGTTATTCCATCATTAGATTTTCTATAGTCCCTTGAAATTTATATCTTGTACATACGATAAGTATACCACTCAGTAACACATATTTGTAAGAACTGTTCAGTGCCACCTTTTGTTGTCAAGTTAATCTTAAATCCTACTGTGTATACATACCCCTAACTTTGGTTTAGAATAAAGCAATTTTGCAGAGAGATGGAGGTGTTTTGCCTTGAATTGTGGGAAGGAAGGGTGGATCTGAGAAGTTGTGGAGAGAGCCAAGAGCAAACTGAAAATTCAGAGGCCAAGAATGCAAAGCCAATCTTTTTTTTTTCCCCTCTTGTAAGACTTTATAAATGTGTGCTCATGTAAAACACTTCAATTTGTTCTTTCTACAGTGGTGCATAGGTCCACGATAGTCTCCAAGCATATGGAGGCAGGAGAATCTACAATGAATTCCTCCTCCATGGAAGAAACTATAGGAAAGATGACCTTGAAACAGGTGACCGTTCACCTCTCCTTTGTCATGGAGCCATTTGGGGTTTTCAATCTCATGTGATTGGTGGTGATATGTCATTCTCTGTTCTGCACTGGCTTAGTTGATCAGTGTTTCCTACCATCTTGTTCTTGCTTCCCCTTCCAGCAAATCAGGGTCAGACATAGTGGGGCTCGGCTTGCTGCCAATTGTGGCCCCTCAGAATGTCCATCAGGTGGACTTGTTCTGTTCCTACATTAGCATTAAACCCATGGCTGTTAGACAATGTTAGTTCACCATTTTAGTGGAGGGAGGCACCTGACTCATGCAGCTGGCTATGAGGCATAATAAAAGGCAGCAGTTCCTAATATTTTAATTTGTGGTTTTCATATTTGTATTGCCCAGAATGGGAAGATGTTTTTGTGGTGGTCTCTGTCTTATATACTAAAAGACCCTTACCATAGAATCATAGAGTTGGAAGAGATCTCAAGGGCCATCAAGTGCAACCCCTGCCATGCAAGAATACACAAGCACCTCTGACAGATGACCATCCAGCCTCTACTTTAAAATCTCCAATGAAAAAGACTCCACCATCATCTGAGGGAATGTTTTCCACTGCCTAACAGTTTTGCTGTTAGGAAGTTCTTCCTAATGTTGATGTGGAATCTCTTTTTAAATATCTGTTTAAATATCTGAAGGTATGTCATACTGAAGATGGAGCTCTCCAGCTTCAGAGAATGGGATCTGGACCAATGGGTTCGATCTACAGGAAAAGAGATTCTACCTCAACATTTGGAAGAACTTCCTAATGGCAAAAACTGTTCGACAGTGGAAAATAGGCTAACATACCCAGTTCCCTAAATCTTTCTTCCTAGAGCATGGTTTCCATAAAGACTGGAAATAAATGATTGGGTGAGGCTGCCCTAGACTTATGCCAGTTAATAATATAGATTGGCAAGACCTATGTGGACAGATTTCCATGTGCTAAACCAAGGCTCCCTTCAAATGAGAAATCTAGATCATAGCCTTGTCTCATTTCCTATTCTTGAAGATCTAGGGAGTTAAGGAAAAGAGATTAATATTAATGCATATTCCACTCTATCAGTATTCTGAAGTGATCAAATAATATTTGGTGTGCACCATGTGCTTTCCTCCCCTTTTGCTTAATGTAATTTCACTCCCTCTGGGGCGGGGGGGGGGGGCAGGCTTGCTTTCCTGTCCTCTTCCTCCATTCTTGGTCTCTCCTTGTCCTCCTTCCTCTCTTCAGCATCCTTCCTCTCCTGTCTCCTCCTCCATTCTTCCTTTTATTCTCCTGCTTATTCCTTTCAATCCTACCTTTCTCTTATCCCAGAAGTGTGTTTCCTGCACTGTACCTTCTGTCTTCCAGCTCTCTTTTGCTTCCATCTGTCTGAAGGTACGTGCCTAGAGAGGAGTATATTTGTGGGGCTTCACCTATCCTGCCAGACTTTCTGGCCTCAATCTCTGGCCATTTCTCCAAATGGGTTCAAGGATAGGAGTGTGGCTGCATTGGTACTGCCTTTGGAGAAGTTTGGAGACAGGGGTGCGTTAGCACCGAGCATCCCACACACCCTGCTGTGGCATCACACTTAGGCACTGTCTGGATGAAGGCTATCTTCTATTGCAGGTGACCTTTGGAGATGTCGCTGTGTACTTCACAAAGGAGGAATGGGAACAGTTGGATCGCAACCAGAGATTTTTGTACAATGAAGTGATGATGGAAAACTGTGAGAATGTGTCCTTCTTGGGTAAGGAACTTGAACCCATTGCCCTTCCTACAGAGCTGGGGAATCCTGTCAATCTCTACTATCATAACACTATGAGTGCACTTTAATTGTCATAGTAATATCCCGTGGAATCTTGGAATCTGTATTTTAGTAAGGCACTAGAGCTCTCTATTTGAGGATTCTAAATACCCTTTCCTAAACTGGCAATCCTAGGATTTCATAGAAAGGAACCATGACAGTTAATATCTTTCCCCCTCAAATACTCAGCACATCATAGAGCATTTGCTGAGTTCTTGGCCCCTCTCTAAGCCCTTTTGGGCTCTGGTTGTTGTTGTTGTGTGCCTTCAAGTATTTTCAACTTATCATGACCTTGCTAAAGGCTAACCTGGTGCTTCTCTGTGTGCCTTTTGATTGGGTAAGATCTTAAAATTTGAAATCTGATTCTATATAATTGCTTGGGAGGAAGTCTGGGCCACACCTTGCTAAAGGCTAACCTGGTGCTTCTCTGTGTGCCTTTTGATTGAGTAAGACCTTAAAATTTGAAATCTCATTCTATATAACTGCTTGGAGAGGCGCGCGCCGTCTCATACTCACTTTTATATTTGATAGCCAAGGTGGGTTGGAAGTACAGAGGAGAAGGTAGCCTGAGCACAGGGTTGGAAGACAACTCATTCAATATTTATACTTTTCTTCTCACTATCCCTTAAGGGGCTGTGGGGGTTCAGAGGAAGTGAATCAAGGACTTGCCTCTAGAAGGAGCTAGCAGCCAGGAGCTTTCTAGATAACTATAGGCCCAGTTGATTAACAGAGCTTGGGAACAAAGGCCAGCCACACAGGGATTCTTTACGCTGGTGTTTAACAGGAGAAGCCCACAGTCTTGTTTCAGTGCCTCCTTAAGTCTTCTCACTATGGACACTGAGGGACCTGCTGCAGTCATCTGCAACACCTGTGGGATGTTTGTCTTCTTGCCTATAGATGTGGGGAACTTCACCTGCACCAAGTGCAAGTTGGTAGCCCTCTTAGAAGAGAGAGTTCAGCAGTTGGAGGCCCAGGTGTCTACACTTCAGTATCACAGAGAGCAGGAGGTTCTCCTGAACAGAAAGGACCGGACAGTCTTGGACAGGAAACACACAGAGAAAATTGCTGGGGAAGAAGAGGTGACGTCACACACAAAAGAAGTAGATGGTTGGAGGAATGTTACACACAGAAGTAGGGAAACCACGGTTCGTTCTGTGAGCTTGCAGCTACAGAATCGTTTTGAATCTCTCTTTGTTATCAGAGATGATGAGGAAAAGCAGCAGGGAGAGACATCAGGGACAGAGCAGGGGAGCCTGAGAATAGCACCAAAGGGAACAGCCACTGCTAAGCCTCGGAGGAGGCGCGTGGTGGTGGTGGGGGACTCCTTGCTGAGGGGTACCGAAGCAGTGGTTTGTGGGCCTGACAAGATGTCTCGGGAGGTGTGCTGTCTCCCTGGGGCAAAGATCCGTGATGTGACGGAGAGGCTGACAAGACTTGTCAAGCCTACCAACCGTTATCCCCTTCTTTTGGTTCATGTGGGAACCAATGATACTGCAAGGCACAGCCTTGAGAATATCATAAGGGATTATGAGGATCTGGGAAGGAAGCTGAAAGAGATGGATGCACAGGTTGTTATATCATCTCTTCTCCCAGTAGAAGGGCATGGTCCAGGAAGGGAGAAGAAAATAGCAGAGGTGAATAACTGGCTCCGTAGATGGTGCCGCCAAGAACAGTTTGGATTCTTGGATCATGGGCTGCGGTTCCATGAGAAGGGACTTCTGGCAAAGGATGGGCTGCATCTCACGCCAGTTGGCAAAAACGTTTTTGCCAATAGTCTCAAAAATCTGATCAGGAGGGCTTTAAACTGAGTTATATGGGGGAGGGAGACATTATTCTGGAAGGCAAAAGGGCTAGAGAAAATAGTCAAAATGACATAGAGGGAACAAAGCAAACAGTGCAAGGACCTAACAGTGGGAAGCAAAAAAATTTGCACAGGCAGCAAGTAAAGGGAACACATGTTCTTAGATGTCTCTACACTAATGCACAGAGTATGGGAAATAAACAGGATGAACTGGAACTCCTAGCACAACAAAGCAAATATGATATAATAGACATCACTGAAACCTGGTGGGATGAGTCTCACAATTGGAATGTAGAAATAGAGGGATATAACCTTTTTAAGAGGAGCAGGCCAAACAGGAAAGGAGGAGGAATAGCATTATATGTCAGGGATATTTACACCAGTGAAGAGATCCAGGACATCAGTACTGGAGGCCAGGTGGAGAGCATCTGGATAAAAATTAAAGGAGAGGGAAACAACAGGGATATTACTGTGGGAGTCTACTACAGACCTCCAAGTCAGACGGAGGAATTGGATGATGCCTTTCTAGAACAGATGACCACACACTCAGAAAGGAGAGATGTAGTAGTGATGGGGGATTTCAACTATCTGAATATTTGCTGGAAGTCAAACTCAGCCAAATCCTCAAGGTCTAGCAAATTCCTCACCTGCCTGGAAGACAATTTCATTGTCCAAAAGGTGGAAGAGGCAACAAGGGGATCAGCTATTTTAGATCTGATCCTAACCAACAGGGATGACCTAGTCAACGGAGTGCAAGTGGTTGGATCCTTAGGTGGAAGTGACCATGTTCTCCTGGAGTTTGTTATACAGCAGAAAGGGGAAGCCAGGCATAGTCAGACACGCACTCTAGACTTTAGGAGAACTGACTTCAATAAACTTAGAGAAATACTGGGGGTGATCCCATGGTCAGGAAAACTAAAAGAGAAAGGAGTTCAAGACGAATGGGAGTTTCTCAAAAAGGAGATACTGAAGGCGCAATTTCAAACAGTTCCAATGAGGAAGAAAAATGGAAGATGTCTCAAAAAGCCAGGATGGATGACTAAGGAACTTTCAACTGAGCTAAGTTTTAAGCAGAACATGTATAAGAAATGGAAAAATGGGGAAATCACTAAAGAGGAATTCAAACAAATAGCCAGCACATGTAGGGGTAAAGTCAGGAAAGCTAAAGTGCAGAATGAACTTAGGCTGGCTAGAGAGGTTAAGAACAATAAAAAGGGCTTTTTTGGGTATGTCCGAAGCAAAAGGAAGAAGAAGGAAACAGTAGGGCCACTGCATGCAGAAGATGGCAAAATGCTCACAGGGGACAGAGAAAAGGCAGAATTACTCAACACCTTCTTTGCTTCAGTCTTCTCAGAAAAGGCAAAAGGTGCTCAACCTAAGGATAATGGGGAAGAAGACAGAATAGGGGAATTTCAACACAGAATAAGTAAAGAGATAGTACAGGAATACTTGGTTAACCTAAATGAATATAAGTCTCCAGGACCAGATGAACTACATCCAAGGGTATTAAAAGAATTGGCAAATGTAATATCGGAACCATTGGCAATAATCTTTGAGAACTCCTGGAGAACAGGAGAAGTCTCGGCAGACTGGAGGAGGGCAAACGTTGTCCCCATCTTCAAAAAGGGAAAAAAAGAGGATCCCAACAATTATCGTCCAGTTAGTCTGACATCAATTTCAGGAAAGATTCTAGAGCAGATAATTAAACAGAGAGTCTGTGAACACTTAGAAGGGAATGCCATAATCACAAAAAGCCAACATGGGTTTCAGAGAAACAAGTCTTGCCAGACAAATCTGATCTCTTTTTTTTAATATATAAAATTACCAGTTTGGTAGATGAAGGGAATGCTGCGGATATAGTATACCTCGATTTCAGTAAGGCCTTTCACAAGGTTCCCCATGACATTCTTGCAAACAAACTTGTAAAATGTGGGCTAGACAAGGTAAATGTTACATGGATTTGTAACTGGTTGACTGGCCGAACTCAAAGGGTGCTCAACAATGGCTCCTTTTGATCCTGGAGAGAAGTGACCAGTGGGGTCCCACAGGGTTCTGTACTGGGCCCAGTGCTATTCAATATCTTTATTAATGACTTGGATGAAGTCCTTAAGGAGGAGGTTCTAGTCCATGTGCTTGGACTATGTGCTAGTCCATGTGAAAAGGAGGAGGTTCTAGTCCATGTGCTTGGGTGAGATCTAATTTAATTTACACTTGAGCCATTGCATTCTGGGAGCCAGTGCTGGGAGGCTACTTAAGGCTACTCAAGGCTAGCAGAAGCTTCATTTCCTTTAAGGAGGAGAAAGAAAAGGAGGAGGTTCTAGTCCATGTGCTTGGGTGAGATCTAATTTAATTTACACTTGAGCCATTGCATTCTGGGAGCCAGTGCTGGGAGGCTACTTAAGGCTACTCAAGGCTAGCAGAAGCTTCATTTCCTTTAAGGAGGAGAAAGAAAAGGAGGAGGTTCTAGTCCATGTGCTTGGGTGAGATCTAATTTAATTTACACTTGAGCCATTGCATTCTGGGAGCCAGTGCTGGGAGGCTACTTAAGGCTACTCAAGGCTAGCAGAAGCTTCATTTCCTTTAAGGAGGAGAAAGAAAAGGAGGAGGTTCTAGTCCATGTGCTTGGGTGAGATCTAATCTAATTTACACTTGAGCCATTGCATTCTGGGAGCCAGTGCTGGGAGGCTACTTAAGGCTACTCAAGGCTAGCAGAAGCTTCATTTCCTTTAAGGAGGAGAAAGAAAAGGAGGAGGTTCTAGTCCATGTGCTTGGGTGAGATCTAATTTAATTTACACTTGAGCCATTGCATTCTGGGAGCCAGTGCTGGGAGGCTACTTAAGGCTACTCAAGGCTAGCAGAAGCGCGCGCCGAATTTTGATTTTTTTTATCTAGTCAAGGAGGTGTTTAGAGAATATAAGAGGAGCCGGCCTGAAGCATCAGAGGAAGTGAATCAGAGACTTGCCTTTGGAAGGAGCTAGTAGCCAGGAGCTCTCTACATAACTATAGGCCCTGTGACTTGAAGTCAGTGACAGAGCTTGGGAATAAAGGCCAAGTCTAGCAAGGGAAGCCCACAGTCTTGTTTCAGTGCCTCTTTAAGACTTCCCAGTATGGACACTGAAGGCCCTGCTGCAGTCACCTGCAACACCTGTGGGATGTTTGTCTTCTTGCCTACAGAGGTGGCGAACTACACCTGCCACAAGTGCAAGTTGGTAGCCCTCTTGGAAGAGAAAGTACAGCAGCTAGAGGAGCAGATATCTGCACTCCAGCATCATAGAGAGCAGGAGAATCTCCTGAGCAGATCAGACCAGAATGTCTTGGGTGGGAAACAGAGAGAGGAAGTTGTTGGGGTGGAGGAGGTCACTCCACATATAACAGAGGTAGATGCTTGGAGGAAGGTCACACACAGAAGTAAGGAAACCAGGGAACGTTCTGTGAGCGGCTTGCAGCTACAGAATCGCTTTGAATCTCTCTCTGTTGTCAGAGATGATGAGGAAAAGCAGCAGGGACAGACATCAGGGACAGAGCAGGAGAGCCTGAGAGTATCACGAAAAGGAACAGCCACTGCTAAGCCTCGGAGGAGGCGCGTGGTCGTGGTGGGGGACTCCTTGCTGAGGGGTACAGAAGCAGGGGTTTGTGGGCCTGACAAGATGTCTCGTGAGGTGTGTTGTCTCCCCGGGGCAAAGATTCATCATGTGACGGAGAGGCTGACAAGACTTGTCAAGCCTACTGATCAATACCCCTTTGTTTTGGTTCATGTGGGTACCAATGACACTGCAAGGCACAGCCTTCAGAATATCAAAAGGGATTATGAGGCTCTGGGAAGGAAGCTGAAAGAGATGGATGCACAGGTTGTCATCTCATCTCTACTCCCGGTAGAAGGGCATGGTCCAGGAAGGGAGAGGAAAATAGCAGAGGTGAATAACTGGCTCCGTAGATGGTGCCGCCAAGAACAGTTTGGATTCTTGGATCATGGGCTGCGGTTCCATGAGGAGCGACTTCTGGCAAGGGATGGACTGCATCTCACGCCAGTTGGCAAAAACGTTTTTGCCAACAGTCTGAAGAATCTGATCAGGAGGGCTTTAAACTGAGTTATGTGGGGGAGGGAGACATTATACTGGAAGGCAAAAGGGATGGAGAGAATAGTCCAAGTGGCATAGAGGGAACAAGGCAAACAGTGCAAGGACCCAACAGTAGGAGGCAAAAAAATGTGCAAAAGCAGCAAGTAAAGAGGACACATGGTCTTAAATGCCTCTCCACTAATGCACAGAGTATGGGAAATAAGCAGGATGAACTTGAACTCCTAGCACAACAAGGGAAATATGATATAATAGGCATCACTGAAACCTGGTGGGATGAGTCTCATGATTGGAATGTAGAAATAGAGGGGTATAACCTTTTTAAGAGAAACAGGCCAAGCAGGAAAGGAGGAGGAATAGCATTATATGTCAGGGATATTTACACCAGTGAAGAGATGCAGGAAGTCAATACTGGAAGCCAGGTGGAGAGCATCTGGATAAAAATTAAAGGAGAGGGAAATAACAGGGATGTTACTGTGGGAGTCTACTACAGACCCCCGACTCAGGCAGAGGAATTGGATGATGCCTTTCTAGAACAGATAATCACATACTCAGAAAAGAGAGATGTAGTAGTGATGGGTGACTTCAACTATCCTGATATTTGCTGGAAGTCAAACTCAGCCAAATCCTCAAAGTCTAGCAAATTCCTCGCTTGCCTGGAAGACAATTTCATTGTCCAAAAGGTGGAAGAGGCAACAAGGGGATCAGCCATTTTAGATCTGATCTTAACCAACAGGGAAGACCTAGTTGATGGGGTGCAAGTGGTTGGATCCTTAGGTGGAAGTGACCATGTTCTCCTGGAGTTTGTAATACAGTGGAAGGGAGAAGCTAGGCATAGTCAGACACGCACTCTAGACTTTAGGAGAGCTAATTTCAATAAACTTAGAGAAATACTGGGAGTGATCCCATGGTCAGGAATACTAAAAGAAAAGGGAGTTCAAGATGGATGGGAGTTTCTCAAAAGGGAGATATTGAAGGCACAATTTCAAACAGTTCCAATGAGGAAGAAAAATGGAAGATGTCTCAAGAAGCCAGGATGGATGACTAAGGAACTTTCAAATGAGCTAAGTTTTAAACGGAACATGTATAAGAAATGGAAAAATGGAGAAATCACGAAAGAGGAATTCAAACAAATAGCCAGCACATGTAGGGGTAAAGTCAGAAAAGCTAAAGCGCAGAATGAACTCAGGCTTGCTAGAGAGGTTAAGAACAATAAAAAGGGCTTTTTTGGATATGTCCGCAGCAAAAGGAAGAAGAAGGAAACAGTGGGGCCACTGCATGCAGAAGATGGCAAAATGCTAACAGGGGACAAAGAAAAGGCAGAATTACTCAACACCTTCTTTGCTTCAGTCTTCTCAGAAAAGGCAAAGGGTGCTCAACCTAAGGACAATGGAGACAGAATAGAGGAAATTCAGCACAGAATAAGTAAAGAGGTAGTACAGGAATACCTGGTTAACCTAAATGAATATAAATCTCCAGGACCAGATGAACTACATCCTAGAGTATTAAAAGAACTGGCAAATGTAATATCAGAGCCATTGGCAATAATCTTTGAGAACTCCTGGAGAACAGGAGAAGTCCCAGCAGACTGGAGGAGGGCAAACGTTGTCCCCATCTTCAAAAAGGGAAAAAAAGAGGATCCCAACAATTATCGTCCAGTTAGTCTGACATCAATTCCAGGAAAGGTTCTAGAGCAGATCATTAAGCAGAGAGTCTGTGAACACTTAGAGGCCAATGCCATAATCACAAAAAGCCAACATTGGTTTCAGAGAAACAAGTCATGCCAAACGAACCTGATCTCTTTTTTTGATAAAATTACCAGCTTGGTAGATGAAGGGAATGCTGTGGATATAGTATACCTCGATTTCAGTAAGGCCTTTGACAAGGTTCCCCATGACATTCTTGCAAACAAGCTTGCAAAATGTGGGATAGACAAGTTAACTGTTACATGGATTTGTAATTGGTTGGCTGGCCGAACTCAAAGGGTGCTCAACAATGGCTCCTTTTCATCCTGGAGAGAAGTGACCAGTGGGGTCCCACAGGGTTCTGTCCTGGGCCCAGTGCTATTCAACATCTTTATTAACGATTTGGATGACAGAATTGGGGGCATACTTATCAAATTTGCAGATGACACTAAACTGGGAGGAGTAGCTAATACCCCAGAGGACAGGATCAAAATTCAAAATGACCTGAATAGACTAGAAAGCTGGGCCAGTGCTAACAAAATGAAATTCAATGCGGAGAAATTTAAGGTTCTGCACTTAGGGAGGAAAAATGAAATGCACAGATATAGGATGGGGGACACCTGGCTGAATGAGACCACATGTGAAAGGGATCTAGGAGTCCAAGTAGACCATAAGCTGAACATGAGTCAACAGTGTGATGCGACAGCTAAAAAAGCCAATGCAATTTTAGGCTGCATCAATAGAAGTATAGTTTCTAGATCAAGGGAAGTTATAGTGCCACTCTATTCTGCTTTGGTCAGGCCCCACCTGGAATACTGTGTCCAGTTCTGGGCACCACAATTCAAAAAAGATGTGGAGAAACTGGAGCATGTCCAAAGGAGGGCAACTAAGATGGTGAAGGGTCTGGAAACCATGCCCTATGAGGAACGCCTTAGGGAGCTGGGGATGTTTAGCCTGGAGAAGAGAAGGTTAAGAGGTGATATGATAGCCCTGTTTAAATATTTGAAGGGATGTCATATTGAGGAGGGAGCAAGCTTGTTTTCTGCTGCTGCAGAGACTAGAACGCGAAACAATGGATGCAAACTGCAGGAAAAGAGATTCCACCTCAACATTAGGAGGAACTTCCTGACAGTAAGGGCTGTTCGACAGTGGAACACACTCCCTCGGAGTGTAGTGGAGTCTCCTTCCTTAGGGGTCTTTAAGCAGAGGCTGGATGGCCATCTGTCAGGGATGCTTTGACTTGGAGTTCCTGCATGGCAGGGGGTTGGACTGGATGGCCCTTGTGGTCTCTTCCAACTCTATGATTCTATGATTCTATGACAGAATTGGGGGCATACTTATCAAATTTGCAGATGACACCAAATTAGGAGGAGTAGCCAATACTCCAGAAGACAGGATTGACATTCAGAATGACCTGAATAGACTAGAAAGCTGGGCCAACGCTAACAAAATGAAATTCAATGCGGAGAAATGTAAGGTACTGCACTTAGGAAGCAAAAATGAAATGCACAGATATATGATGGGGGACATCTGGCTGAATGAGACAACATGTGAAAGGGATCTAGTAGTCCAAGTAGACCACAAGTTGAACATGAGTCAACAGTGCGATGTGGCAGCTAAAAAGGCCAATGCTATTTTAGGCTGCATCAATAGAAGTATAGTGTCTAGATCAAAGGAAGTAATAGTGCCGCTCTATTCTGCTTTGGTCAGGCCCCACCTGGAATACTGTGTCCAGTTCTGGGCACCACAATTCAAAAAGGATGTGGAGAAACTGGAGCGGGTTCAAAGGAGGGCAACTAAGATGGTGAAGGGTCTGGAAACCATGCCCTGTGAGGAACGACTTAGGGAACTGGGGATGTTTAGCCTGGAGAAGAGAAGGTTAAGAGGTGATATGATAGCCCTGTTCAAATATTTGAAGGGATGTCATATTGAAGAAGGAGCAAGCTTGTTTTCTGCTGCTGCAGAGACTAGAACGCGGAACAATGGATGCAAGCTGCAGGAAAAGAGATTCCACCTCAACATTAGGAGGAACTTCCTGACAGTAAGGGCTGTTCGACAGTGGAACACACTCCCTCGGAGTGTAGTGGAGTCTCAATCCTTGGAGGTCTTTAAGCAGAGGCTGGATGGCCATCTGTCGGGGATGCTTTGACTGGGAGTTCCTGCATGGCAGGGGGTTGGACTGGATAGCCCTTGTGGTCTCTTCCAACTCTATGATTCTATGATTCTATGACCCAAAGGCAAACCTATCATGGGGTATTCTTGGCAACATTTGTTCAAATGGGGTTTGCTGTTGCCTTCCTCTGAGGTTTAGAGCATGTGGCTTGCCTAAAGTCACCCAGTGGTTTTCATGGCCAAGCTGGGAATCAAACCCCAGTCTCCAGAGTTGTATCCAACACTCAAACCACTACACCACACTGGCTGTCTCTATGCTCTTCTCTAACTTCCAATATCCTCTTCAGAAAAAGGCTTCCCTTGGTACTACAATGACTCAAAGAGGGCCCAACAGTGACAAAACTGCCTCCACTTCCCCTAAAGGATGTTGTGGAATATTGAGGAGCAAAATATTATTTCATTTTGTTTCAAGTGGTATAATGAGGGTTGCCCTCTAAGGTCTTCCAGGGGTCTAGTGTGGCCCCAATAGTTGTCAATCCCTATCTGAGAGATTTCTGAAGTCTGTTTTAAGGCTCCTCTCTGGAGCCTTGCCCTCATCAAAATTGGACTCATACAAAATGGGCCCCAAAATTTCTCTTTCCTGTATCACACTCTATGCATGTGTGTGAATGGAGAGAGAGATTGAGAGAGAGAATGTGTAAAACAGAATGTCAAGGAAGAGATGCTGATGGTGAGATGCTGAAGCAGTGCAGATGGGCATCAGGGCAGGTGGGAACGTTGAGGTGTGGAAGTAGACATGCAAGGTGATCAAGCATATGGGAGCGGAGGAGCAAAGCAAAGGCAGTCAAGTTCTGTGTAGACCAGAAGGTACCTCTGGGAAAGCTCAAGCCCTTGTTTTCAGACATAATAAGGGGTTCCATTTAGCAATTATGAATGATATCTATGAAGGGAGAGAACGGGGACATTGAAACTCCTTTTTCTTTGACGTTTCTTTTCCTATTTGAGCTTGTTTGCTCCATTATTGATTCCAGAGGCCTTTCCTCTCTTAACATTGGCATTCAGTCTTATATGTCCTTGTCCTCCTTTATAGAACTTGTGAATCATCAGAGAATCCACACAAGAGAGAAGCCATACAAATGCCACCAGTGTGGGAAATGTTTTGCTGAAGAATCACAATTTTTGAAAAATGAGAAGGTCCATACAAGAGAGACACCATTAGAATGCCAACAGTGTGGGAAATGTTTTACTTCAGGTAACAATCTTGCACAGCAACATAGTAGCCACGCAAGAGAGAAACTACACAGATGCCATCAGTGTGGAAAATGTTTTGCTGGCAAGTATGCCCTTGTAATCCATCAAAGAGTCCACACAGGAGAGAAACCATACAAATGCCAACAGTGTGGAAAATGTTTTGCTTACAAGTCACATCTTTTGAGACATCGAAGAGTCCACACAGGAGAGAAGCCATACAAGTGCCAGGAATGTGGAAAATGCTTTGTTCAGAATTCACATCTTTTGAAGCATCAGAGAATCCACACAGGAGAGAAGCCGTTCAAATGCCACCAGTGTAGGAAATGTTTTGCTGAAGAATCACAATTTTTGAAGAATGAGAAGGTCCATACAAGAGAGACACCATTAGAATGCCAACAGTGTGGGAAGTGTTTTACTTCAGGTAACAATCTTGCACAGCAACATAGTAGCCACGCAAGAGAGAAACTACACAGATGCCATCAGTGTGGAAAATGTTTTGCTGGCAAGTATGCCCTTGTAATCCATCAAAGAGTCCACACAGGAGAGAAACCATACAAATGCCAACAGTGTGGAAAATGTTTTGCTGACAAGTCACATCTTTTGAGACATCGAAGAGTCCACACAGGAGAGAAGCCATACAAGTGCCAGGAATGTGGAAAATGCTTTGTTCAGAATTCACACCTTTTGAAGCATCAGAGAATCCACACAGGAGAGAAGCCATTCAAATGCTTGCAGTGTGGAAAATGTTATGCTGACAAGTCATACCATGAGAAGCACCAGCAAGTCCACAGAAGAGAGATACCATACAAATGCCAGCAGTATGGAAAACGTTTTGCTGAAAAGACACAAATTTTGAGGGATGACAGGGTCAATACAGGAGAGACACCATTTGAATGCCAACAGCGGGGGAAGTGTTTTACTTCATGTAACAACCTTACACACCAGCATAGCATCCATACAGGAGAAAAACCACACAAATGCCTTCAGTGTGGAAAATATTTTTCTGCCAATTATGCCCTTATAATTCATCAAAGAGTTCACACAGGAGAGAAACCATACAAATGCCAGCAGTGTGGAAAATGTTTTGCTGCCAAGTCAATCCTTGTGATTCATCAGAGAGTCCACACAGGAGAGAAACCATACAAATGCCAGCAGTGTGGAAAATGTTTTGCTGACAAGTCACATCTTTCAAGGCATTTGAGAGTCCACACAGGAGAGAAACCATAGAAATGCCTACAGTGTAGAAAATGTTTTTCTCAGAAGTCACATATTTTGAGTCATGGGAGAGTTCATACAAGAGACAAACCATACAAATGCTAGCAGCGTTTAAAACGTTTTGTATGGAAGTCACATTTTGAGTCATGAAAGAGTCCATACAGTTGACAAACTATTCAAATGCCAGCAATATGAGAAATATTTTGCTCAGCAGTCACACCTTGTGACCTATCAGAGAATCCACAGAGGAGAGAAACCATTCAAATGTCAGCAGTGTGGAAAATATTTTTCTAAGAATTCACATCTTTTGAGGCATCCAGTGAGTCCACACAGGAGGGAAACCATACAAATGGCAGCAGAATGGGAAATGTTTTATTGAGAAGTCAGTGCTTTTGAGTCATGAGTGAGTCTATACAAGAGAGAAGCCATACAAATGCCAGGACTGCAGGCAATCTCCAGGGAGCTGAGGTTGTTTAGCCTGGAGAAGAGAAGGTTAAGAGGTGATATGATAGTCCTCTTTAAATATTTGAAAGGATGTCATATGGGGGGGGGGGAGCTTGTTTTCTGCTGCTCCAAAGAACAGAACCAGGAACAATGGATGCAAGCTACAGGAAAAGAGATTCCACCATAGGAGGAACTTCCTAACAGTAAGGCCTGTTTGACAATAGAACACATTCCCTTAGAGGTCTTTAAACAGAGGCTGGGTGGCCATCTTGTCAGTGATGCCTTGATCGAGAGTTCCTGCATGGTAGGGGGTTGGACTGAATGGCCCTTCGGGTCTCTTCCAACTCTACGATTCTGATTCTATGATTCTATGATATGCTTTTGTCAGAATTCACACCTTTTGAGGCAGCACTCCACCTGAGGCGTCACAGCCAAGGCAAGGCAGGGCACACCTGAAAGCCAGCACTCCATCTGAGGCTTCACAGCCAAGGCAAGGCAGGGCAAGCCAGGGGGTGTGGCTACTGCAAGGACTTAAGTCTCTGCCCTCCCACCCCTCCATAACATCTGCTGACCCTGAAGCAAGCTGAAGGAACCCCTGCTGCAGCCTGAAAGCCGACAACATTTTTGGCGGCAGCGGCACTTCTCCAGGCCGCAGGAACCTCCAGCACCCTCCCCACGCCACCGGGAGAGACGTGGACCCTGGGCGGATCAAGCAGGGCATCCTCTTGAATTCCCTCTTCTTGCTATGAGGAAATTATTTAGCAATTCTTTTGTATAGAATCTAGGGGGCATGTTCAACAGGGAATGTAATGACAATGTACTGTTTTTTATATTGCTGAATGACCTTGCTGCTACTGGGAATAGGAACTAGCTAGGTATAACTGGATCACCTTCATCTTTTAGCAGGTAATGGAGCCGGGAACAACCAGGGAGCGGGTGTTGAGGTTGTGTGGGGGCAGGGAAGGTATGACAGCTACAGAGTGAACAAATGTTACAAAAGAAGTAGGGATTGATGTCTGGTATCCATCCCTTCTTCAGTAAACTCTGTTTCCCAGGATAATGTGGAGAGCGTACCAACTGTTCCACAGCCCCTTAATCTGCTCTTCTGCAATGTCAAGTTGGCCAAAGGTAAGACCAACATCATCCACGATCTTCTCATGGATGAACAGGCCGACCTGGCATGCTTCACTTACACCTGGCTGGGAGATGCCAGCACTGCGACGTGGGCGCAGGCTCTCCCAGCAGGCTACACGGTCAGTGAGCAGATAAGGGAAAGTGGGGGGGGGGGGGGCGGCGGCGGCGTGGCAATAGTCCATAGAAGCAATCTGCCCTTGATCAGGAAACCTGTCCGGAAAACAACCCACATTGAGTGCATGTACCTTAGCCTGAAACCCAGGGATAGTTTGGGGATTCTGTTGGTATACCGGCTATACCTGTGACGGCACAGCAAGCATCTTCTGCATTTAAAACTTTGAGTTTAGAGGTTTGCATTTGTGAAATGCTGCAGCCTGACACTGGCTTACGACATTGGGACGTGCGCTCCTACAAGTTCCCATCACTTTATCTAGGAAGTTTACATCTACAGTGTCTATAGAATTGACTAGCTGCTTGTTATGTTCAATATTCTATGTTGTATGTATGCAATTTTATTTTATTTTTATTTTTTATTTTTGGATTTTAATCTGATATTGGTTTAATTTATTTTTAAGGGGTGGGAGGTGGGGTTATGGGTTATTGGGATTGTTTTATCTTGATGTCTTTTAATTATTGTAACCCGTTCCGATTGATGACAGAGGAGCGGGCTATAAATAAAATTATTATTATTATTATTATTATTATTATTATTATTATTATTATTAATGTGCAAAGAGTTTGAGTTCCAAAATCCCTTTTTGCACTGTTTTGATGTGTTTGTTACTTGCTAAAGGTTTGATTGCATTTATTGGTTCTTGGCACCTGCCAATTATTGTTTATGTGTAACAATTCAAGCTTGCTCCTCCCTTCTCCTGGGGACCTGGAAAGGGGAAGCCATCTTTCCTCTCCTTCAACTACCAGAGACTTCAACTACAGAGTGGGCGTGTTGGAGGGTGTGCTAGCCAGGCCTTGGTCAAGCCATCTTCCAGTACGTAATTCTTCAGTTCTAGAAGTTCGCACAGGATACTCAGCATAACGCACGGTTGAGTGACGCTGAGGACCTTTGGGCGCCGCCAAACAGCCAGTTGACAACAGAGGAAGGTTCCCTGCCTTCATATAGGCCATCTGGCTGAGACTTTGAGCACCCTTGCCTCAAAGTCAAAGAGAGAGAAGACTTTGGTGAGCTATCTGGCTGAATCTCCCAGGACTACAGTTACCAAGGACTTTATAGTAAGCTTTCTGTTTGTTTGCTTGATAAACAGAAGAACCTGAGTACATTGCTACTCTGCCTTAAGAAATAAACCCTTTTTTGATAAAGTAACTGTTCAGTCTGGTCTTTGGGAGCCCCAAAGCCTCTAGAGGAGGGCAAAAAGCAAACCCCCAGGGAGAGAATCATCACGTCCACATCCCTTTGAATTTCATATAGCCCAGGCGCGACGGCACAACCCCGTTGCCTAACAGACTCCCTAACTAAACTGACTCAGCTAGTCTCTGAGTTGCTGTTGGAGTCGCTCAGACTTCTCGTCTTGGGCGACTTCAACATTCCTCTTGAGACCAGCCTGTCTAATCTTTCAGGAGCGGCTCAGTAGTTCATGAAATCCATGACAAGTATGAACCTATCCCAATTGGTCAACGGGCCTACCCCTTGCGTGAGTCATACACTCGATGAGATTTTTAGTACGGAACAGGAGTATCCATGGGCAGAGGTAAACAATACCTCCGCATTGTCATGGACAGACCACTTCCTGATCAAGATGGAACTAAAAGCTGCTCTCTGCCCCCCTGGGGGTGGCGGACACATTCAAATGGTCCATCCTCGAAGGCTAATGGAACCAATTGGTTTCCAGAAGGCCTTAGAGGGTTTAATGGTTGGTAATGCTAGTGATTCCGTCAAAACCTTGGTGAATACCTGAAACGCCGGCCTTCCCAAGGCTATCGACGCGATCACCCCTGAGCATCCTTTCCAACATGGTTTGAACCGCAAACTCTGGTTCACAGAGGAACTCAGGGAGATGAAGCGGGTTGGACAACGATTAGAGCGCAAGTGGCGGAAAACTCAGCTCTTATCCGACAGAGCTCGCCATAAGCAGCATCTGCGCGCCTGTCGGGAGGTTTTGCGTGCAGTGCGGAGATCTTTCTGCTCTGCATGCATTGCATCTGCAGAGTCTTGCCCAGCAGAGCTGTTTAAGGTGGTGGGGGAGCTGACACAGGTCCCTCCTGCTCCAAATCCCCTACTTGATCCAACAACGGCCTGCAGTGATGTGTTTAACATCCACTTTGCAGATAAAATCTTTCAGATAAGGGCCGACTTGGATGCCAATGTTCTATCAGAATCCATTAGTGAAGCGTCCAACAACTCCACTGCTGTTATTTTACTGGATGGGTTTCAGTCTGTGAATACCGATGACATGGACAAGCTTCTTGGTAGTATGGTTGGACTGGATGGCCCTTGTGGTCTCTTCCAACTCTGTGATTCTATGATTCTATGACTTGCCCTCTCGATCCTTGTCCATCTTGGCTGGTCGTCCTGGGGGTGACGCATTGAGGGTGTTCCTTCGGGACACAATCAATGCATCCCTTAGGGAGGGTTCTTTACCATCTTGTTTGAAGGAGGCAGCTGTGAAGCCCCTCCTGAAGAAACCATCGCTTGACCCCCTGGACAGGAACAACTATAGACCAGTATCCCTGCTCCCATTTTTGAGCAAGTTGATTGAGAGAGCAGTCGCCTCCCAACTCCATATTGTCTTGGATGAAACTGAATATCTCAATCCATTTCAAATCGGCTTTAGGACAGGACATGGATTGGAGACTGCCATGGTTGCTCTGGCCGACGACCTCCGCTTGAGTATTGACAGGGGTAGTGTGACCCTGCTGGTGCTCTTGGATCTCTCCGCAGCCTTTGATACTATTGATCACTTCATTCTTTTGGATCGGCTGAGGGAGTTGGGGAATGGGGTATCGCTCTCCGATGGTTCCAATCCTTTGTCTCCGGGTGAGGCTCGGGGAGAGTTGCTCTTCCAAAATTGAGCTTAATTGTGGCATCCCTGAGGGCACCATCCTGTCCCTGATGCTATTTAATATCTATATGAAGCCGCTGGGTGAGATCATTTAGAGGCATGGAGCTCAGTGTCTTCAGTACGCTGATGACAATGAGATATCTCTCCATGTCCAGATTGTCGGCACAGACTTCAGATGGCATCTCTCCTCTTAAAGACTGTGTTGTGGCAGTAAGGATTGGATGAGGAAAAACAAATTGAAGCTGAATCCAGACAAAACGGAGGTACTAACAGTTACAGGCCCAAAACCAGGCTTGGGAATACAGCTCCCAGTCCAAGATGGGAGTCACACTCTCCTCGAAGGACTCTGTTCGCAGTCTGGAGGTGCTTCTGGACTCATCGCTTCACATGATTAGCCAGGTGAATGCGACGGTCAGGAGTACCTGTTATCAGCTTTGTATATTTGTATATATTGCAACTTATGATAAAGAAACTTCAAGGACTTGGAAAAATATCAACTGTGTCTGTGAGTTCATTCAAGTGATCAGTGCATTGCCAGTACTTAAACTGAACTGGTGCTTCCGTACTTTATCTGCAAAGTAGATGTTAAACGCTACTGCTAGCTACTTCTGAGAGTGTTTACCTCAGTCAGTGCTGTAAGTTGGTGTCTCTGGTGTGCCTAAAGTTTTTGATTTTGTTACTGCACATCAAGCAGGACATAGAAGAGAGCCAACAATGCGAGCAGTGGGAGGAAAAGATTGTGTTTTGTAAAGCTCTATTATAACCTTCTTTTATATTATTTCTGCGACAAGGTTTGTCCTTTTCAAGTATCTTGCCCTTAAAGGATCTTTAAGTAAACCTTTGAATTATTTTGAGCCTTTTGTACTCTTCACTGCCCATTCAGAGTCTGTGAAAGACACCATAAATTTTGGAGCATTAGTATTTGTATTAATGAGGTGCTGCCAGAATCCAGCTGGTTGTCACCATGAAGAAAGGTGCTGAAAATGCATTTCCGGACCCCCGTTCCTGACCCCTTCCCCCCGCATATGGCAAATACCATGGGACCTCAAGTCCCATTGATTTCTATTGGTGCACACTCCGACGCAGGCCACGGGCACATGCCCTCTTTTATTTCCCTGGATTTACCATACACGGAAGCTCAAGTCTGCATATGGTAAGCCTGTGTATGCAGCGGGCACACTGTAGTTTAAAGAAACTTGCCCTTACAGGATCATTAAATTACACGGAACATGTGTATTTGTATTAATTTAGGGCTACCAGAATTCAACTGATTGTGACCATGAAGAAGAATGTTGTAAATGAATTTCTGTCTCCCTTCTAACCCTGCATTGACACGCAACATTCACTGACTCCCAAGTCAAACCCTGATTTTTCTTTCTGCCCTGGTCTAGAAATTATCATGTTTTATTTGAGTTCTCCAGTAATGTGTATTTTTTGTTGCTCTTTTTACACAGGGCAATAGGGTTGCCATACATCAGGGCCTGGCCATGAGCCTCCAGTTTACATGTCATTTTCAGGTAGGAGACAAGGGTGCCTGTTCTTGAGTTCTGGGGGACCCAACTGAAGGCAAGAGGAAAGAGCTCTGTTCAAATCTCCAGCTCAGCTGGGAGAGCAGCAGCTTATTACAATTTGCAAGGCTTAATACATTAGTTGCTGCAATTGGCAAGGACATCAGAGAATCCATAGACTTGCTTAGTTCCTGCTTTCTGCCAGTTGTGGTAGTACAAGGGCTCACTACTCTACTCTGCATCCACCTTCTGGCTAGAATCAAGGAGGCTAAATTGAATGTTTTTATCCTCTCTTCCCAAATAAGTGAAAAAGAATAACCCCATGATCTGAGAACAACCCTTTTAACTATCTGTCTTAATTTCTACACAAGAATGATTGTATGATTCTAAGAAAATATGTTGCATTTATGTTTAAATTACAAGCTCTGATCAACTGTAGTTGGTATTTAATGCATCATGCTTAATGACATCCCCAGGGGCCCATCCTAGGGCCTAGGATTTAACCTACAAACTTCAGGTCTTGGAAAAATCCTGACTGAGGGACAGCTGAAGGTTGGTGACCAAAAGTGTACTCACACTACCCCTAAGTACCTTGTGAAATGACATATCCTAGTATTCTGTTGGCCAGAGTCCTGGAAGTTTTAATGGTATAAATATGCTCTATTTGGGCAGTGTGGATATACCCCAAGTAGCAAATTTGGCCCATAGCAATTCTGAACAGAATTATAAAGTCTGTCTCTATTGGTCAAGGGGCTGTCTGCACTGAGACACTGACAGATCTTCATTTTGATGGGGGTGCTTTGATTTGTGTATTTCTGCATGGCGCAACAGGGTTGGATTGGATGGCCCTTGAGGTCTCTTCCAACTCTTGGGATTAAGATTCTATGTTCCCTGGTCTCCAGAGTCATCTAATACGCAAGCCACTACACCGGGAAGGAAATACTGTACTGAGACTTGCCCTAACAATTTCTGTGGAGAATTTTCTGGGTGTCACAAAGAAATAGTTTTCAATAAGTGTGCTGTACAGTTTTGATTGTTTTAACTGTACTTTTTAAAAATTGCCTTTGCTTTAAGATGTATGCTTTATATGAAAATGTTGTTGGCACTTGAATTCCATCCCCATTCTGACATGCAGGAATGCACAAAGTGTTCCTGAGAGATAGCCCTCCAGCCTTTGTTTAAACACAGCCACCAAAAAAGGAGACTCCGCCACACTCTGAGGCACAACACACTTTTTCTCAGTATTGAAGTGAAGTTTCTTTTTCATTAGTCTGAATCTGTTGCTTTGGGTCCTGTTCTCTGGAGCTGCAAAAAAGAAACTTGCTCCATCTCCAGTATGACATCTCTTCAAATATTTCAACAGGGCGACTGCTGAGTAATTCCAAGCCCATCTGGCACCCGCTCTGCCCTCCTTTGTCCTTGCTGGCCCCACTCACCCCTCATCCATTTGGGCAAGACAGTTTTGGGTATCTTTACAGGGTCCACGGTGGATGAAAAGACGTGGTGGTATGTACCTGTCACAGGCTTCCAGCCTGGAAAACAAAACAAACAAAATTCCCTAACCAGAAGCCAGAAGTTGAGAGAATTCTCAAAAAGAATTGAAAGGGAAAAAAGAGAAAGAAAGAAAGAATGAAAGAAAGGGGTGAGAGAAAGAGAAATAACACCCAGAAAGTGAACTTAGGAAAAGAAAACTTTCCGTAGCAACAGGGGTAACATAGCAATGAGAAATGACAAAGGTAAACAATTATGCTGTAGACTTAGCCATATCTGAAGGTGCATCTCTGATACAAAGTGAATAAAGGCATTTCAGACTGGAGATGCATTTATACCCAAAAATGAAAGCATATGTTTATGATGTCACAAAGAGTTTAAAAGCATATTTGATGTTATCCTGGAATGGATGAATTTAGACTGGCAAACTGAGAGCGTTTTAGCACAGAGGTGTTAACTACTGATAAAATAAATCACTTCCTTTGATTTGGAGGTAGGAAGAGGGTGAGTGACAGGGACTTCTAATAGCTATTTATTACTGAGTTCCTGCTTTATACCAGAGTCTTAGGACCAAGTAGAGAAGATAAGTTCTTGGTTCTGAGGGATTGCTGACATCATTGGAGGTCAGACAATGTCTGAGATCTTTGCTTCTGTTTTTGGTTGTGATCTCGTACACCATCGATTCCCTCCACTGCATTTGCCACAGGAGATTTACACACAAGCAAGCTTAAGGCCAGGATGAAACTGAAGCCCCTGATCCTGTTGGATTGCTGATATCACTAGAGCTCAGCCAATCCCTGAAGCTCATGTTATCTTGGCAGCTCCTGCTCCTGGGTGTTTTATGACATCACAGTGCAAAGGCTTAAGAAGTAAGGCAAAGCAGGGCTAATGACAAATAGAAGGAAAAGGCTCATCTAGACATCCTAGATGAAGGCAAAAGCAGTGGACTTGCTGAGTAAGTGGTGCTGGTGAGTCTGGAGGCCTGAAGCCAGTGGAGTTCCATGCCCTCCGTACCCAACTGGGCTTCCAGTTTCACTGAACCTGCATATTTGTAAATCAATTAAGATATTTTAATATTACAGATCGCAAGTAGGATTGCCATAATTCTCTACCACCAGACTGGGACAAACTGTAGGACAAAATTTGGGTCAAAATGTAGGACATTCAAGAAAAATGGAGGACACAACCAACTAAAAGCCAAAATATTACATTTGCCAGTTCTTTTAGTACCCATGGGTGTAGTTCATCTGGTCCTGGAGACATATATTCATTTAGATTAACCAGGTATTCCTGTACTATCTCTTTACTTATTCTGTCCTGAAATTATCCTATACTGTTCCCTGCTCCACTGTCCTCAGGTTGAACAGCCTTTGCCTTTTTTTGAAAATACTGAAGCAAAGAAGGTGTTGTTCTGCCTTTTCTCTGTCCTCGTTAGCATTTTGCCATCTTCTCCACACAGCAGTCTTATCATTTCCTCCTTCTTCCTTTCGCTGCGGACATACCTATAAAAGCCCTTTTTATTGTTCTTAACCTCTCTAGCAAGCCTGAGTTCATTCTGCGCTTTAGCTTTTCTGACTTTATCTCTACACGTTATGGCTATTTGTTTGAATTCCTCTTTGGTGATTTTAATAAATAATAATAATATTTATTTCTAGTCCGCCCCTCTGAACAAGCAATCGGGGCGGATTACAACAAGGATTCAAACAATATCAAGTAAGACATTTTTCAATTTCTTATACATGTTCCGTTTAAAACTTAGCTCAGTTGAAAGTTCCTTAGTCATCCATCCTGGTTTCTTGAGACATCTCCCATTTTTCTTCCTCATTGGAACTGTTTGAAATTGTGCCTTCAGTATCTCCCTTTTGAGAAACTCCCTTCTCTTTTAGTATTCCTGACCATGGGGTCACCTCTAAGTTTACTAAAATCAGCTTTCTTAAATCTAGAATGTGTGTCTGACTATGCCTGGCTTCTCCTTTCCACTGTATAACAAACTCCAGGAGAACATGATCACTCCCTCCTAAGGATCCAACCACTTGAACCCCATTAATTAGATCATCCCTGTTGGTTAGGATCAGATCCAAAATAGCTGACTCCCTTGTTACCTCTTCCACCTTTTGGACAATGAAATTGTCTTCCAGGCAGGTGAGGAATTTGCTAGACCTTGAGGATTTGGCTCAATTTGACTTCCAGCAAATATCAGGATAGTTGAAGTTACCCATCACTACTACATCTCTCCTTCCTCAGTGTGTGGTCATCTGAATTGGGGGTCTGTAGTAGACTCCCACAGTAACATCACTGTTGCTCCCTGTTTAAATATTTGAAGGGATGTCATATTGAGGAGGGAGCAAGCTTGTTTTATGCAGCTGCAGAGACTAGAACGTGGATCAATGGATGCAAACTGCAGGAAAAGAGATTCCACCTCAACATTAGGAGGAACTTCCTGACAGTAAGGGCTGGACAGTGGAACACCCTCCCTCGGAGTGTAGTGGAGTCTCCTTCCTTGAAGGTCTTTAAGCAGAGGCTGGATGGCCATCTGTCGGGGATGCTTTGATGGAGAGTTCCTGCATGGCAGGGGGGTTGGACTAGATGGCCCTTTTCTTTTCCAACTCTATGATTCTATTATTCTTTAATTTTTATCCAGACACTCTCCAATTGGCTTCCAGTATTGATGTCCTGGATCTCTTCACTGGTGTAAATATCCCTGACATATAATTCTACCCCTCCTCCTTTCCTGTTTGGCCTATTTCTCTTTAAAAAGTTATACCCCTGTATTTCCAAATTCCAATCATGAGACTCATCCTACCAGGTTTCAGTGATGCCTATTATATCATATTTCCCTTTTAGTACTAGGAGTTCAAGTTCATCTTGCTTATTTCCCATGCTCTGTGCATTAGTGTAGAGACATCTAAGACCGTGTGTCCCCTTTGCTTGCTGCCTGTGCATGTTTTTTTGCCTCCTACTGTTGGGTCCTTTCACTGTTTGCCTTGTTCGGTCTATGACAGTACAGTGGTCCCCCGGGTTACGAATACCCCGGGGTACGAAAACCCTGGGGTACGAAAGAGCCGGGGCCGCAAAAACGGCCCCGGCTTACGAATAAACCCCGGGATCTGGGGAAAAAAACCCGCACGGCCCCTTTAAATTTGCCGCGCGGTCCGTCAAATAAAGCGGTCCCCTGGGTTGCGAAAATTTCCGGGTTACGAAAAGTAATCCGGAACGGATTACTTTCGTAACCCGGGGGACCACTGTATGACTATTTTCTCCAGCACCTTTGTCTCCCTTCCCCACATAACTCAGTTTAAAGTCCCCCTGATCAGATTCTTCATACTATTGGCAAAAACGTTTCTTCCAACTGGCATGAGATGCAGCCCATCCCTTGACAAAAGTCTCCCCTCATGCAGTCCATGATCCAAGAATCCAAATTGTTCTCAGCGACACCATCTGCGGAGCCAGTTGTTGACATCTGCAATTTTCGTTTCTTCCTGGGCCATGCCCTTCAACTAGCAGAAGATACGAGATGACAATCTGTGCCTCCATTTCTTTCAGCTTCTTACCCATAGCCTCATAATCCCTTCTGATATTTTGAAGGCTGTGTCTTGCTGTGTCATTCGTTCACATGTGGACCAAAAGGAAGGGGTATTTGTCAGTAGATTTGACCAGTCTTGTCAGACTCTCCGTCACATCACGGATCTTTGCCCCAGGGAGACAACACACCTCCTGAGACATCTTGTCAGGTCCACAAATCACTCCTTCTGTACCCCTCAGCAAGGAGTCCCCCACCACAACCACGTGCCTCCTCTGAGGCTTAGCAGCAACTGTTCCCTGTGGTGGAAGTCCCAGGCTCCCCTGCTCTTTTCCTGAAGTCTATCTATGCTGCTCTTCCTTGTCCTCCTTGAAAAGGGACAGAGCTTCAAATTGATTCTGTAGCAGCAAGCTCCCAGACCTCTCCCTAGTTTCCCTACATCTGTGTGTGACATTCCTCCAGCTGTCTTCCTCCTGTGTACATGAAGTGACAGTTTCCTCCCCAGCGACTTTCTCTGTGTGGTCCACTTCCAAGATCGTGCCTTCCGTTGTGTCCAGGAAAACCTCTTGCTCCCTGACATGCTGAAGTGTCGCTACCCTGGATTCCAGCTGCTGTACTTTTTCCTCCAAGAGGGCTACCAACTTGCATTTGGTGCATGTAAATTTCCCCACATCAGTATACAAGAAGACAAACATCCCACAAGTGTTGCAGGGTGACTGCAGCAGTTCCCTCAGAGTCCATACTGAGAAGTCTTAATTAGTCCCTGAAATAGGATTATTGGCTTCCTCCTCAAAAAAAGTCTCCTGGTAAACACCAACGTTAAAGGGCCCTGGTGACCTGGGCTTTTTCCCAATCACGGTGTGCTGGTCTGGGAGGGGTTATATAGAGCTAGACTGCTAGCTCCACCCCCAGGGACTCATAGAAGCTCCACCCCAGCAGGAACTTTCTAGAAAGGTCTAGAAAGGCTCTAAGTTAGTCTGCTAGCTCCACCCCCTAGTGACTCAGAAGTGTGACTCACAGAAGCTCCCAGCAACAACACACTTTCCCAAGAGTTTTCAAAAATTCAACTCTCTGATGAGTTCATTGTTTGAAAAGTGTCTGCAGCTCAATTTCTGTAGTGATTATGGCAGTAGACAAATGGGTGGGATCAAAAATGTTAGTGTTTTACCTTAAAGCTTTCGCTATCAGCAACAAGACCTGAGGACACCTCAAACCATAGCAATAGCAAGTACATTTCTATACCACTTACCAGTGCACTTAAGCACTCCTTAAGCAGTTTACAGTGTGTAAGCCAAATGCCCCAACAAGCTGGGTACCCATTTTAATGGCCTATGTCTTGGAGGAAGAGAAGAACAAAATGTATTTCAACAGGGAGAAAAAATGAAATGCATAAATATAGGATGGGGGGTATCTGGCTTAAGGAGACTACATGTGAAAGGGATCTAGGAGTCCTAGTAGACAACAGGTTGAACATGAATCAACCGTGTAATGCAGCAGCTAGAAAAGCCAATGGGATTCTGTACTGCATCAATAGAAGTATAGTATATACTTCTACATACTAGAGGTATGTAGGTGGGACACACCTGCATATCGTTTTTCATTCTCGGCAGCATTATTCAAACAGGATGTGGACAAGCTGGAGTGTTTCCAGAGGAGGGCAACCAAAATGAGGAAAGATCTAAAAATCATGCCCTAGGAGAAGCAACTTAGCGAGCTGGGTATGTTTAGCCTGGTTAAGAGGTGATATGAGAGCCCTGTTTATTGTCATATAAGGAATGACTTAGGGAGCTGGGGATGTTTAGCCTGGAGAAGAGAAGGTTAAAGGGTGATATGATAGCTCTGTTTATGTATTTGAAGGAATGTCATTGAAGAGGGAGCAAGATTGTTCTCTTCTGCTCCAGAGACTAGGACACAGAGCCATGGATGCAAAGTCCAGGAAAAGAGATTCCACCTCAACATTAGGAGGAACTTTCTGAGAGTAAGAGCTGTTCGAGAGTGGAACACACTCCCTCGGAGAGCGGTGGATTCCTCTTCCTTGAAGGTCTTTAAGCAGAGGCTGGATGGCCATCTGTTGGGGGTGCTTTGTGTGTGTATTCCTGCATGACAGGGGGTTGGACTTGATGGCCCTTGAGGTCTCTTCCAACTCTATGATTTTATGATACAGGCTCAGCTGCACCATGCCTAGCCCCAAAGGAAGATTAAAGGTACTCCCTCCATCTTAACTCCTACCACCGTGGCCTTGGAGGGAGACAAAAAATGGATGCATTTGCTGGTCTTGACCCCCTTTCCCACTGCCATTCCCTTCTCCTTTTGCGGCATGCCTTTTTAGATTGTAAACATGAGAATAGAGAACTGTAAAATTAACAATCAGAGTATAAATAAATAAATAGACAAATAGACCTGAGGACACCTCAAAGAGCTCCTTACCTACAGAAGAACACTGATGTGGGCACAGGTACAAAGCTCTATCAAAAGCCCAGATGCCAATTTTGGCCATTCATCTGTTCAGGAAATGTCATCACAAGCCCTAATGACATCACCCACAATATTAGAGGGACTTTCGTGTACCCATCCTCCAATCTGATTTATGCCATATTATGTCAGCAGTGCCCTTCAGCACATTACACTGGACAAACAGGCTTGTACCTGGACCAGAGGATAAATGAACATGAATAAAACAATGGCTTCTCCATCTCCAGTGTCAGTGGGTGGTGGTGGGTGGTGGCCAAAAGAGCATGCTCAGCCTTCACCTTTGCCTTGGCAATGGAGGTCTTCGTACAAGGAAGCTTTTGCCACTGCAGCAAGCTGAGACAGCCCAACTAAGTGTCACTCCTCTTCTAGGGTGTCACCCAGTGCAATCTGCACCTCCACACATCTCTAGTGTCACATCTTCTTTTTGGCATCCAAAATATTCATTCATATGGTGATCTACTAATCTTGGCTTGAGGCAACAATAGTTTCTACTGCTTTGACCGCTAACAACTACCTGTGTTTCCCTAAAAATAAGACAGTGTCTTGTATTAATTTTTACTCCCAAAGATGCACTAGGTCTTATTTTCAGGGGATGTCTTATTTTTCCATGAAGAAGAATTCATATTTATTGTTGAACCAAAAAAAAAATTGATAGCTTTTTTGTGGAGCTTTTGGGCTATGTGGCATGTTCTGGAAGAGTTCTTTCTCACGTTTTGCCAGCATCTGTGGCTGGCATCTCTGAAGATGCCAGCCACAGATGCTGGCGAAACATCAGAAAGGAACTCTTCCAGAACATGCCACATAGCCCAAAAGCTCCACAAAAAACTATGGATGCCAGCCATGAAAGCCTTTGATTCCACATGATCATTTGACTTTGATAGGTCTTACTTTCAGGGGAGGCCTTACATTTAGCAAATCAGCAAAACCTCTACTAGATCTTAATTTCTAGTGATGTCTTATTTTCAGGGGAACAGGGTATGTTAAAACTGAACTTGTCACCTCATCGCCACACCTACAGTGTTTTGTATTACTGTGGAAATTCTTACACACAGACATATAGGTCTGTCGCTGGCCTTTTCACTCCACTAAATAAATCTGAGCAAGTAGGTCAAGTCTAGGAAAGCTCATGCTACCAACTTCTATATTTCAGTTATTCTCAAAGGTGCTGCAAGTTCCCATTGCAAACCGAATTTCCAGATTAACACGGCTATGTTTTTAAAAGCCTAAGGAGAGTCATTTCAGCGATTTACAATTTGAAAAGCTCCATGCAAAATGATGAGAAACATCCACACTGTAACTTTAGGGTGTCATGAGAAAGGGCTGTGCACTGATATGGAGATGGGGAAAGTGGCGGGCAATCTGCCAAAGCCATTGCTGCCCACAGGTGTTTTTTTTTTATCATGCACCTACGAATCAACTGCACCATCAACCCATTTAAGTTGTATGTTACTGAAATACTAGAAAATTAGAGTGTAAAGGAAAATTTAATGGGGAGCAGAATTTGTATTGGGGGGCAATTCCTTCATGACCACAATAGATATACTCTGCTTAGACCTCAATAATAATAATAATAATAACAACAACAACAACAACAACATTTATTTATATTTCCCGCCTCTCCCCATGGATCGAGGCGGGAGTACAATTTAAAATCGTAATACAACAGCATTAAAACAATCTAAACATATTTCTATAATAAAACATATCCAATTGCCATTGTCAGTCCAATACTCCAGTCATAATACTCCACTATAGTTGTTTATCCAGAAAGACATATGTAAATGTGCAAATGTGGCCCACCTTGCCTATTTATTTATTACTGTGTTCCTGCTTTATATCAAGGTCCTAAAGCCAAGTAGAGAAGATGCTTCTGGTTTTGAGGGTTCTCTGAATGGAAGTCAGCCTATTCCTGAAGTTTGTGTAGCTTCTGGATTTGGGTCTGTGGCCCCATACACCATTTGTTCCCTCTATTGCATTTGCCACTTGAGACGCATACAAGCAAACTTAAGACCAAAGGATGTAGCTGAAGCCCTGGATCCTTTTGGATTGTTGACATCCTTAGAGCTCAGCCAATCCCTGAAGCTCCTGTTTCCTTGGCATCTTTCCTGATCCTGAGTCTTTTGTGACATCACAGCACAAAGGCTTAAGAGGACTTGCTTGCTTGGTGGACTTCAGAGCAGTTCTGGCCACTTGGAGGACTGGAGGCACAATCGGAACCTGGCCATTTGAACATTAGCCCATTCCAACCTCCAGGTAAGCAAAAGAGAGTTCAGTGGGGCTTTGCAGGTCAGCCTCCACCTCCAGCAAAAGACAGATCTCTCCCCTCTTTGGCAGCCCCAATTGGCAAAAGCAATGCAGCTGTTCCCCAGTAGATTCTGCCCCCTCCATAGACCATAAGGGTCTCCTCTCTGCGCTTCCACTGTGGGAAGAGAAAGAATATGAGATCTTTTTTTAAAAAATTAAAGGCAGTTTGGGAAGGGGGGACTTTGCTGGTACTGTATACAAACTCTTCCCCATTCCTGCACACACCAGGCCACCTTCCCATTTTCCACTGCCCAGATGCTGCCCCTTCTTCTTTTTCTCCTGCCTCCTCCTCATTTTCCCCTTTGAGGCTCCAGATAGCACTATCCTTATATTCCTGGCACGTTGCTCTTTCTTCTGCCTCAGCTAGGTCTTTCGGGAAATGGAAGAGTTATGACATCTACCTGCTGTTTGTTAGATTCATACAGGGGATGAGTTATGGGAACCCTTTTCCCACTTGGAGGAGCGTCCAGCACTGATGCTGCACTGTTAGGGAACCCTCCAGAAAAGAAAGCCATGAATAGAGGCATGTATGATTGGTGAATTTGTTATTTTAAAAATAATGACTAAACTGCAGGTCTTTTCACCACAGCAGACCAATAGACAAGCTCACAAAACCACACAAATGCTGCCCCATTTAAAAGGACCTGGAAAAATGGACGCAAGCTACAGGAAAAGAGATTCCACCTAAACATTTGTGAGAACTTCCTGATAGTAAGGGCTGTTTGACAGTGGAACACACTCCCTTGGAGAGTGGTGGAGTCTCCTTCCTTGGAGGTCTTTAATCAGAGGTTGGAATCATAGAGTTGGAAGAGAGCACAAGGGCCATCCGGTCCAACTCTGCCATGCAGGAACTCTCATTTAAAGCATCCCCAACCAATGGCCATCCAGCCTCTGCTTAAAGACCTCCAAGGAGAGAGACTCCACCGCTCTCCATTGAGGGAGTGTGTTTCACTGTTGAACAGCCCTTACTGTCAGGAAGTTCCTCCTAATGTTGAGGTGGAATCCCTTTTCCTGAAGCTTGCATCCATTGTTCCGGGTTCTGTTCTCTGAAGCAGTAGAAAACAAGCTTGCTCCCTCCTCAATATGACATCCCTTCAAATATTTGAACAGGGCTATCATATCACCTCTTAACCTTCTCTTCTCCAGGCTAAACATCCCCAGCTCCCTAAGCTCTCCCCCCCCCCCCAAAAAGGGCCAATCTCTCCCCTCCCCTCTTTTCTTCTAGGCCAGGAATATGGAGGCTGATGGGGGTTTCCTCTCCCTGCCTCTCCACTTTCTCAATCTCAGTCCCCACCATTTCCAGCCTCTGGGAAGCAGAGCTCTTTGGAAACTGTCACATTCATAACAGTCCCCTCAAATACTGTGTCCAGTTCTGGGCACCACAATTCAAAGAGGATGTCGAGAAACTGGAGCACGTCCACAACAAGCACAATTTGGGCTGCAGTCCCAACAAGAAATCTTAGATTTGTAAGGAATGACTTGGGGTGCATGGGGAGGGGGGAAGGAAGGCTTGCCAGTCTCCAAGCAGCAAATGCTGCATTTTCTTGCATTTAAAGAAAGCCTTTTGTAATGTTAAAGCTACTATTTGTTTGTTTTACATCTCTTTCCTATATTTATTGTGTGCCTTCAAATAATTGAAGTAATTGTGTGCCTTCAAGTAATCTAGCAGTCCAAGTAGACCATAAATTGAACATGAGTCAACAATGTGATGCGGCAGCTAAAAAGGCCAATGCTATTTTAGGCTGCATCAATAGAAGTATAGTTTCTAGATCAAGGGAAGTAATAGTGCCACTCTATTCTGCTTTGGTCAGGCCCCACCTGGAATACTGTGTCCACTTCTGGGCACCACAATCCAAAAAAGATGTGGAGAAACTGGAGCAGGTCCAAAGGAGGGCAACTAAGATGGTGAAGGGTCTGCAAACCATGCCCTATGAGGAACGACTTAGGGAGCTGGGGATGCCTGGAGAAGAGAAGGTTAAGAGGTGATATGATAGCCCTGTTTAAATATTTGAAAGGATGTCATATTGAGGAGGGAGCAAACTTGTTTTCTGTTGCTCTAGAACAATGGATGCAAGCTGCAGGAAAAGAGATTCCACCTCAACATTAGGAAGAACTTCCTGACAGTAAGGGCTGTTCGACAGTGGAACACACTCCCTCGGAGCGTAGTGGAGTCTCTTTCCTTGGAGGTCTTTAAGCAGAGGCTGGATGGTCATCTGTCGGGGATGCTTTGATTTGGAGGTCCTGCATGGCCGACTGAGGTCCCTTCCAACTCTATGATTCCAACTCTATGATTCCCCACTGAGTTGCCCTTAACATTCCCATTGAAATTGCCCCCGAGACACCCCCAGAAGGGAAAGGAGGAGGAGGAGGAAGTCTGGCCTTTGTGGCCCTTCCAGAGTCCAGCCTCACACCTCCCCCTTTCTTTCTTCCCTCCCTGCCTCCCTCTCCCTCCCAATGGGGCACCCTCCTCCTCCTCCTCACACCGGAAATGAGGTCAGAGGGGAGGCCCATCTCCCCCCACAGCAACCTCTTCCGGCCTCTCTAGGCACCTGCGCTCTCTGATCCTCGGAGGATAAGTCAATTAGAGTCCCACACTCCAATGGAAGATGCACTAAAACCAATGGCAGGAGTTGCCTGTAAGGGAACCAGATTTGCCCCCATAGAGAGTCCTTGGAAATCCTTTCCTGGTAAGAGGATATAGAGGATGAGTTTTTCAACACCAAAAAAAGGAATCCATAAATGATTCTCTATGGGCAAGGATTTTCCAATGATTCTCTATGGGCAAGTATTCTTCTATTATTCTCTAGGGGCAAGGATTTTCCAATGTTTCCCTATGGGCAAGTATTCTTCTATAAGGGCAAGTATTCTCCAATGATTCTCTATGGGCAAGTCATTTTCCAGTCATTCTCTATGGGAAAGTATCATAGAATCCTAGAAGGGCCATCCAGTCCAACTCCATTCGGCCATGCAGGAACTCTCCATCAAATCATCCCCAACATATGGCCATCCAGTCTCTGCTTAAAGACCTCCGAGGATGGAGACTCCACTACACTCCGAGGGAGAGTGTTCCACTGTCGAACAGCCCTTACTGTCAGGAAGTTCCTCCTAATGTTTAGCTGGAATTTATTTTCCTGTAGCTTCCATCCATTGTTCCAGATCCTATTCTCCGGAGCAGCAGAAAACAAGCCTGCTCCATCCTCAAGGGAGCACCCCTTCAAATACTTCAAAAACTCCCTAAATCTTTCCTCATAAAGCATGGTTTCCAGACTCTTCACCATTTTAGTCACCCTCCTTTGGACACATTCCAGTTTGTCAACATCCTTTTTGAATTGAAGTGCCCAGAACTGAACACAGTATTCCAGGTGCTGCTGCCTTCCACTTTACTGACCATCCTCCTCTTTTTCAATGAGTCACAATACGTCCAAAGTATTATACAGTGGTCCCCCGGGTTATGAATACACCGGGGTACAAAAACCCCCGGGTACAAAAGAGCCAGAGCCGCAAAAACGGCCCCGGCTTACGAATAAAACCCCAGGATCTGGGAAAAAAAACCGCACGGCCCCTTTAAATTTGCTGCGCGGTCCGTCAAATAAAGCGGTCCCCCGGGTTACGAAAATTTCCAGGTTACGAAAAGTAATCCGGAACGGATTACTTTCGTAACCCGGGGGACCACTGTAATGTCTTCTTCTTTTTTATCTTCTAGGGAAATGTCAGCCTTTATTTGCTCTAGGAACCATTTAGTTGTCTTTTTGGTGGTCTATGGAAATTGTATAAATGTGCGCCCATGTAAAGCACCTTTATGTGTACTTTCTCTACTTGTACTTTCTCTGCTTCATCTCTACTTGTACTTTTCCTTTCTGCAGGTGTACATAAATCCAAGATACACCTGCCTGGCTTTCAAATGTAAGGAGAGAAGTTAATCCACACCGAATTCTGCCTTCATGGAAAACAATGCAGAAAAGATGTCCTTGGAACAGGTTAGCATTTGCCCCCTCTTTCTTTGTGATGGAAGCATCGGGAGGGATCTGCAGCAGAGGATCTCAAATTATTAATACCAAGGGCACAAGGGTTCAGTTCAATCCCCCATGAACTGAATCATTTATCAATATGGGATGCGATGAGTGGCCAGTTGTCATCCTACTGTGTAAACCTACAGAGCTATATAAATAAAGGTTAATAATAATAATAATCCTCTATCTTGCATTGCCTCCATTGAACAGTGGTTCCTGCCATCTTATCCTTGCTTCTCATCCAAGCAAATCGGGGCCAGGGATGGTGGAACTCAGTTTCTTGCCAATGATGTCCCCTCAGAGTGTCCCTCAGGCCTGTCCGGAGGACTTGTCCTTTGCTGCATTAGGAATGACCCCATGACTTTAAGGCAGGGTTGGTCTGCCATTTTGGTGGAGGGAGGAACCTGGCTCAGGCAGATGGTTTTGAGCCATAGTGAAAGCAAGCAGTTCCTAATTATTTAATTTGTGGGTCTTATAAATTTCTTTTCAAGGATGGGAGGAGGCTTTTGTGGTGTTCTCTGCCTTACATGCTAAAAGAACTTGACCATACAGGCTGGAAATCCAAAGAATTTGCTAACTGGGTGAGGCTGCCCTAGACATATGCCGGTTAGTAATGCAGATTGGGAAGACCTGTGGAGAAGAGCTTTCACATTCTAAATAAAATTTCCTTCCTGCAATAAATCTGGTCATCAAGAGTGCAGGTTGCAACCTTGTATTTTCTTTCACGCACTATTCTCCAACATGCAGGGAGTTAAGGAAAAGATATGAGGCAATATTCAAACACATCCCATTCTATTGGTATTTCAAAGCAATTAAATAATGTTTGGGGTCCACCCTGTGTTTTCCTCCACTCTTGATAAGACATTCTGTGGATGAGGCCTATATTGTGTTGCAGGTGACCTTTGGGGACGTGGCTTTGTATTTCTCAGAGGCGGAATGGAACCTATTGGATTGGAACCAAAGATCTTTGTACGAGGAGGTCATGATGGAGAACTATAACAATGTGTCCTCCCTGGGTAAGACCTTGAACCCATTTCCCTTACTATGGAGACAAAGAATTCTTTCATACTTCCCCATCATAACACTATGATCACACTTTAATTGGGATGAGAGCATACTGTGTAATCTAGGGATTTGTAGTTTAGCGAGGCACTAGAACTCTCCA
The DNA here is from genome assembly GCA_034509955.1 of Urosaurus nigricauda. Taxonomy (NCBI): domain Eukaryota; kingdom Metazoa; phylum Chordata; class Lepidosauria; order Squamata; family Phrynosomatidae; genus Urosaurus; species Urosaurus nigricauda. The sequence continues at coordinate 334,738,536 of JAOEGL010000002.1, forward strand.
GTTGAGAATTCTCAGCAACCCTCCCTAAACTGTGGATCCTAGGATTCTGCAGGGAAGAACTGTGACAGTTAATATTTTTGCCTCAAAATGCCCTTCAACACATACCATAGCAATTTTGCCAAATGTGAAGCCCTTCTTTTAGCCCTATTGACCAAGACACACCTCCCTCTTGGGAAACCCCCCTCCCCAACCTTAAAATGGCTCAGAGAAGCCCAACTCTAGCAAAATTGCCTACACTTCCCCTAAGGGATATTAGGGGCTATTTAAGATCAATATACGTGTGTGTGTATTACAGGTAATACAATAAGATCTCAGAGTACCTCTGAGATCCACTGGAAGTCCAGTGAATCCAACTGTGGGAGAAAGGTGGAATATAAATCCTGTAAATAAACAAATAAATAAATAAATCCCTGTCTAGGGGTCTCTCTAGAGCATTTACCCTCACTACAATCTGGGTCACATTCTCCACCAGCTATGAAGCTCTCAGGAGACTTCCTCAGTCCAGCCTCCTTGCTCAGCCTTTCCTATTTATAGCAAACCCATCAAATCAGCCAGCTAGCAGTGTACAAAAATGATCTCCCAGGCAGCTGTTGGTCCTCAGGTCCGGTGGTATCATTCAAAGTAATTAACAACCGGTTCTGGTTTTTGCCCCTAACTGTACATATATGTGTACAGAGAAACTCCTGATGAGGATAAGCATATGTGCAGATAAGCAAAACTCCTGGCTGGGACAAGGAGGGATATATGTTCTTCCTCCACAAGAGAAATGGTACCCACCCCATCCCCCTTTTCGGTTTTAACATATTTATTGTGTTGCGGTTTCCCCCATCCTTGTGCCCACTCTTCACTACTTTTTCCATTCTCCAACTTTGCCATTTGTGCTCAGGCCCATGTACACTACTTCAGCATTTTACGTTCGGTATTTCATCCTCATACCCTCTTTTTTCTGCTATTCTGTTTCACTCTCTCTCACACACAAACATACACACATGCAAATATATACATATAAACACAAAGAGTGTCCTGCATGTTGAGACGTGTCATAAAGCCAAAAAAGTTTAACAAGTGGTTAAACTAGTGTGAACCAGCTCAGGTCCTTGTTTTCAGACTTATCAAAGGATTCTATAAAGCTGGGCCAAAGCTAACAAAATGAAATTCAACAGAGAGAAATGTAAGGTTCTGCACTTAGGGAGGAAAAATGAAATGCACAGATATAGGATGGAGGACATCTGGCTTAAGGAGACTACATGTGAAAGGGATCTAGGAGTCCTAGTAGAAACATGAACCAACCATGTAATGCAGCAGCTAGAAAAGCCAAAGGGATTCTGTACTGCATCAATAGAAGTACAGTGTATTTCTCCTCTTTCTCTGGTATTTTACTTCAAGAACTTGAGCTTACTTAGTTCAATGAGTGCTCCTAGAGGTCCTATATCTCTGAACACTAAGATTCAGTCTTGTCTGTTCTTTTCATTCTTTATAGGAAATAGCTGGTGGAAAACAAATATATGCATGAAGAGTGGGAATTATTTTGGTCACAAACTGATTTATGCCAAACATCTGCAAATCTACATGGAAGAGGAACATGATACCACCGAGGATTTGTACAAATGTATGGTATGTGGGGAATGTTTTGCCCAAATGATGGAGCTTAGTCTTCACAAGAAAGCTCATGCTGGAAAGAATCATTTTCAGTGTGAAGTGCCTGGAAAACATACTACTAGAGATTTGTACCTTAGGAATTACCAAAGAGGTCATAAAGCAGAGAAAGCATTTAGATGCCAAGAGTGCGGGAAATGTTTTGCTCACAAGTCAGTCCTTGTGACTCATCATAGAGTCCACACAGGAGAGAGGCCATACAGATGCCAGCAGTGTGGAAAATGTTTTGCTGACAAGTCAGTCCTTTTGAGACATCAAAGAGCCCACACGGGAGAGAAACTACACCAATGTCATCATTGTGGGGATTGCTTTACTCAGAGGTCAGTCCTTCTAAATCATCAGAGAATTCACACAGGAGAAAAACCATACAAATGTCAGCAGTGTGGGAAATGTTTTGCTCAGAAGTCAACCCTTGTGACTCATCAGAGTGCCCACACAGGTGAGAAACCATACAAATGCCAACAATGTGAGAAACATTTTGCTCAAAGTTCAAATCTTTTGGCACATCAGAGAGTCCACACAGGAGAGAAACCATACAAATGCCAGCAGTGTGGAAAATGCTTTGCTTACAAATCAAACTTTGTTACTCATCACAGAATCCACACTGGAGAGAAACCATACTCATGCCAGCAGTGTGGGAAGTGTTTTGCTCACAAGTCAGACTTTGTGACTCATCATCAGAGAGTCCACACAGGAGAGAAACCATACCAGTGCCACTGGTGTGGAAAATGTTTTGCTCGCAATTCAGACCGGGAGATTCATCAAAGAGTCCACACAGGAGAAAAACCATACAGATGTCATCTTTGTGGGAAATGTTTTGCTCAGAATTCAGGCCTTTTGAGGCATCAGAGTGTCCATACAAGACAGAAAGCAAAACTATGAAATATTTTTTGTTTGGACAGACAGTGGATTTTGATTCTGTCTTGTAAAACTATTATCCCCTTTGATGGTATTTTGTAATATTTGTTGTTGCAGTTTATATTTGGCAGCCTCACAAGACCCTAAAGGCAGCAGAGGCAATATTTATTTTTTCACAAACTCCAGCGGAGCATTGTGGACTAGGCCTGCCAGCAGGATCCTCAGCACATTAAACACTATATAGCTGCAGTAAACATGAGCATAATTTTGCTTAAAAGCCTGTGATTTCAAAGTATCTTGCAATTGTATGATCAACAAACTTTTGATTTTTTGGATCACTCCTTCCTGGCTGCCCAAGATAGGTTTCCCTTTCCAAAGGGTGCTATAGGAATTGGGATCCTTCCCAGCGTGATCATGCTGGAGGCTTCCCCCTCCTTTTCCCCACTTCTGCCAAAGGACAATTTAAGGTTCTATTGCCACCAATGTTCCCCATTTACCTCATCCTCTCCTGCTCCATCGACTGGCCCTCTCTCCTGCTCGCCAAGGGAGCTAAAGAGCAAATTTCCCCTCTCCTGTTCTCCCTTTTTGCCATGTGAAAGGAAGTAACTTTTCTTATCAGGTCTAAAGTCCAGTAATTTCCTTCTCTAGGAACCTCAGCCACCTCTATCTCCCTTTGGGGGCCCAGACTATCTTCCCAAAGGCACCCCTCCACTCCTTTGGAGGGTAGAAATTCTGGCCAGGCTAGGAATTGGAGGGTCCCTTCCTTGGGTGGGGCAGAAGGGTCCTGAGAGGATGAGGCATGGGGGTGCCATAGGCTGGGTAACTGGGACACACACCCCTGCCCCTCTTTCTGGCATGATGAGATGCACCTGGTTGGGCACCAGCAGCAATGAAGTTGTTTAAAGAAGAAAAATAATTCTAGTTAAATACGCTTTTATAGTCTTGTATATTATGGATTATGCACATTTGTCAGATTGCTTTATATTGTATTGCATTGGGTTTTGTATTTCTATCTGGATAATTTGTGTTACTCAATTATACTGCATAGTTTTATATTTCTTTCACTTCCTTCTTCTATATGTGTATGTGTATATGTGTGTTCAAGTCTATCAATATATATATGATTTGGACGTATTACTCTGGAGACCAGGATTCAAATCCCCACTCAGCCATAAAGACCCACTGGGTGAGCTTGGGAAAGCCACATAGTCTCAGCCTCAGAGTATGGAAGTGGCAGTCCCCCCCCCCCCTTGAAGACACTTGCCAAGAAAACCCTGTGATTCACCTTAGGGTCACCATAAGTCCAAAGGCAAAACAACACACACAACACATACATGTAGTAGGACTGGCTCGGCTTCTTTGTTCTTTTACTAACCATATACACTGATGGCATTCTATAAATAAATGATAATCAGTGCCCAGCCTGCCAAAGGGCTATGAGAAGCAGAGGCTGGGCTAACCTCTTAGCAATATCCCTGTGATTTTAGGATCTTATCTGTTGACCTGGGATGAAAAGACCCCCAGTTTAGCTGAGGTTTTTAAAAATAAAACAGTTTTGATGGGAAAGGCTTCCTGTATAGCCCTGGAGGTGGGCTGCAGTCTAAGGCCCAGCCTGACTGAAGTCTACAGAATAGACAGCTATCTGTCAACAGTTCCTACCCTTCCTCATCATTTGCTATACTATCCCGGGCCAATGGGAGGTGCTGTCCAAGTAGATCTGGAGAACCACAAGCTTCCTAATTCCTAATTTAGATTGTGGAAGAAAAGATATCTCTCTTGCCAATTAACTTTTTTCAATCTTAGTAACAGTGTTAGTTGGTTTGTTTGCTATAAATGCAATATTGTTCCAAGACAGCTATGAAGGAACAAGCCAGTGGGATTTCATTTTGAGGTAATCCATAAATGCTATCTTTTAGAAAAATGGATGTAGCTGATAAGGTTTCTAAGATATGCCTTGATGGCTTTACAGTAGTACCACAAGTCTCCCTGAATGTTTCGTCACGTGCAACACATCTATTTGAAAGTCATAATCCTCTGGGTTTTAATTAATTCTAGTGTTCTAAATTTGAGCAGGAAAAAAATTCTGAATGCCATAAGGAGTATGCACACATTCAAATGCTCTTACTTCCACTGGCTAACTTCTGCTAAAACCAACAAAAATACTGCTTCAATTAAATTCTGCATGACATTTCCTACAAAAGTGATAAAATTAACCACCTTGATCTTTTTACTGAGTCTGATCATAAGCAACATACCTGCAAAAATTTGGCACAACCTAAATATTTCCTGGCAAAATTTGTTGTTTTTTGCAATGGTATCATAAGCCTTGCATGCTACAGAGTGGCTAATGCAGTGAATATGGTGAGTCACTATATGGGAACTCAGTTTTTCAGACTTTTTTCTAGAATAGAGACACTTTGCCTAGAAGATGGGAGAAAGTGTTTTCTGTGGCATTTTTCTGGCTTTTCATAGAATCATAGAATCATAGAATCATAGAGTTGGAAGAGACCACAAGGGCCATCCAGTCCAACCCCCTGCCATGCAGGAACTCCAAGTCAAAGCATCCCTGACAGATGGCCATCCAGCCTCTGCTTAAAGACCCCTAAGGAAGGAGACTCCACCACACTCCGAGGGAGTGTGTTCCACTGTCGAACAGCCCTTACTGTCAGGAAGTTCCTCCTAATGTTGAGGTGGAATCTCTTTTCCTGCAGTTTGCATCCATTGTTCCGCGTTCTAGTCTCTGCAGCAGCAGAAAACAAGCTTGCTCCCTCCTCAATATGACATCCCTTCAAATATTTAAACAGGGCTATCATATCACCTCTTAACCTTCTCTTCTCCAGGCTAAACATCCCCAGCTCCCTAAGGCGTTCTTCATAGGGCAAGGTTTCCAGACCCTTCACCATCTTAGTTGCCCTCCTTTGGACATGCTCCAGTTTCTCCACATCCTTTTTGAATTGTGGTGCCCAGAACTGGACACAGTATTCCAGGTGGGGCCTGACCAAAGCAGAATAGAGTGGCACTATAACTTCCCTTGATCTAGAAACTATACTTCTATTGATGCAGCCTAAAATTGCATTGGCTTTTTTAGCTGCCGCATCACACTGTTGACTCATGTTCAGCTTATGGTCTACTTGGACTCCTAGATCCCTTTCACATGTGGTCTCATTCAGCCAGGTGTCCCCCATCCTATATCTGTGCATTTCATTTTTCCGCCCTAAGTGCAGAACCTTACATTTCTCCGTATTGAATTTCATTTTGTTAGCACTGGCCCAGCTTTCTAGTCTATTCAGGTCATTTTGAATTTTGATCCTGTCCTCTGGGGTATTAGCTACTCCTCCCAGTTTAGTGTCATCTGCAAATTTGATAAGTATGCCCCCAATTCTGTCATCCAAATCATTAATAAAGATGTTGAATAGCACTGGGCCCAGGACAGAACCCTGTGGGACCCCACTGGTCACTTCTCTCCAGGATGAAAAGGAGCCATTGTTGAGCACCCTTTGAGTTCGGCCAGTCAACCAATTACAAATCCATGTAACAGTTAACTTGTCTAGCCCACATTCTTCAAGCTTGTTTGCAAGAATGTCATGGGGAACCTTGTCAAAGGCCTTACTGAAATCGAGGTATACTATATCCACAGCATTCCCTTCATCTACCAAGCTGGTAATTTTATCAAAAAAAGAGATCAGGTTCGTTTGGCATGACTTCTTTTTCTGAAACCCATGTTGGCTTTTTGTGATTATGGCATTGGCTTCTAAATGTTCGCAGACTCTCTGTTTAATGATCTGCTCTAGCACCTTTCCTGGAATTGATGTCAGACTAACTGGACGATAATTGTTGGGATCCTCTTTTTTTCCCTTTTTGAAGATGGGGACAACGTTTGCCCTCCTCCAGTCTGCTGGGACTTCTCCTGTTCTCCAGGAGTTCTCAAAGATTATTGCCAATGGCTCTGATATTACATTTGCTAGTTCTTTTAATACTCTAGGATGTAGTTCATCTGGTCCTGGAGATTTATATTCATTTAGGTTAACCAGGTATTCCTGTACTACCTCTTTACTTATTCTGTGCTGAATTTCCTCTATTCTGTCTCCTGTTCCATTATCCTTAGGTTGAGCACCCTTTGCCTTTTCTGAGAAGACTGAAGCAAAGAAGGTGTTGAGTAATTCTGCCTTTTCTCTGTCTCCTGTGAGCATTTTGCCATCTTCTGCACGCAGTGGCCCCACTGTTTCCTTCTTCTTCCTTTTGCTGCGGACATATCCAAAAAAGCCCTTTTTATTGTTCTTAACCTCTCTAGCAAGCCTGAGTTCATTCTGCGCTTTAGCTTTTCTGACTTTACCCCTACATGTGCTGGCTATTTGTTTAAATTCCTCTTTCCTGATTTCTCCATTTTTCCATTTCTTATACATGTTCCGTTTAAAACTTAGCTCATTTGAAAGTTCCTTAGTCATCCATCCTGGCTTCTTGAGACATCTTCCATTTTTCTTCCTCATTGGAACTGTTTGAAATTGTGCCTTCAATATCTCCCTTTTGAGAAACTCCCATCCGTCTTGAACTCCCTTTTCTTCTAGTATTCCTGACCATGGGATCACTCCCAGTATTTCTCTAAGTTTATTGAAATCAGCTCTCCTAAAGTCTAGAGTGCGTGTCTGACTATGCCTAGCTTCTCCCTTCCACTGTATTACAAACTCCAGGAGAACATGGTCACTTCCACCTAAGGATCCAACCACTTGCACCCCATCAACTAGGTCTTCCCTGTTGGTTAAGATCAGATCTAAAATGGCTGATCCCCTTGTTGCCTCTTCCACCTTTTGGACAATGAAATTGTCTTCCAGGCAAGTGAGAAATTTGCTAGACTTTGAGGATTTGGCTGAGTTTGACTTCCAGCAAATATCCGGATAGTTGAAGTCCCCCATCACTACTACATCTCTCCTTCCTGATTGTGTGGTCATCTGTTCTAGAAAGGCATCCTCCAATTCCTCTGCCTGAGTTGGGGGTCTGTAGTAGACTCCCACAGTAACATCCCTGTTATTTCCCTCTCCTTTAATTTTTATCCAGATGCTCTCCACCTGGCTTCCAGTATTGACTTCCTGCATCTCTTCACTGGTGTATATATCCCTGACATATAATGCTATTCCTCCTCCTTTCCTGCTTGGCCTGTTTCTCTTAAAAAGGTTATACCCCTCTATTTCTACATTCCAATCATGAGACTTATCCCACCAGGTTTCAGTGATGCCTATTATATCATATTTCCCTTGTTGTGCTAGGAGTTCAAGTTCATCCTGCTTATTTCCCATACTCTGTGCATTAGTGTAGAGACATTTAAGACCATGTGTCCTCTTTACTTGCTGCTTTTGCACATTTTTTTGCCTCCTACTGTTGGGTCCTTGCACTGTTTGCCTTGTTCCCTCTATGCCACTTGGACTATTCTCTCCATCCCTTTTGCCTTCCAGTATAATGTCTCCCTCCCCCACATAACTCAGTTTAAAGCCCTCCTGATCAGATTCTTCAGACTGTTGGCAAAAACGTTTTTGCCAACTGGCGTGAGATGCAGCCCATCCCTTGCCAGAAGTCCCTCCTCATGGAACCGCAGCCCATGATCCAAGAATCCAAACTGTTCTTGGCGGCACCATCTACGGAGCCAGTTATTCACCTCTGCTATTTTCCTCTCCCTTCCTGGACCATGCCCTTCTACCGGGAGTAGAGATGAGATGACAACCTGTGCATCCATCTCTTTCAGCTTCCTTCCCAGAGCCTCATAATCCCTTTTGATATTCTGAAGGCTGTGCCTTGCAGTATCATTGGTTCCCACATGAACCAAAAGAAGGGGATAACGGTCAGTAGGCTTGACAAGTCTTGTCAGCCTCTCCGTCACATGATGGATCTTTGCCCCAGGGAGACAACACACCTCCCGAGACATCTTGTCAGGCCCACAAACCACTGCTTCTGTACCCCTCAGCAAGGAGTCCCCCACCACGACCACGCGCCTCCTCCGAGGCTTAGCAGTGGCTGTTCCTTTTCGTGATACTCTCAGGCTCCCCTGCTCTGTCCCTGATGTCTGTCCCTGCTGCTTTTCCTCATCATCTCTGACAACAGAGAGAGATTCAAAGCGATTCTGTAGCTGCAAGCCGCTCACAGAACGTTCCCTGGTTTCCTTACTTCTGTGTGTGACCTCCCTCCAAGCCTCTACCTCTGTTGTATGTGGAGTGACCTCCTCCACCCCAACAACTTCCTCTGTCTGTTTCCCACCCAAGACATTCTGGCCTGTTCTGTTCAGGAGATTCTCCTGCTCTCTATGATGCTGGAGTGCAGATATCTGCTCCTCTAGCTGCTGTACTTTCTCTTCCAAGAGGACTACCAACTTGCACTTGTGGCAGGTGTAGTTCGCCACCTCTGTAGGCAAGAAGACAAACATCCCACAGGTGTTGCAGGTGACTGCAGCAGGGCCTTCAGTGTCCATACTGAGAAGTCTTAAGGAGGCACTGAAACAAGACTGTGGGCTTCCCTTGCTAGACTTGGCCTTTATTCCCAAGCTCTGTCACTGAGTTCAAGTCACGGGGCCTATAGTTATGTAGAGAGCTCCTGGCTAAAAGCTCCTTCCAAAGGCAAGTCTCTGATTCACTTCCTCTGATGCTTCAGGCCGGCTCCTCTTCTATTCTCTAAACACCTCCTTGACTAGATAAAAAAAAAAAAATCAAAATTCGCGCGCCATTAGGCGCGCGCTTCTGCTAGCCTTGAGTAGCCTTAAGTAGCCTCCCAGCACTGGCTCCCAGAATGCAATGGATCAATTTTATACCACTCATTCTTATAATTATTCTCGAATAAATTTATATTAATAATAATAATAATAATAATAATAATAATAATGTTTATTTATAACCCGCTCCTCTAATAGAATACTCAGAGCGGGGTACAGCAAATTAAAAAATACAATAATAAAACAGCAGTCAAATCCCTTCCCAACCTCCCCCCCTTAAGACTAGATTAAATCAAAACTAGTTAAAATTAACATCAGTTAAAAAAATTCAAAATGATAAAAATAAAGTGCAGTTGATTGGCAGTACGAGTGCAATCCCCAGTGGGTGGGATCAGAAGGTTTAAACAGAGGGACAGCTAGAGTTAATCCCCCGGTGCCATTTACATTTTCATTTGCATTATTAGGGTTGCGGGTTGGTGATATTCAGGGGAAGGCCTACTAGAAGAGATGCGTCTTTAAAGCTTTTTTTGAAACTAGCGAGTGATGTAATAAGACGCATCCCGTCTGGCAGGTTGTTCCAAAGCTTGGCAGGGTAGCTGAAAAAGTCCTCTGGGAGGTCTGCGACAGCCTAGGTTTCATAGGCTGTAAAAGGTTCTCCTGGAGTTTATAATACAGTGGAAGGGAGAAGCAAGGCATAGTCAAACACGCACTCTAGACTTTAGGAGAGCTAATTTCAATAAACTTAGAGAAATACTGGGAGTGATCCCATGGTCAGGAATACTAAAAGAAAAGGGAGTTCAAGACGGATGGGAGTTTCTCAAAAGGGAGATATTGAAGGCACAATTTCAAACAGTTCCAATGAGGAAGAAAAATGGAAGATGTCTCAAGAAGCCAGGATGGATGACTAAGGAACTTTCAACTGAGCTAAGTTTTAAACAGAACATGTATAAGAAATGGAAAAATGGAGAAATCACGAAAGAGGAATTCAAACAAATAGCCAGCACATGTAGGGGTAAAGTCAGAAAAGCTAAAGCGCAGAATGAACTCAGGCTTGCTAGAGAGGTTAAGAACAATAAAAAGGGCTTTTTTGGATATGTCCGCAGCAAAAGGAAGAAGAAGGAAACAGTGGGGCCACTGCGTGCAGAAGATGGCAAAATGCTAACAGGGGACAGAGAAAAGGCAGAATTACTCAACACCTTCTTTGCTTCAGTCTTCTCAGAAAAGGCAAAGGGTGCTCAACCTAAGGATAATGGAACAGGAGACAGAATAGAGGAAATTCAGCACAGAATAAGTAAAGAGGTAGTACAGGAATACCTGGTTAACCTAAATGAATATAAATCTCCAGGACCAGATGAACTACATCCAAGGGTATTAAAAGAACTGGCAAAGGTGATATCGGAGCCATTGGCAATAATCTTTGAGAACTCCTGGAGAACAGGAGAAGTCCCAGCAGACTGGAGGAGGGCAAACGTTGTCCCCATCTTCAAAAAGGGAAAAAAAGAGGATCCCAACAATTATCGTCCAGTTAGTCTGACATCAATTCCAGGAAAGATTCTAGAGCAGATCATTAAGCAGAGAGTCTGTGAACATTTAGAAGCCAATGCCATAATCACAAAAAGCCAACATGGGTTTCAGAAAAAGAAGTCATGCCAAACGAACCTGATCTCTTTTTTTGATAAAATTACCAGCTTGGGAGATGAAGGGAATGCTGTGGATATAGTATACCTCGATTTCAGTAAGGCCTTTGACAAGGTTCCCCATGACATTCTTGCAAACAAGCTTGCAAAATGTGGGATAGACAAGTTAACTGTTACATGGATTTGTAATTGGTTGACTGGCCGAACTCAAAGGGTGCTCAACAATGGCTCCTTTTCATCCTGGAGAGAAGTGACCAGTGGGGTCCCACAGGGTTCTGTCCTGGGCCCAGTGCTATTCAACATCTTTATTAACGATTTGGATGACAGAATTGGGGGCATACTTATCAAATTTGCAGATGACACTAAACTGGGAGGAGTAGCTAATACCCCAGAGGACAGGATCAAAATTCAAAATGACCTGAATAGACTAGAAAGCTGGGCCAGCGCTAACAAAATGAAATTTAACACAGAGAAATGTAAGGTTCTGCACCTAGGGCGGAAAAATGAAATGCACAGATATAGGATGGGGGACACCTGGCTGAATGAGACCACATGTGAAAGGGATCTAGGAGTCCAAGTAGACCATAAGCTGAACATGAGTCAACAGTGTGATGCGGCAGCTAAAAAAGCCAATGCAATTTTAGGCTGCATAAATAGAAGTATAGTTTCTAGATCAAGGGAAGTTATAGTGCCACTCTATTCTGCTTTGGTCAGGCCCCACCTGGAATACTGTGTCCAGTTCTGGGCACCACATTTCAAAAAAGATGTGGAGAAACTGGAGCATGTCCAAAGGAGGGCAACTAAGATGGTGAAGGGTCTGGAAACCTTGCCCTATGAAGAACGCCTTAGGGAGCTGGGGATGTTTAGCCTGGAGAAGAGAAGGTTAAGAGGTGATATGATAGCCCTGTTTAAATATTTGAAGGGATGTTATATTGAGGAGGGAGCAAGCTTGTTTTCTGCTGCTGCAGAGACTAGAACGCGGAACAATGGATGCAAACTGCAGGAAAAGAGATTCCACCTCAACATTAGGAGGAACTTCCTGACAGTAAGGGCTGTTCGACAGTGGAACACACTCCCTCGGAGTGTAGTGGAGTCTCCTTCCTTAGGGGTCTTTAAGCAGAGGCTGGATGGCCATCTGTCAGGGATGCTTTGACTTGGAGTTCCTGCATGGCAGGGGGTTGGACTGGATGGCCCTTGTGGTCTCTTCCAACTCTATGATTCTATGATTCTATGGTTCCTCACAGAGGACCAGAGTGTGTGGGGAGGTTCATACGGGAAGAGGAGGTCCCTAAGTAAGATGGGCCTGAGCCATATAGGGCTTTGAAGGTTAATGCCAACACCTTGTACTGTGCCCGGAAACTAATGGGCAGCCAGTGGAGAGCTTTAAGCACAGGTGTTATGTGATCTCTCCTTGATGTTCCTGTGATAAGCCTGGATGCCATGTTCTGAACTAATTTGAAGTTTCCGGGTTAGGCAGAAGGGTAGCCCCATGTAGAGCGCATTACAGAAATCCAGACGTGAGGTGACCATAGCATGTACCACAGATTCCAGGTCTTTCGTATCCAGGAAAGGGCGCAGCTGGCGTATCAGCCGAAGCTGATAGCAGGCGCTCCTGACTACCGCATTCACCTGACTGGTCATGTGAAGCGATGAGTCAAGGAGTACCCCCAGACTGCGAACAGAGTCCTTAGAGGAGAGTGTGACTCCGTCTAGGACTGGAAGGTGTATTCCCAATCCTGGTTTCGGACCGGTAACTGTTAGTACCTCCGTTTTGTCTGGATTTAGCTTCAATCTGTTTTCCCTCATCCAATCCATTACCGCTGCAAGGCAGTCATTAAGAGGAGAGACGCCATCTGAAGTCTGAGCTGACGATCTGGTCATGGAGAGATATATCTGAGTGTCATCAGCGTACTGAAGACACTGAGCTCCATGCCTTCGAATGATCTTGCCCAGCGGCTTCATGTAGATATTAAATAGCATCGGGGACAGGATGGCGCCTTGAGGGACACCACAATTAAGCTCAATTTTGGAGGAGCAACTGTCTGTCCCCGAGCCTCACCCTTTGAGATCTCCCGGAGAGAAAGGACCGGAACCACTGAAGAGCAGTGCCCCCGATTCCCAGCTCCCTCAGCCGACCCAAAAGGATGGAATGGTCTACAGTATATTCTTATTTGTAATCCAAAATCCTAGGTATCTTGCCTTCTTTCCCACTTTAATACCTGATTTCAATATTAGCTCATTTTCTTCTTCAGCTTTTATATTTTTGGTTATCATTACTGTTTTGTCTTTATTCATCTTAAAGCCTGATACTTTGCTTCTCTACAGTATTAATCTTGTATCTCTTCTGATTGTATGTTAATATAATACCCTCTATTTTCAGCCATCTGTATCTAATTTTTTTTCTGTAATAAATAATTGGGTCAAAAATCTGTATTTTTGTCTTCTTTTCAAAATATAGGAAGGTACATCTCTAAAAATTTCCACTTCTTTATCATCTAGCACAATTTTTTCCTCATAACTCAATTGACATAATTTTTCTCTAATTTTCACTTTCGTAAATCATATTGCTATTTCTCTTGGCAACTTTCTTTCTCTAGCAAAGGTAGAATTAATTCTAAAAAAAAAAAAATCTATTTGTGCATCAACTAATTCCTCTGGCACATCCAGATAACCCGCCAATTCAGACAAAATTCTTTCTAAAAGCTGCTCCTTTTCCTTTTCTGGAAGACCTCTAATTTTCATTTTATTCTATTTTATTCTCTGTGTTAATCCCGCAGGGAGAGGTGGGAGATATAATTAAAATTTATTATTATTATTACTATTATCAGGAACTGGAAACAGCCAACATGAAATAAAGCCAAAAGGCAAACAGACCCGACACTGACTGGGGAAGCCTTGCTCTTCACTTGGAAGGCATCTTTTTAGAACAATTTTGTCTGTGCTGGATGGGGATTCTGGGAGATAAAGTCCATTAAAAAAAAAACCTTACTACAATGTACTTGATTGCAGTGAATAAAGTGCACCACTCCAGATGTTGGACTACAGCTCCCAGCATTCCTGGCCTATGGACAATGCTTGGTTGTTAGGAGAGAAAGACAGTCTGTACACACAAGCCAAAACCAATCTTCTCCTCAGCAAGCCCATCATCATCAAGCAACGGGAAAGCAATTTCCATAAAAACCATGAATTTATTTTTCCTTTCCTCTCCCTGTTTAATCCCTGCTTTTCCTCTGCCTCTGAAAGAGTTTCTTTGAAATCAACTACATTGAATACAATTTTCATCAAAACAGTTGATTTCAGAGACACTCTCATCCTCAGAGGATGGCAATGATCCCCCCCCCCCCTTTCACCAAACGGAGATGATGGGGATTGTAGTACTTTTTTGGATTGACTTCTTCTCCCAGGAAAAAAAATGTGAACTTCCAGGTATATTGAGGTGTAGCTCCTGACTGACCCATGCACACAGGATAATTGGAGACTCGGTCACAAAATGAGGGAGGGCAAAAGATTACCACTATGTAAATTCTATGCAAATATAGAAATCTGAGGTGAGAAAAGTGCACCAACAGCCACAATTCTATGTCCTATGGAATCCTGGGGTTTTAAGTTTTGTGAAGTGTTTAGAATTCTCTTCCCGAGCTAAAAGGACCTCTTGAGACCCTCTAGTCAGCTGCCACCCACCGCCTGATGAATTACAACGACTTTCCTTCCTAGCCACGCATCAGGACTTGGCTAGGAGAGTTGTAGTTTTTTTCTTCTTTGCTACCTTAAGCAAGCAACAACCGAGCTAAAGGCATGTGGAAGGAGTGTGAGAAAGCCAAGATATTTGTAAAGAAAGTATTTATTATACGAAATCACAGACCAAAGGAAGAGCAAAGAAACATTACTCATACCAGACCGCCTAGGTGCAGACATATAGTTACAGAACAGTCATTTCAGCCAAGCCAAAAAGTAAATCCATAAACCTAGCTAACATGTTTCTTAGCTATTCACAATCAGATGGGATTTGTAGTCCTTGATGTGGCTGGATACTGGGAGCTTGGGTCTCCATGCCCAGCTCTGACCAGCATCCAGCCCCCCACCTTGAGGCAGAACGAAGAAAAGACTCTCCCCAGAGAGGCTTTTTAAAACCTCTGATTAAAGGTAAAGGTACTCCCTTGACATGAATGTCTAGTTGTAACCGACCGTAGGGGACAGTGCTCATCTCCATTTCTAAGGTGAAGAAGAGCCAGCATTGTCTGATGACTGCTCTGGTGGTCATGAGGCCAACATGACTACACTGAACGCTGTTATCTTCCCACTGAGAAGTGGTAACTATTTATCTCCTTAATTTGCATGTTTTTTGGCAGAAGTTCACCCCATTGTGCAGCTCTCAGGCCTCAAAATGCCAATCTTTTGATCATCAGAATTAGCATCTTAACCACTAAGCCATGGCATCCCAAACCTCCGTTTGGGACCACCTCAAAGTTCCCGGTCCTGCCTGCTGATTGGCCAGTTGAGTATTTATATCAGCTGTGACATAACCTCATTAGAAAGCAGGACCTTCCCTTTAACCCTTTGAAGTCCTCAGATGAATTGAGGACCTCCAGTTCATTGCTTGGTCTCTCTCTCGTGCCTGCCTGAGATCAGAAACATGCATGGCTCTCAGACCTCCTTCATCTATTTATAATGAGGGACATTTTTAAAATCACAGAGAGTATTTTAAAAATCAGGTTTCTTTTTCTTTCCAATGGCAATCCGAACGCAATCATGGGGTTTCACGTTATTGCGAATTAAAGTATCTCACACAATTTTGGGCAATGGGGGTCATTTTTGGGTAATGGGAAGACATTCTGAACGCATTCAGAACGCCCACAAAATGGTGGCCCCTGTAAACCCTGCCCACAAAATGGCAGCCCCTTATAGGGTGGCCATTTTGTGGGCAGGACTTACAGGGGGCGGCCATTTTGTGGGCAGGGCTTACAGGGGGCGGCCATTTTGTGGGCAGGACTTACAGGGGGCGGCCATTTTGTGGGCAGGGCTTACAGGGGGCGGCCATTTTGTGGGCAGGGCTTACAGGGGGCGGTCATTTTGTGGGCAGGACTTACAGGGGGCGGCCATTTTGTGGGCAGGGCTTACAGGGGGCGGCCATTTTGTGGGCAGGGCTTACAGGGGGTGGTCATTTTGTGGGCAGGACTTACAGGGGGCGGCCATTTTGTGGGCAGGGCTTACAGGGGCGGCCATTTTGTGGGCAGGGCTTACAGGGGGCGGCCATTTTGTGGGCAGGGCTTACAGGGGGCGGCCATTTTGTGGGCAGGGCTTACAGGGGGCGGCCATTTTGTGGGCAGGACTTACAGGGGGTGGCCATTTTGTGGGCAGGACTTACAGGGGGTGGCCATTTTGTGGGCAGGGCTTACAGGGGGCGGCCATTTTGTGGGCAGGGCTTACAGGGGGCGGTCATTTTGTGGGCAGGACTTACAGGGGGCGGCCATTTTGTGGGCAGGGCTTACAGGGGGCGGCCATTTTGTGGGCAGGGCTTACAGGGGGCGGCCATTTTGTGGGCAGGGCTTACAGGGGGCGGCCATTTTGTGGGCAGGGCTTACAGGGGGCGGCCATTTTGTGGGCAGGACTTACAGGGGGCGGCCATTTTGTGGGCAGGGCTTACAGGGGCGGCCATTTTGTGGGCAGGACTTACAGGGGGCGGCCATTTTGTGGGCAGGGCTTACAGGGGGCGGCCATTTTGTGGGCAGGGCTTACAGGGGGCGGCCATTTTGTGGGCAGGGCTTACAGGGGGTGGCCATTTTGTGGGCAGGACTTACAGGGGGCGGCCATTTTGTGGGCAGGGCTTACAGGGGGCGGCCATTTTGTGGGCAGGACTTACAGGGGGCGGCCATTTTGTGGGCAGGGCTTACAGGGGGCGGCCATTTTGTGGGCAGGACTTACAGGGGGCGGCCATTTTGTGGGCAGGACTTACAGGGGGCGGCCATTTTGTGGGCAGGGCTTACAGGGGGCGGCCATTTTGTGGGCAGGACTTACAGGGGGCGGCCATTTTGTGGGCAGGGCTTACAGGGGGCGGCCATTTTGTGGGCAGGACTTACAGGGGGCGGCCATTTTGTGGGCAGGGCTTACAGGGGGCGGCCATTTTGTGGGCAGGACTTACAGGGGGCGGCCATTTTGTGGGCAGGGCTTACAGGGGGCGGCCATTTTGTGGGCAGGACTTACAGGGGGCGGCCATTTTGTGGGCAGGGCTTACAGGGGGCGGCCATTTTGTGGGCAGGACTTACAGGGGGCGGCCATTTTGTGGGCAGGGCTTACAGGGGGCGGCCATTTTGTGGGCAGGACTTACAGGGGGCGGCCATTTTGTGGGCAGGGCTTACAGGGGGCGGCCATTTTGTGGGCAGGACTTACAGGGGGCGGCCATTTTGTGGGCAGGGCTTACAGGGGGCGGCCATTTTGTGGGCAGGACTTACAGGGGGCGGCCATTTTGTGGGCAGGGCTTACAGGGGGTGGCCATTTTGTGGGCAGGACTTACAGGGGGTGGCCATTTTGTGGGCAGGACTTACAGGGGGCGGCCATTTTGTGGGCAGGACTTACAGGGGGCGGCCATTTTGTGGGCAGGACTTACAGGGGGCGGCCATTTTGTGGGCAGGACTTACAGGGGGTGGCCATTTTGTGGGCAGGACTTACAGGGGGCGGCCATTTTGTGGGCAGGGCTTACAGGGGGCGGCCATTTTGTGGGCAGGACTTACAGGGGGCGGCCATTTTGTGGGTGGGGAGGAAAAGGCTAATTGTTGGGAAATTACTCAAAAACTATTTTCCTCAAAAGGTTTTTTTTTACACTGAATAAAGTAATTACACAACATTTCAGAGTCCCTGCATTTTTGGATCCCTCTCCCCTTTAAAAGCCCCACGCCTGCCTCAGCCCCTCCCTCTCAACACAGACAGGGGTCAGGCCCCCGAGCCCCCTCCCTTCTAGGTGTCTCCCTCCCCTTTCTAAAAATGTCTTGCCTGTCTAGGAATCTGAGCCTCCACTCTATCCCCTTGGAGGTCGCTCTAGGAATCCGAGCCCTCAGCTCTCTCTTCCCTCCTTTGGAGGACGCTCTAGGAAATGGAGGCCTTCACTCGTTCTCCCCTTGGAGGACGCTCTAGGAATTCTCTCCATCAGGGAGGGTTGGCGGCCTCACCTAGAATATTTATTTAATTATTTATTATATTTATTTGTACCCCACTCTTTGCCCAGAACTGGGACTCAAGAGCAGCTCCACAACATTTAAAAAAAAAAACACACAGTACAATTAAAAACACAGAAAAAAAAGACTTTAAAAAGGAATTAAATTATTACAATATTTAAACAGGCAGTTATTAAAAGAATAAAACACATTTTAATTATCACCTTCAAAAAAAAAACTGATAGAAATTTTGCTTTGATTTGTAGTTGTTAACTTATTTCTATGTAGTCACCATCTAGATTTGCACATTTTCCCCAGAGTATCTTGACCCTCCGGATACCTGATATTGTAGAAGTCTGCCAGTTGCGCCTTACAAGGGAGTATCGTAAAGTAATAATCATCACCCAGAAGTTATTATGGCATATTGATGAAATTTTGTCAGTGTCACAATTGGTCCCTAAGTGCATGACATTGAGAAAATCAGCTCATTGCATCCTTTATTTTTGTGACAGCCTGCGCCAGAAGTGACTAAAGTGTAAATTTTCCAGCGTTGAGGGCGGAGCCATCCTTCATGAGGGTTGGTTCCCCCTGTTTGCTCCAATCAGGCAGGACTATGACTTTTGGGCGTGTCCACCAGGGGAATCCATCCCCCTTGTTTGCCCAGTCTAGTTCCTGCCTTCGCTCCGTCAGGTCGTGTTTTCCTAACTCTCCTTTACTCACAAAACAAAATCTTCTTTATTCTCCTTTTACTCCTTACCTCTTCTCTCTCTGTGAGGGCCGACTAAGGTCCAAAGAGCTAGAGGGCCCAGGCATGTCTGGGGAATCTGGCCATGCTACACAGGCTCTCCACAAGAGGAATGGATCAGCCCTGACCCGGGAGGTGCGGCCTGTAGGCCGCTCGGCGCAGCCGGAGGAGGGATATCCCTTTTCTCCGCGCTTGAAGGCGCCGGACCGCGGGAACCTGTCCCGAAATCGGGAGGGTGCGGTTAGCAAGGAGGACGCCGAGAGACCGCAGGAACCTGTCCCGAAATCGGGAGGGTGCGGTTAGCAAGGAGGACGAGAGAGACCGCAGGAACCTGTCCCGAAATCGGGAGGGTGCGGTCGGCAAGGAGGACGCCGAGAGAAATGTGAGTAATGCTGCAGTGAGCAGCTCGGGTACCCTGCAGCCTCTCCCTCCCGAACGGTCGGCTCCCTTCTCCTCCTTACTAGCCTTACAGCTGGCGCAATCCTGTATTGCCTCCCAAACGGTCTCCTCTCAGAGAGGGGCCCGTTTTCAGGCTAAGGCCGTGGCAGAGAATTCTTCCCAAGAGTCAGGGTCAGAGGCAGAAAGGACTCAGAGATAAAGGAGGGCCAGGGAATTATCTTCCTCTCCCTCATTCTTCAGATTCTCGAGGGACGCCTTCTCCCCCTTGGAAAGTCATCCCTCCAATATGGACCCCAAGCTTACTGGAGGGAGCTCAGTGGTCCTTCAGCCCCTGGAGTCGGGCTCACAGAGGGACAGGCTCCTTTACAATTCCAGGAGACCTAGGGAACCCTCTTCTTCTTTCCCCCCCGCCTCCCGCTCTTCCAGGGATGCCATTCCCCTTTGGAGCAGGGCAAATTTGCACCCAAACGTTCCTCCTTGGCGCACAAATTCAAACTCAAAAAAGGCGGGAGCCATGCCAATGCTACTTCAGGTTTATTCCTCCAAGCATAAACATAATGGAGAGCGCCATCTAAGGCTAAGAAGCAAAATGCTTGCAGTTAAAATCCTCAGATGAGGATGTTCCCTCCAAATCTCAGTCCTCTTCTGCCTCTGAGGGAGAATGGTCTGAGGGGGGCCAGAACACCAGCCCCAGGGTGGTGAGATAGAGACCCTGACAGACCTTGGCGCGGCTGGAGGCCCTGTCCCTGGCCAGATTGCGCCCCACTGCGGACATCAAACCCGGCAAGAGGTTTGGACAGTGGGAGAGAGAGAGAGAGAGAAGGCAGATTTCAAGAGGTGAGTGAGGATTCAGTCCTTAATCCTATGTTTGTGGGTTAAGCTTTACCCAAGAGGTTTGTTTCTGACTTGCATTGCCAGCTTTGAAGGAGGCTTCAGTTGCTTCAGAGATTCAAATGGAGAGTTTCCCTCCAAAACCAACTGCCTTCTCCTCTCCTTCCTCCAAGATCCACTCAGACTGAAGGGATCAGAGAGGATTAACAAAAGGATTTCCAGGTGCAGGGAGTCTGCTTCTGCCCCATTGTCCCCTGGTCTAAGGTGTCAATCTCTCCTTGGGAGAATTTGGCCAAAAAGACATTTATTTATTGTGCTTGCCTTTTTAAAAATAATAGGCAAAGCTGGAACTGAAGGTGTGGCAGCCATTTTGATTAAGGGCAGCTAGGCAGAAAAGGAAAGGCCTGCTGCTTCTGCTAACTAATATGCCTTTTGTAAAACAAAGGAAAATAATACCTATAGTTCACTCCTCAGAAGAGGAATGTGATCTGAAAAAGAGTTAAAAATAAAAAATAAAGATGAGGGCCTTTCAGTACCTCCTGAAAGCTCCTGAAATCTGTTAGATGTTTGGGGACTGATGATCCTTCATTATTACTGTATTTGTTTATTATTACTGTACTTGTTTTATGGTATTATTGTACAAAACAACTTATATATTGGAATTTAATGTCAACTCTGACCAGTTGAAGCTAGAGGATGATCCATCCTGATTTCCTCAGGGAAGGATATTCCTCCCTCCTCCAAGCCTGGGCCTTCAACACCAAATACTCCATTTCATGCAGATTTTATGAGGATATTAACAAGGCCTCCATAATTTATTATTGTGATTCTAAATCCAATAGCTGTTTACATATATATGGTTACATCTCAGCCCTCTTTGTCATGAGAATCAACAGATGCCACTTGTGGCTGCCAGAGTTTATGCTCAACTAAGGTGTCTGCTATTTCCTTTTTTTCTGGGGCTAAACATGTGTGGCCTCGCCCACTTGTTAAACAAACAAACAAACAAACAAACACTTAAGGTCAAAATAAAGTACTATCAGGGCATTAACTATGGTTATAGGTAGGGGCTATGTCTGGAGACACTAGCCTAAATGAGATTGGATGTAATCCAAGACCAGTTCAAGGACAGACTTTGACTAAAGAACTGACACATAAAAATGCCCATTACAAAAAATATCTAAGATTCTCACCACTTAATGGGGACAAATTGTTTGGAATAAAGTCTCTTGGCTGAGACTAGGAATAATAAGAAGACCTCAACATCCTTAAATGTCAGCCCTGGTGGCGCAGTGGTTAAATGCCTGTACTGCAGCCACTCACTCAAAACCATAAGGTGGCGAGTTCAAGACCAGCAAAGGGCTGAAGCTCAACTCAGGCTTGCATCCTTCCGAGGTCGCTAAAATGAGTACCCAGATTGTTGAGGGGCAAATAGCTTACAATTGTAAACCGCTTAGACACTCCTTAAGGGTATGAAGCGGTATATAAATGAAATGAAGCTGTTTGTTAAAATATACTTTGATATATTTTTCTATACCATTCATATGACTTTTCATTGCCTCCTTAAGGTAGAGGAAGGCAAACAAACATAGATTGATATAAAAGTCACAAAATGTCTGATTGATATTGAGGCCATAAAAACATCAACAACAACACTATACTATCTATCTAATAACAATTGAGTTATAATAATCACAGGTTCAGATGGGAGATTATCCAGACAAGTCTGGAGACATGTCTCCTCCAAGATTTTTGTGTGTTCCTGTTTTTTGGGTAGTGGTCTCCTGCCCACAGCCCAAGCTACCACGTTATCACAAATATCTTACCAACCTTTCCATACAAGGTTCTACCATTCAGTCTGTTGTTTTCTTCTGTGACACGCACTACACAGATAGACACATCTTGAAAACAGTGGGACCTTCATATAGACCCATAATTTCAAATGTCCTGATAGATCTCATTCTCTCCCATAGGATATATATAAGATGTCGAGTTGTGATTTCTTTCCTATCCAGACATGTTTTTCTGGTAATTTACGAAAAGAACTACCTAGTTCCATTTCAGAACCTGCATCACTTTGGAGTGGTTGTAGACACATCGCTGACCAGTCTACCTGACCAAGCAAAGGGTAAGATCCATGAAGAACACCCTCGAGCAGGTAGGTTGTTCCCAGTTATTGGACCTAGTGTTACTGGTGCATCTACACTGCCTGATCTGTTTCAGTTAATCGTTTGGCATGAACACCATTTCATGCCAGGAGCCTACAGTAGTTCTTCTAGCTGTATCAAAAAACAGATGGTACACATAAATAATCTGTTCTGACATACACTGATTAAATCAAACCTCTTTGAATGGTGGTTTTTGCTGCCAGTTGTAGAGGATTGCCTGATTTAGGCCCTGTTGAAGTTCCACATAAGGTTGGATGCCAGCTTAGGGTGACGGGAAGCATGTTTGTGGCTCCCAATAGCCAAACTCCAGATCCCTCATGTAGATGCTCCGGTCTCGTCTCTCGTGACTTCAGAAGGGCAGGGTTTCCAGAGATCTTCCAGATGTCACGAAACCAGTTCGTCTTCCAATCACAAAGATCTCTTAACTCAAGGTCAAATACCATATCCAGGATTAAACCTTCACATGTGGATATTGAAAGGCACCTACTGGACATCAGCTCTTCCAATCATACTGTCCCAGAAACTGTCTAATCATTCATATATATGTGTGTGTGTGAGAGAGAGGGTGTATATATAAAGTTTTGAGAACAGCTTCTCTTATTAAACTTCCCACAGTTCACAGATACCCTAATTGGTACCCTCATGTAGTTCTTCAGGCATTAACCAAACCACAGTTTGAATAACTTGACAGAGTTGATATTAAGTTTCTTACCTGGAAAACAGTATTTTTTTTTTAATGCTATTAGTTCAGCTAGAAGGTTTTCTGAACCAGGAGCACTAGCCACAGGAGTGAAATATGCATCTTCTGCGAGGATTCAGTTCTGCTTGACGGGATCTGATGTTCATGACTAAAGTTAACTTCACATTTCATAGAGCACAGGAGATCATTTTCCCTTCATTCGTTCCTGACCCCAAAAAGGAACTTGAAAAGACTTGGCTCACACTAGATGTAGGCAGAGTTCGGTGTATTTACATCAAACGCACTTGTCGATGGCGCAAATCAGACAGTCTATTTGTCTCCTTCGGTCCTACATACCTGGGAAGTTTTTCTTCATCGACCCTGGCTTGATGGATCTGGGCTTGCATCTCTCAGTGTGAGTCGATGATGGGTAATACGCTGCAAGGAAGGGTCAGCGCTCATTCCGCTCACAGTGCTGCCACACCTGCCGCCCTAACCACTAATGTTCTTCTCTCCAATATTTGCAGGGTGGCCGCTTGGTCATCTCCTTCCATATTTATCCGTCGCTGCCGAATCAATGCCTTCCAACTGGCTGGGGCATCATTTGGTAGACGGATCCTTCAATCCATCCTATAATTCCTTACCTCAGTTCCCACCCATCTAGGGAGCTTTGGTATGTCCCTCATGAAGGATGGCTCCGCCCTCAACGCTGGAAAAACGAACATTGGCTTACCTTGTGAGATGTTTGTTTTCAGCGATGAGGGCGGAGTCATCCTGCCCACCCGTAACTGAGGAATTTTTTCTCGGTGTCGGGGGGTGTTGTAAGGTTAATAGGATCCTTGTTCTAGTGTCTAGAATTGTTATAGTTAAATGGTTAAACTTTCTCTATTGTTGTTAGTATTTCTTCATTGTTATAAACTCTCTCTGCTTGGCTATACATTGACTGGGCAAACAAGGGGGATGGATTCCCCTGGTGGACACGCCCAAAAGTCATAGTCCTGCCTGATTGGAGCAAACAGGGGGAACCAACCCTCATGAAGGATGACTCCGCCCTCATCGCTGAAAACAAACATCTCACAAGGTAAGCCAATGTTCGTATCCTCGTAAGGCGCAATCTGCAGACCTCTACAATAACGGTATTCAGGGGGTTGAGAAAAGCTGGGAAAAAAATGTCAATCTGGATGGCGACTAAGTAGAGATAAACTAACAACTACAAATCAAGACAAACCTTCTCTCAATTTTTTTAAAGGTGATAATTAAAACTTTAGGATACCCCCTCGTAGATATAAATAAAACTGTATCAATTTTTTTAAAAACGGTATTCTGTACTGTGTCCAGTTATGGGGACCACAATTCAAAAAGGATGTTGAGAAGCTGGAGCGTGCCCAAAGGGGGGCGACTAGAATGGTGAAGGGCCTAGATAGGGAACTGGGTGGGGATGCTTAGCCTGGAGAAGAGAAGGTTAAGAGGTGATATGATAGCCCTGTTTAAATGTTTGAAGGGAAGGAGCAAGCTTGTTTTCTGCTGCTCCAGAGAACAGGACTTAGAGCAATGGATGCAGGCTACAGGAAAAGAGGTTCCACCTCAACATTAGGAGGAATTTCCTGGCAGAAAAGATCTGTTTGATGGTGGAATATGCTGTCTTTGGGTCTGGGGGAGCATCCTTCCTTGGAGGTCTTTAAGCAGAGGCTGGATGGCCATCTGTTGGGGATGCTTTGATTGGGAGTTCCTGCATGGCAGAAGGGGGTTGGACTGGATGGCCCTTCTTGGGGTCTCTTCCAACTCTATGATTCTTCCTTCTCTCCTCCTTCCGGAAGTGAGGTCAGAAGGGGGGGTGACAGTCTTCCTCCTCTCTGCGCTTTACCTTTTTCCTGCCTCTCTAGGAAGTGGAACTCAATGCTCTTGGGAAGCCTCTCTCTTTCTCTCTCTCCTCCCTTGGGACCCCTCTTTCCTTGCTCCTGAAAAACAGACCCAGGTAAGGAAGGGGTCTTTTTTGGGGGGGGGGGGGATCCATCCAAATTCCTGCCCCATCCCAATGAAGGAAGGGGCCTCACGGCTTCCCCGTCCCTTCCCCTGAAACCTTTCCTCCAGCAGCCCCTAAAAATAATAGAAATGGGGGGACTAGTCTGGAGTTTTATTTTGCCCCCAAACAAAGGGGCGCCTGGGATGAAAGCGGTTCCTCTTGGGCTGCATCCCACAAAGGGAGGGAGGGGAAGAGGGAAGTGTCCCTTTATGGAGCAAACTTGTTTTCTGCTGCTGCAGAGACTAGAACACAGAACAATGGATGGAAGCTCCAGGAAAAGAGATTCCACCTCAACATTAGGAGGAACTTCCTGACAGTAAGGGCTGTTCGAAGGTGGAACACACTCCTTTCTTGGAGGGTGGTGGAGTCTCCTTCCTTGGAGGTCTTTAAGCAGAGGCTGGATGGCCATCTCTTGGGGGGTGCTTTGGTTGAGAGTTCCTGCATGGCAGAATGGGGGTGGACTGGATGGCCATTCTTGGGGTCTCTTCCAATTCTATGATTCTATGGTCCTGAGGAGGGGGTCCTCAGAATGGGAGGTGGGTGGTAACCCTGCCTTTCAGCCTTCTGTGGATGAAGAGAAATGGGGTGGGGAAGGGGAAGAGGGGCCTAGTGGAGGAAGCAGGCAGAAGAATAAGAGAGAAAGGGGGGACATTGGGAGGGAGAGGTGAGGGGACAGGGACCCCCAAATGTGCTTTTTGGAGGGGGGAAGAAGGTGAGGGGGGCTGATTCCTTCATTCCTCCTGGGAAAAGAAGACCCCCCTGAAGTCACTCAGACAGCCCTCCAACTAGCAAAGCCTTCCTCCTCCTTCCTAAATGCCCCACTTCCTCCCCCTCCATCCCAGGGTCTCCTTTCCCTCCCCATCTGGTAGCTCTGCCATGGCTACATGGGGGAGACCCTTGCTGTGGGGTGGTGGGAGCACCGCAGTGTGTTCTAGTGGGAAGAGCAGCCCTACTAGATATGCATGGGGAGAGGAGGAGGAGGAGGAGACCCCCTTTGGGGTTCCTGCTGAAGAGCGCTTTGTAAGCTGGAGGAGCCTCTAGATGACTTGAGGGGGACCTGCCTTTGACTGGAGGATTGCAGGAATCAGACCACCCCCACCTTCTCGATCTCAAAAAGTGGCTCTTCCCCTCTTCCTTTCATCTCTACCACCATCAAAAAGCACACTTGAGGAGGTCCCTCCCTTTCCTCTCCAAATTTTCCTTCTTACCATCCTGCCTGCTCCTTTCCCTCCCCATCTGGGAGCTCTACCCAGTCTCCATGGGTCCAGACCCTTGCTGTGGGGTGGCACTGGGCAGTTCTAGTGGGAAGAGAGGCCCTGCTGTTTGTGGGGTATTACCAGGAAGAAGTGGAGACCTGGGGAAAAGATGCGGGGACCTGGGAAGAAGCAGCCCAGTCTCCTGGGAAGGGTGGGCACGCGTGGCAAAACAGCATGGCTTGTCTTATGGGTGTAAACCAAATGACTTTTTAAAACCTCCTGTACACATACACGCATACAAAGAGTCTGGCAATTATTACTACTTTCCAACCCAGGTTGGAATCCTAACTACTAACCAGGGCTGGCCATGCTTAGCTTCCAAGATCAGTTGGGATCTGGTGCCTTTAGGGTATCTAAACCAGGGTAATTATTTTTACAACAGCAATGTACATTGCTGATGCTCTGTAAATACCTGATAATACCACTAATAACACAAGAATGTATTGGTTTTGCAGGGTGTTGCAGCAGTTCACCTGCCCTGAGACAGACTGTGGAAGAATGGCTTTGATCCAACTTGCACCTTCATTGGAGTAACCAAAAAAATAAACAAACCTATAGATGGATGAACCAGATTCAGCTGATCCTGAAGGAGGAAGAGGCCATGGTGGCCTCAATGCAGAGAGCAGTGGGGGATGCTGGGAGAGGACAGTCCAGAGGTCCCTGGGTGAGGGCCTATCCAGCTCAGACATGCAGCAAAAGTGCTTCAGGAAGTTCTCTTATGAGGAGGGCAAAGGCCCCCGAGAGGTTTGCAGCCAACTCCACCATCTTTGCTGTCAGTGGCTGAAGCCAGAACAAAACACAAAAAATGAAATCCTGGACCTGGTGATCTTGGAGCAGTTGCTGACTATCTTGCCCCCAGAGTTGGGGAACTGGGTCAGGGAATGTGGGGCAGAAACCTGTTCCCAGGCAGTGGCCCTGGCAGAGGGTTTCCTCTTGAGTCGGGCAGGGGCAGAGGCAGAGAAGAAGCAGAAAGATCAAAAGGTGAGATCATTTCTTCCAGGTGCAAAGGTAAAAAGGATGTGGCTCTGGGCTGACTATTCTGAACCACTGATGGCTTCAGGGGGTAAAGGCCTGCTAAAGAGGTCTTGCTGAAATCTGGTGACCTCAGAATTGCGCTTGATAAGGAGATGTGTGAGGACAATCTGCCTTGTGATGAAGTGCAATCACCGCTACTAAAACCTTTGAGAAGGGTGAGTCTGTTTTAAAACCAGGTGGGGGCTCCTTGTGAACGAGGTTGAAAGGAATTGCCAGATTTCCTTGCTGGCACTGCCAGCAACCAATCTTTCTCCCGTGGTGACTCCAGTGGCAGAATCTGGCCCTAATGTGTTAGGACCACAGTGGGTTTCCACCCACTCCAAAAAGTAACCAGTTCTTGCTCTGAGGGGTGAAGCACTTTTACCATTGCTGGTTTTTTCTTGTTATTTTTATTTCAAAGCCAACATAACAAATTTTACACACACAAACTGTAAACATAGGGTTCATGAGAAGACCTCATTTATAAAAAATTAAAGCATGATTTTCCAGAAGTTCAGATGTTCTTGCTATGAGCTCCATGGAATTATTTGTGTGTTCCACCACATACAATAAACATACCAAGAAATTTCACTTATCAATTTTGCAGTTGGGCTTATGAATAGCTGATGTTTTCCTGACTTGGTTGTGGTTGGATGTCTCATAGCACACAAGTCCAAACCCTGTCTCAAAGCCTTTGCCATTTTCTAATCCTTCCCCTCATTCCATGTCTTGAATCCTCACTGCTGTTTCAGGACACAATTCTCATAGTAGAAGTTCACTCTGAACTTCCTGTGGCTGAGGAGCCTCCATTGGACCCCAGGCAAAGTCGAGCGATCCAGCAGGAGTGTGATGGAGGACCACCCTTGCAAGGTGAGGATGAATCTTTGTCCAGAATTGTGAAAGTCTATTTATTCTTGTTGTTTCATGCCTTCATGTCATTTCCGTGAGTTTTGTGCTCTTTTCCATATCTGTCTTTTGCTCCCTGCAGCCCTGGACACTAGAGTTTGAATCCCTTAGATCATATCACATGGTTTTCTTGGCAAGATTTGAGCAGAGGGGGTTTCCCCTTCCCTTCCTCTGAGGCTTAGAGCAGGTGACTTGCCCAAGGTCACCCAGGAAGTTTCCATGGCTGAGCGGGAATTTGAATCCTGCTCTCTAAGCTTCCAAATGCTGTAACTATTTCAGCATGCCTGCTCTGATTTTTCTAGTGGAAGCTATTGGACATTTTGGTCTGATGCAAAACATTCATATTCAGTTCTGCAAGCAGGATTACTGGGATTCCAGATGCATTTGTGCATAGGTGTGCGTTTGGCTGCAAAAAGTCTGCAGTTCCATTCAAGGATTGTGTAGTACGTTCAGTGTATATATCCATATCAGAGATTTACGCTACTATTCTTGATGTTGATATTCATATATATATATATATATACACACACATATGGGATGCATTTTGAATTTCCTAAGATGTTAACCTTTTTAAAGGGGAAAAAATATGCAGGTATGAAAGTTAAACTTGCTAGAGTTCAGCTTTCATCAGCAGAACAGCAAAAGTGTGGGTCAGACTATTATTTTAAATCTATCTTCTTAAAGAATAAAGACTTACTCCAAATAATAACAAACATACAGTTTGTGGTTTAAAAAACAAATAATAATGAATTTTCTATAAAACCAGTTTACAGAAACAAAACCAGCAAAGAATGCATCTAAGAATAAGTAAAAGACACTCTTTTGAGTTTGTGTAACTGGACTATCCAGCTAAAAAATCTCCAGCTGACACAACAACAATTGTAATAGAGTTTCTTTCCAAAAATCAACATGTGAAGAAGTTACACATTTTTATTCACATAACTAATACATCTTCACTGTGTTGGATAGAATTTGAAGTAATCTTAGCTGTCTCTTGCAGCCCTTCCTCTTTCCATTAATTTTTCTATTAACATGACATTCCAGAGTTTTGTGCTCTTTTCCATATCTGGCTTTTGCTCCTTGCAGCCCTGGACACTAGAGTTTGAATCCCTGTTCATCTATTCATTTTAGTGAGTTGTTCCTGCCTCCCAGGGTCCTCCATGGAAACAGTGGGACATTGTTGCCTGGCGTGCTTGCAGTACCACTGGGCATCCCCTGTTTATTGAGTTGTATATTTGATGGACAACATTGCCATTCAAACCCAAGAGTTACACAGCATGGGTACTGCTCATCTCCACATGTGGAGATTGACCTTATTCATCCTTGATGTATGTGGCACATCTTCTCCCCTGTGTGTTTCTATTCATATCTGGCTTTTGCTCTCTGCATATTCATTTCATATGTGAGAACAAAAGAGGGGGAAGAAACCCCTCTTTGTAGTCAGTTCTGGGGGGCTGGGGGCCTTCCATAGGGAAGGACCCTTGGGGGTTAAAGCAAAGAACTTCTATCTTCTCTCTCCTCCAAGAGGCATTAGGGGCTTCCTCAGCTGTGAGGTCTCCCTTCCTCTCCCCTCTTGGGGGTCAATGTAGAGCTGTGATATTTGGAAGGGAGTCAAAGGGAATCACATCCTTACTGGCCAAGTACATGGGAAATATTTGGCTCTGAACCCACCTTAGGAGACTTCTCTGGGGCATGTGGAGACATGGGATGCTATTATGGGATCCTAGAAGGCAAAGGTAGACTTGAGGGAAAAGGAAGCTGTTTAAAGCAGGGGGGGATAGTAGAAGAAGGAGGCAGAGAGAGCCTTCTTTCAAGAGGAAAGCAAACAGGAACCTAAATAATTTCACACACACAAATTTTTCCCCCTTGCTTAGCAGAAAGAGATTTCTTTTTCAGGTGGAAGGGCTCTCTTCTCTCTTGTCATTTTCCAACAGCCCCCAACCTATAAAAAAGGAAGGGCAGATTTTCCTACTAGGCCACACTGCTTCATCAGGAAAGTTTTCCCTCTGCACCACCCCAAGACTAAAGTCCCCTGTGGTGAGACCCTCTGGGGTGGGAGAGCAGAGGTAGTGGAACTGGGCTATCTTTCTACAGTCCCACCACTCCATAACCCCCCCTCCGCAATCCAGGCTCCTTCCTTCCAGCAGACACTCCAACCCCCTCCTCCCCCCCAAAAAAACACTTCTGATTCACCCTACCTCAAATAAGCCCATCTGGGGTGTTTCTCCCTTTCTGGCATCATTGTAGAGGCTTTTAAAGGAGAGCTTTTGGTGGCATTCATTCCTGGCGCAACTCTTCTGCATGTGGATTTCAGGTCTCACATGCTCCAACAATGTTAACATTTCCACTCTCTCTTGGAAACTGAGCTTCCTGTCTATTTAATTCTTGGGGGACAAAGAGGAGCTGAAGGTGACAATCTCTCTGTCTTCTCACCTTCTCTCCTCATTCTGCCAACCTTAAATTTGCTCCCCTTAAAAGAAAGTCCCAAGCAAAAACACTTGAACTACAAAAGCAAAAAGCCACTTGGCACCCAGCTTCCTTCCAGTGGAAGCTGAGAGATAATAATGGCTCTTGGGAGGGTGTGTGTGTGAATACATTTGAGGTAAAAGACCAGCTCTGATGCTGAAGCTCTTTACACATTCTTCACCCCAATCTGCCTCTGAAACCTACAGCGAGGAGGGTTCTGCCTCTGTTTCCTTTGCTGCATATAGCAGGCCTGCACAACATACAGCCCTGGGCCACATGTGGCCCATCAAAGGATTTTTGGTAGCCTGCAGGGATGCAGAATTATTTTAAGGCCCCTCTGCCTTTCAGCCTCCTCCTGAGGAGAGGATCATGCAGAGGAGGAGGAGGAGGAATCTTCCATTATCAGTATTTTGTCTTTGTTCTATTTTTTTTAGCTCTTTGTTTAAATTTTTATAAATATTTTGTTTTCTATAGGTGCATATGACCCTTCTACAAGTAATTTAACATTTGTAAGATTAACCTCAACACCTGTGTAATGACCATCTCTACCTTCAAAGATTTCCTTTGATGGTTAGGTTTTTGTGTTTGTACAACAAATTTCCCAGCAGACAGGGTCCCATACTCCTGTATAGAGGGTAGCTCTTCCCATTTAAGCTCCTATAGGCAGGGAAATATAACAAAGAAAAACCATTCCCAGCCCCTTGTGTTGGAGACCAGTCTTTTCCTGCCTATGCTCCTAGCTGGACATTCCCCTTGCATTCTCTTCAAGCTACTTCTTCTCATCAAGACTCCTCATTGGAATTTCATGAAGCTTTCCCTGGCTTTCTCTTCCTCTATCCCTGCTTCCTCTCCCACGGGCGAGGGGGAACCATGGACAAAGCAACATTAGATGAGGCTACTGAGGCAGTAGAGAACTTACCCCTCTCCCAGTCCTCCAATTTGACCAAGCAGCTGGCCAGGGAAGTGGACTCAGAGGCCCAGCCAGGGGAGGGTCCATCCCTCCATGTAGCTGGCTAGTCTGTGGCCACACCACCGGCCCAGGCAGGACAGGTGTTGCCAGAGGCCCTTCCAGCTGCAGCCACACCATCAGGGTCGGGGGTAAGTACTTCCTCCCCCCCTGGCCCTCCAGGACTCCTTGGGCCTAGTGGACTTTATCATGGTGATTTTCACCTAGGAGGCAGCAGCATATCTAAGGACTGCCCCTGCCGCTCTCCTTCAGCCCCCACTTAGGGCTGCCACCAGCTTCTCCCCCAGGGACTGGACTGATCTCGGCCCTGCATCTTCAGGCATTGCCTCTCCCCTGAGTTGGGCGCCCAAGGATTGGGGGGGGGGGGCTTGGGCTCCTCTTCTTCTTCCTCCTTTGTCTGCAGCCTTCCGTGGAATGACTCCCCAGACTTCTCCCAGTGGCCCACAAAGTGCTGAGCTCTGACGATACCACTTCTTCCATCTACTGGGAGGGGGAACCCCTGGGCTGACATGAGGGGCCTCGCACCATGACCATCCCACGGCTGGCCCAAGAAAGGGGGCTCCCAGCCCGCTGATCCTTATGATGGCCGCCATCTTAAATATGTGTATGGCGGCCACGATCTTGTGAGTGCAGACAGCAATGGTAGCAGCCATCGTGGAGCTACACATGGGGGTGACCATGTTGCCATCCCACATGGTGGTGGCCATCTTGGAGCTGTACATGGGGGCAGTCACCTTGGAGCTGCACATGGGGACAGTGATCTTGCTAGTCTGCATGGCAGCGGCCATCTTGAGGCCTCCTCTTCCAACCATTATTCCACTATCCCCCAGGGTGATCCGCTCATCCAGGGGGGTTCTCCCCTGTTCCACAGACAGTCACTGCGACAATTCTCTGGGGGCCACAGCAGTGCCCAAGAGGGGCTGGAGCAGCCAGTAAGGCTCTCTCCACAGATGAAGAAGCCACCCCCCCCCCCCAAATCCTGGCCCAGTAGCGGGGACAGAAGAGATTTCCCCTCCTCCGAAGATAGGTCTCAGGTGTGTGTGGGGGCTGATGATGAGGTTGAGGAGAGAGAGCTGTCGGGGGAGGAGGGGGAGGATGACTAGGATCCCCCCTCCTCTGCTTGCCTCTTTAGAGCTGAAAACTTCCCTAGGCTCCTCAAGAAAACCCTGGAAGCCTTGGGTACTGCTGCACCCTCAGGCTCCCAGCCCTTGCCAGAGGATGATCTTCCCAGGGTGGGAGAAGACCTGTTCCCCACCAAGACCCTATCCATCCTGGAGATTCCCTGCCCTGCAAACCTTATGCAAGTCACCAAGCACGAGTGGCACAGACCTGCCACAGGAGGTTCTGGTCATGGAGCAGTTAAAAGATTGTATAACTTCCCCAAAAATGTTATGGAAAAGCTCCAGGTACCCCTAGTAGATGCCCCTGTTTCTGCCTTGGTGTCCTTCACTATTTTTTCTGAGGCTGGAGAGTACAGTCTAAAGATTTCTGAAGATAAAAAGGCAGAATCAGCTTTTTAAAAAGGCTCACAAAGTGGTACTATTGCCATCAGGGCAGCAGCTGTGGCTTCAATGGTGGCTAGGGCATCAGTGGACCTTCAGTTGACCAGGGAGCTGCTAGAACAGGTCCCCCTCCAAGACACCTGGCTTAGACAGATCCTCAACAAACTTTCCTTAGCCTCAGCCTATACAGCTGATGAGACCCTGGATGCGGTACAATTCTGCGCAAGGGCCCAAACAGCGGTGGTGGTAGTATGCTGCCAAAAAATTGGAACGTAGATGCCAAGTCGTAAGCAGAACTTGGCGTTTACCCCATTCCTTGGTGCCAAACTCTTCGGAGAGTCCCAAGACCAGGTCCTGGACAAAGATAAGAAAAGTCTCTCCTGGGGGGAGGAAAGGGAAGACAAAAAACAAAATAAGTCTAAGTGCCAGGTTTTTTTGTGCCCCCAGGGCCCCTGTCCCCCCTCTTCCTCATCCTTTCAGGCCAGGGACTCCAGACCCTTCCGACAATAATGGGGAAACTCTAAATTCCAACAAAGACACCAGCAACAAGGCGGCTCTAGCAAGGGTCAGGGAGGAGCCGGCAAAGGCTCAAGAGGAAACCAACAGGCCTGACGGAGTGGGTGGCAGGCTCCAGGGCTTCATCAAGACCTGGGGGACTTCCACTGGATATCAGTGGGTCCTGGACACCCTGAGGTAGGGTTACAAGATAGAATTCCTTTGCCACCTATGCAATGTATTCATCCCATCTCACAGGTCGAAGAATCCCAAAAAGCATCTCCTCCTGCTGGAAGCCATCAAGGAACTGCTTCAGCGACAGAGCCTGTACCACTATCTCAGAGGCAACACGGCTGCTACTCCACTTTCTTGTGCCAAAGAAGAATGGCAAGTGGAGAACCAGCCTCAGTCTCAAGAGCCTAAACAACTTTGTCAAGAAGAGAAAATTCCGCATGGATACCCTGTGCTCCATTCTGGAATTGATTCAGCCACAAGACTTTCTTTCATCGCTCCAGGATGCTTATTTTCACAACATAATTCATCCAGGCTACCAGCGTTACCTCCAATTCTCCTATGACAATCAACACTTCCAGTACAGGTCCTTGCCATTCAGCTTGTCCTACTCCCCTAGGCTGTTTACCGAAGTCATGGTGACTCTAGTGGCTCACTGGACAAGGAGCAGCCTCCATGTCAATCCCTACCTGGATGATCGAGCTCCTTCCAGCAAGGTCAGAGCAATGGCAACAAGATCCTCAACTCCCTAGACAACCACAGGTTCCTGGTGAACAAGGAAAAGAGCTCAACACATCCACCACCTGGGCACAGTGATAGACACAGTGGAGGGCCTGGTCTGTCTGCCCCAGAACAGAAGAGACAACATCATCAAGACAGTCCACAGGATCCCCAGACAACCCAAGGTCAGGTTGTCACTGCTGGCCCAGCTCCAAAGCATGATGATAGCTACTATGGAGTGCCTACCTTGGGCGCATTTCCATGCCAGACACCTTCAGTGGCTACTGCAGCCCCACCAGGAGGCCATAACACAAAAAAGACTCCTTACAGATCAAGGTACCCCAGTTGGTTCGGGACTCCCTTCTGTGGTAGATTTCCCTAGCCTTCCTCAGGGGTTGGCCTATATGGAGATCCAGATCACCACAGACACGAGTCTCAGGGGATGGGAGGCCCACTGCGGTCACCTCGTTGCCCAGGGCAGGTGGTCCGAGGAAGAAAAGACCAACAGCATCAACTGTCTGGAGTTGAGGACAGTCCAATTGGCTCTTCTGTCCTTCTCCCAGGCTGTCAAGGGGAAAGTTGTGCTGGTCTGAATGGACAAAGTTACCACAAAAGCTCACCTGAACTGCAAGGGCGGCACGAGATCAGAACCTTTGATGGAGGAGAACAGGCTCCTTGTTCCAATGGGCAGAAGACAATCTTCTGGGCATCAAAGCAAAACACCTGAAGGGAGAGCTCAATTTGACGGCTGACTGGCTTAGCAGGATGGATGTAGACCAGAGGGAATGGAGCCTCTACCCAGAGGTGTTCCAGGAGATAGTGGACAGTCTAGGACAGCCTCAGATGGACATGTTTTCCTCACCAGGGAATGCCAAACTTCCAAGGTTCATCTCAAGATACATAACAGAAGGGGAAGAAGACTTTGACGCTGTCAATCTCAAGTAGCTGATCTACGCCTTTTCCCTGGTCTCACTACTGCCCAGAGTTCTGGCCAAATCCAAGAGGAGGGCTCAAGGGTGATGCTAGTGGCACCAGAGTGGCCAAGGCGAGCCTGGTTCTCAGAGCTCATGGACATGACATCACAGAACCTGTGCTTGCATCAGCAGGAAGATCTGCTGTCCCAGGGACAAGTTCTTCACTCAGATCCAGCCTGGCTACAGCTTTGTGTCTGAAGACTGAACAGCAAATGTTAAAGAAGTGTGGCTACTCTCCAAAAGCAGCCGAATTGATCCTTGCCTCCAGGCACCCATCAATCAACAGAATCTATGAAGGTAAATTTCTCCAGTTTCTCGCTGTTGGATCTTCTACAATTCCTACAAAATGGCATTGACTGAGGGCTGAGATCTAACACCTTGAAGAGACAGGTTGCAGCAATCACCTCCATTCTCCCTCACAAGAAAGCTGCTAGACTGTCGGCACACCCCCACATAAAGAGACTCCTGAGGGGAGTTTCAAATAGAACACCTTCTACAAGGCACTGGTTCCCTTCCTGGGACCTCCACATGGTCCTCGAGGCACTCACGGTCTCCCCCTTTGAACAGTTGCAACAGGTGTCACTAAAACATCTCTCCTGGAAAGTCTTCTTCCTCACGGCAGTCACATCAGCCTGTCTTGTTTCTGAGTTGGGTGCCCTGTCCATCTGGGAGGGCCTCTGCACTTTCCGGCAAGATTCAGTGGTGCTGCGGACTGATCCATCCTTCATCCCTAAAGTTAACTCAGCCTTCCATGTGTCCCAGGTCATTCTGTTACCATCATTCTGCCCCCAGCCAGAAAAAGAGCTGGAAAAGATACGGCACACCCTCAATGTAAGGAGGAACATTAAAATCTACATTAAGAGGACCAATGATTTCAGATGACCAGACTACCTTTTTGT
Source organism: Urosaurus nigricauda (assembly GCA_034509955.1). NCBI lineage: Eukaryota > Metazoa > Chordata > Lepidosauria > Squamata > Phrynosomatidae > Urosaurus > Urosaurus nigricauda. The sequence continues at coordinate 334,774,582 of JAOEGL010000002.1, forward strand.
CTCCTTTGGTCTCCAGTCAAAGGGCCAGAAGGTTTCCGGCCAGAAGGTTTCCGCCTCCTTGCTGAGCAGATAGATCAGAGACTGTATTGGCGCATGCTATAAGTCCCTGAACCTAACACCACTGGCAGGGACTGGTAGCCCATTCCACCAGAAGCACCACGACTTCTGTGGCTTTGGCTACTTCAGCATCTTTGGCTGAGATTGTCAGGGTAGCAATGTGGAAATCCCTGTCCATATTCATTAGACATTACAAATTGGACTTTTTCCAATCTGTTGAGGTGGCCTTCGGCAGATGGGTCCAACAGGTGGTACTGGGATCCTCTGCCTCCTAGTTGTACCCCACTCTAATCCAAGGGGGCTTTGGTAAATACCACTAGAGAGTGGATGGGACCTTGCCTGATGGAATACCACTAGAGAGTGGATAGGACCTTGCCTGATGGGAAAAGGAATGTTGGTACTTACCCACAATACATTCATTTCCAGCAGGGAACCTTCTAATTAAAAATAATAATTGTAAGCTGCTTTGATAGCCTTTAAGGCTGAACGACAGGGTAGAAATACTCAGATAAATAAATAAATAAAAATAAGGTGTTAGAATCCTGCCCACCCTTGGTGCTGGCGGCAGATCCAGGGACCACCTGATGACAGTCCGACATTTGTGATTACAGGGTTGTTTTTTCATCTTTCGCTGTGGACTGCTTCTTTCCCAGTTGATGTTGTTTTTAATAAAGTTTAGTTAGTTTCTTAATTAAATGATGGCTTGGACTTTTACCTTCATTGGCTGGCTATAGACTGGTCTCCAAGAGGGGAGATAGCCCCTCCCACAAGGGGGCCAGGAATGTTTTTTCTTTGTTATATTTCCCTGCCTATAGGAGCTAAATGGGAGGAGCTACCCACTACCGTGTTTCCCCGAAAATAAGACAGTGTCTTATATTAATTTTTGCCCCCAAAGCTGCGCTAGGTCTTATTTTCAGGGGATGTCTTATTTTTCCATGAAGAAGAATTCACATTTATTGTTGAACAAAAATTGAACATTTATTATATACTGTATATATATTTATATACAAAAACTTTGCTAGGTCTTACTTTCAGAGGAGGCCTTATATTTAGCAATTCAGCAAAACCTCTACTAGGTCTTATTTTCAGAGGAGGTCTTATTTTCAGGGAAACAGGGTATACAGGTTGCTGGGACCTTATCTGCTGGAAATGAACGTTATCACGGGTAAGTACCAACATTCCTATTCCTCGTTTACTTTCCTCATGTAGAGAGCAAAAGGATTGTTCTAATTTCGTATTTTTAAAATAGATTGAATCTTTTTATTTATCTTTATTTTTTGCAGACAAAGAATATCATTGTGGATTTTTCCCTCAAATAATGAAAGTTTTCTTTTCCTTTTATAAAAGCAATTTATTACTTTTACATTCCAGGAACACATATACAAAGATTTACTCATAGTTCCCAAAACAAAATTAAAAGAAAGAAAAATAAAACAAACAAACCCACAGAGAATTCACCAAGAGAGAGAGCTGGTAAGATTCTGTTTCCAATTGTCTATAATTTTCAGTATTTGAGTCTTCTTCTATTGTTATCTTCTCTCCCTCAATCTCTCCTTCTTCTTCCTCTGTCTCTGAATCATTTTTCTCTTACTCAATCTCACAGTTTCTTTTTTCACTCTTTCTTAAATAGTGATCTTGGCTTTTTTCTTTATCCTGATCTTTTCCTTCTCCTCTTTTCTCTTGTTTTTCTATCTTCTTGTCTTGTTCATTACCTGTTTTTATTCCAAATAATTAAATATTTTTTTTCCTTTTATAAAAGCAATTTATTCCTTTTACATTCCAGGAACACATATACAAATATTTACTAGTTCCAAACACAAAATTAAAAGAAAGAAAAAGAAAACAAACATACGCACAGAGAATTCACGAAGAAGGAGAGCAGGTAAGACTGTGTTTCCAACTGTCTATAATTTTCTGTATTTGAGTCTTCTTATTTTGTTATTTCTCTCCCTCAGTCTCTCCTTCTTTTTCCTCTGTCTCTTTATCGTCTTCCTCTTGCTCAATCTTCAGTTTCTTTTCTCACTCTTTCTTGAATAGTGATCTTGGCTTTTTTCTTTATCCTGATCTTTTCCTTTTCCTCTTTCCTCTTGTTTGTCTATCTTCTTGTCTTGTTCATTACCTGTTTTTTTTTCTCTCCAAATAATTATTTTTCCCCTTTTATAAAAGCAATGTATTCCTTTTACATTCCAGGAATACATATACAAAGATTTATTTATAGTTTCCAACATAAAATTAAAAGAAAGAAAAAGAAAACAAACAAGCACACAAAGAATTCACCAAGAGGGAGAGCTGGTAAGATTCTGTTTCCAATTGTCTATAATTTTCAGTATTTGAGTCTTCTTCTATTATTATCTTCTCTCCCTCAATCTCTCCTTCTTCTTCCTCTGTCTCTGTATCATAATAATAATAATAATAATAATAATAACAATAGCCCCAGGATCCCTCCTAACTATGTATTAAGAACCCTCCAGTCCATCTGCTTTGGTCCAGGCCCCAGAGGGAGAGAAGAACCACTGGACCTCATCCCCCTCCCACCACCTTCCTCTTTTCCTTTTGTGTTGTCTTTTAGACTGTAAGCCTAAGGGCAGGGATCTGTCTAACTATAAGATTGTATGTACAGCACTGTGTAAATTTACAGCGCTATATAAATAATAATAATAATAGTGGCTGCTGAGGGGCACTGAAGTGGGGAGGTCCTCGAAAGAAGGGTTAAGGCCTTCTGTAGAAACATTGGCTCTGTTGTGAAGTCAAATTCTTTCATGGCTGGCATCCATATTTTGGTCTAAGACCGTAAATAAAATTCTGTTCTATTCTATTCTACAGCACTGTGTAAACTTACAGCGCTATATAAATAAAATTAATAATCATAATCATCCTCTTGCTCAGTCTCACAGTTTCTTTTTCCACTCTTTCTTGAATAGTGATCTTGGCTTTTTTTTATCCTGACCTTTTCCTTCTCCTCTTTTCTCTTGTTCATCTGTCTTCTTATCTTGTTCATTAACTGTTTTATTCCTCTTTTATTTGATTTTCTGATTCTTTTGGCTCAATTCCTTTCTCCTTGTCCCTGTGCAGTTGCTTTATAAAGTCTTCTGCTTTAGTTTTGGTCTTAATTCTTCCAACTCTATGATTCTATGATTCTATGATTCTATAGTACTCCTATTTGATTAATTACCTGATGTTTTGTTTGTTAAATAACAGTGTTAGTTGTTTATAATCCTGCCTTCTTTTTAATATTGTGGCAGGGGGTGTCTTTAAATATTCCTATTGTAGTTGGACTGGATGACCCTTGTTGTCTCTTCCAACTCTACAATTCTGTGATTCTGTGATTTCTGTCAATTTGCAGTTTTTGTTTGTAAGTTCATTGTAGGATCTCATTTTGAATTTTAGATCTTACAAAACAAATAATTATGTCTCTAGGCAGGTTTTTTTTCTCTGGCGGTGGGTCAGTTAATGGTACATAGTCTATTGATCTCAGTCTATAGATATTCTTCTGTTGTCTCCAGATAGATGGCAAGTTGTGTTATTACTTTTGCATATAGATCTTCATTCAACATTTCTAAAATTCCTCTCAATTTAAGACATTTCTCTCTGTATCTCAGTTCTTGTTTGTTGGAGTCAATCTCATTTCTTAGGGAAGTTAGGCAAAGGCAAATTTCTGCTACTCTGTTAATTTAAAGCCAGAATAACAGGCCTGGCTCTTATATTTTAATATTTTAACATTTTTGTTTCCTTAAAAAGGCTGAAACCTTAGGACACTTAAATTACCCCATGTTTTGGGGTTATGGGTCCCAGGGTATTTTTTTCTAAACTGCTTCTCCTGAAGATATTGGTCTGTAACAAAGGTTTTACTATTCGAACAGAGAATGGCTTCTGCTGATGCTAACTCCACAATGATCACTGAAATATTATTTGGCAAAAATGATAAAATGTGGTCATGGAAAATGCAAATGTACTGGACTACAATGGGGCTATTTAAAGCAGTGAATGGGCAGAGACCCACAGAAGCAGGAACACAGCAACAACAGTTTAATAAAATGCAGAGAAGGCAGCTGCTTATATTTGGATCTCATAGCTGCTATCAGATGCAGATTTTGCATTCATGTTCAAACAGTGTGACCCAATGGAATCACAAAGACTGTTCAGCTTTATGGCATCATAAATTTGCTCATCGAAGTGTGGAAAATATTAAAAGACTGGCCAATCAAGAGCTTGCAAGAGACTTTAAATTTAAAGCATGCTCCAATAATGAAAAATGTATAAACTGCTTAAAACCAAGGGCCACTAGAACTCCACACCCTCCAGCTATTGAGAGGCAATCCAGCAAGGCATTGGATCTTTTTACATGCTGATCTTTTCCCAGCAGAGAAGGGCATGAACATCCTAACATTGGGTAGTTCTGCCCACTCAGGTCCTGATAGGTAGGGAAAAAGAAACAAAGGAAGGGGTTCCTGATCCCACCCATGGAAGGAGTGACCCTCCGAATCTTCTTCCTGCCTTGCTTCTGGTAGGATGTGCAGTATTTTTCTCTTCCTTTGCCAGCCAAACTTGATCTCTTCTTCAACTCAGCTACTGCCTCTGAACTCCCGAACTTACTCCTTTCTCCTTCCCGTCCCTTCTTCATCCATTAAAAAAAATTTTTTTTCTTTCCCCTCTCATTTTTCACTTTCTTTCTTTCTTTCTTTCTTTCTTCCTTCTGTCTGGCGGGGATGGTGGAACTAAACAAGGCCAGATCAGAGAGAGAGGTAGCTTTCACAGAGCGTGCCTGCAGCTAGAGAAGGTTGCCCCTCTAGACCACTGCAGAGGCCAGGGCCTCTCGATCAGCCCGTTCAGGGTCCGAGGATGGAGAGCTGCCTCCAAAGGCTTAGGAGGACACCAGGAGGGAACCTGCGAGTAGCCAACTGCCCCCTCCCTCTTCTGGAGATGGTCAATTGATTCCAGGTCTTCTTGGCCCAGGAGGGCTCTGCCATCATGTGGGCCTCACAAGGGGAAAGTGATAACCCCGGGCCATGGGTGGCAGGCACTAGCGGAGTTATGAAACAGTGGCCTCTAAATCAGAGAAAGGTAAACTGTCTGAGGAAGGGGGTGAGGAGGACACCCCCACCTCTTCCTGTCTTTTTAGAGCAGAGGACTTCCCACAACTACGCCCTTGGGTATTAGCCTTCCTATGAGGCAGGCTTCATTCCAGGATTCTGATTTGCCCAGGTTGGGGGAGGAATTGTTCCCTGTTACAGGACCTTCAGTGCAAGAGGTTCCCTGTCCATATAACTCAATGCAGATCTTCAGAGAAGAATGGAATAGACCAGCAGTAGGCTGCCCCAACAACAGCACTGCCAGGAAGTTATACAGTTGGTTAGCTTCAACCTAGGGCAACCCTATGAATGAGAAACCTCAAAGATACTCTGTTATAATGTCATATTGAGGGGGGAGCAAGCTTGTTTTCTGCTGCTCCAGAGACTAGAATGCAGAACAATGGATGCAAACTACAGGAAAAGACATTCCACCTCACCATTAAGAGGAACTTCCTGACAGTAAGGGCTGTTCGACAGTGGAACACATTCCCTCGGAGTGTAGTGGAGTCTTCTTCTTTGACAAGACTTTAAGCAGAGGCTGGATGGCTGTCTGTCGGGGATGCTTTGATTGGGAGTTCCTGCATGGCAGGGGAGTTGGACTGGATGGCCCTTGTGGTCTCTTCCAACTCTATGATTCTATAACAAACAGGCTCAATCAGATCTTGTAAACTCAGCATTTTGTCTTCCTTGAATCAATCCACCTGTAGTATGCTCTTTCTCTTTTCCTGTTGCCTTCTCCTTTACTGACCATTATCTTTTTCATTGAGTTGTGACATCTCAGAAGGTGTATGATAGCCTCAGTTCAGTTGTTTTGTCTTCCACTGTATGTTCCAGCTTGATTTGCCATTTAATTGGCTGTGACGGCTACATTACTTAGCTGCCGCCAGTAACTAATAGGTTGCCCTGTGTGATCTTCACTCACAACCCCCTAGTTTTTCCTTATTTCACCCCAAATTGCATGACGAGACCCTTGAACTCAGATTGCTCGCTCAAGTTCCTGCCACATTTTTCCATTCCCAGACGCCATCCTTTAGGGAGACAGAGCACTCACTATTTTGAGTGTTCTCAGAAATAAAATTATTATTAATTCCTGGTAGCTTTTTATTTTTATTTTCTTAAAATACCTCAAGCAACCACACTTTGAACCAAAAAGAGAGAGAGAGAGAGAGAGAGAGGAAACTTTATTTAAATGATGGTTGGTTACAGTATCATTTTTAGAACTGATAAAGTGTTTCTTTGCTTAAACAGTTACAAAAGGTTTTACAGTAACAGTTGCTATATTCTATAATTGGTCTCTAGGTTACAATTTCTCATAAAACGTTTGACAAGACTACAGTATGAGCTTTAAAACTTTGTTGTTACTTCGTGACTTTCTTTGCCCCTTGCCACACCAATTTAATTTCCACACTTCACCTCTTTTAAGGCCATGCACCACTCGAACGGTTTATGGTAGGTTTCCCAAGCCTTTCCCTGGCTGTAATCCCTCAGGATTTTTCTGGACTCTCCTAATCCTTGACCTGGTTACTCAAAACCCCTATCCAACTGCCCCTTTAAAACCCCTCAGGGTCTAATAAACTTCAAACTCTACTTCAGAGCTTTGTTCATATCTGGTCCCTATCTAACTCACACATGTGTCTCTCTTCCTATTTGTACTTGCTCCTGGGAGTAGCCCCCATGTTTTCTTGGCTAAGCTCCCATTGACTGTTGCCAGACTTACTCTGATTAGATGTTGCCCTTGTTCCAATTTGCCTTTTCTCCACATTGTCTTTTGGGGGAATTCATGGAATACTGTATAAATGAGTTCACATGTAAAATGTCTCAATTTTTTCTTTCTACAGATGTTCATAGGTCCAGGATAGACTTCACAGGAAGGAAGGAGGCAGAACCTACACTGAATTCCTTCTCCATGGCAAAAACTACACGGAAAATAACCTTGGATGTAAAGAAATCAGATAAGGCCAGACGTCTGGTATGAACAATTTAATTGATGCCTGGTCAACTGAATTGATATTTGGCCAATTCAGTTGACAACTGCAGCCAATAAGTCTCTTACTTTTATAGGCAGAAAACAAACAGGTGGGAACAATGCAGCATGTTTGGTTAATCATCTGTGCTTCAACTTCTGGATTGTGTACCTGTAATAGTTAACCTGTTTTCTTCCTCGGAGGAAGAGCCAGATTAACTTCTGGAGCTTATGTCTGACTAGTAGGAAATGTTAGCGTTTGAGTAGCGCACTCCGTGTTGAGGTACCACAGCTACGTTTGGCGCCAGGATCACCTTCGCGACTGTGGAGTAGGCAGCAGCTTGTGAGTTGGAGAACTACCTCTCTCCTCTTCCAGAATAACTGAAGAGACAGTGTAGACAAAGGTCTCTACGATGAGGCTTTTATTCTTAGAAGAAGGTACAATATGTACAGAGCTATTTATAAACATGTATACAGTCCATCATCTTTCTACAGAACAAGCCACTCAGTCAACTGACTCTAACGGAATCTTCAGCCCAACTGTCAACGGAATGGTCAAATTCCCCCAGCCAGCATCTGATTGGCTGATGTTCTTGAATAGTCTTTGGCCATCACACACATTGTACATTTTCCATGGGACTCTTTATCCCAACAGGAAATTTTCCAGCGATGGAGGGAAGGAATCCTCAACTGGGTTAGTTCCCTCCTCTCGCTCCAGTAGGCAGGGACTAGAGAGTTGCATGTGATGTCACAGGAGGGAACGCCCCTGACCTTCCAGTCTGTTTCCTGCCTCACTCCAGATAGTTCTTTCCTTCCTTCCTCTCCTTCCTCTTTATTTAAATAATAATAACAATATTTTTTTAAAAAACCTTCCCCCCCCCCTTTTTCTTCTTCTTCTCTCCCTTTGTTTCCCTGAGTGCAGGGCTAGTTAGGGAGAGGTAGGAGCCAGATGGAGGATGCAGAGGACAGCCCCGGCATGTCCAGGGAAACCTCCCAGTCGGAGGACGCCTTGCAGCGAGCCCAGGCTCAGGCGAGGACCTCCAGAGCGGCGCGGCCAAGGGAGGGAGAACCCTTCTCCCTGAGCCCAGATGCGCCACGCCACCATCACACTTCCCGGGATCGGGAAGAGGTGGCGAAAACAGCGGAGACCACCAGACATGCAAGTAACCTTTCCCTGCCTTCCATGGCCCCTCCACCTTTTCCCCTCCCACCGGAGGTCTCCTCCTTCCTGGCCTCCCTGCTTGCCATGTAGGCTTCCTCCTCTGTGGGCCAAGCTCAGCCTGCTTCCAACTCCCTCCCCAGGGACCTACCGACAGGAAGAGAAGTCTCCCTCCCTCAGGCCCATTCCTCCTCCTCCTCAGCCCCTGCCAGGTCATCCTCTGAGGCCATTCCTGAGACTGAGAGGGGCAAATTCAGGTCTAGAATCCACAAACGGAGGCTGTTAAAACTGGTGGGAAAAAGCCCGCCAAATCTGACCACTCCATCTCATAAGAGAAGGGCGACATCTAGTGGCAATTGTTCGAATTCCAAGAAGGCTAAACTCCAGCTTGCAATTCATTCTTCTGATGAAGATACTGATTTACATTTTCAATCTCAGTCAATTTCTGAGGGGGGTGATAATGATCTGTTTGATGAAAAAGACATGGAACTTCCTTTGCCACCTTCTTCTCCAAGGTTGTTTTCCGCAGAGGATTTTGTCATTTTTCTAAAAAAAAGCCATTAAGGCACTAGAATTGTCTGACCCACCCAAACCATCTCAGGTGCTTGACACTGATTTGCCTCATGGGAAAGGTGACTCCTTTCCACGTCCTGGATCCCCTGCCACAGATGTCCCTTTCCTATTGATTTTATGAGAGTGGTGAGAGAAGAGTGGTCCAAACCTGAAGTAGTCAGACCTAGTCCAGCAGCAGTCAAACAATTTTACATCTTATCAAATCCTGTGATGTCTAAGTTCCAGGTCCCCGTGGCTGGTGTGCCGGTGTCAACCCTTGTGTTCTTGGCCATTTACGCCAAGGATGGCAACGACGCACTTAAACTCCCAGAAGACAAGAGGGCAGACTCAACCTTGAGGAGATGCTTCGAGGCCTCTTCTACTGCTCTTAGAATATCTTCATCTGTCTCTATTCTTTCGAGGGCCGCTTACGGCTGGGCAAAGGACCTTATTCAATTGCGTCCCCTCCCAGCCAGTCAGGGCCAAGGATGATGGGACCGGGCTCCTTGCCAATAGTATATCTCAGGAGGACTTGTTCTATTCCTGCATTAGCATTCAACTCCTGGCTTTTAGAAAGCATTGGGTCACCCTTTTCATGGAGGGAGGCACCTGACTCAGGCAGCTGATTTTGAGCCATCATGAAAAGAAGTAATTCCTAATTATTTAATTAGCAGTTTTCTTATTTCTAAGGTGGTCAAGGATGGGAAGAGGTTCTTGTTGTTGTCTTTGTCTTATGTTCTGAAAGAACTTGAAGATACAGGCTGGAAATTAAAAAAAAATTGCTGATTGCTTGAGGATGCCTTAAACTTATGCCAGTTCATAATGCACACTAGGAAGACCTACCTGGAAGAGTTTCCATTTGCTAAACAAATTGTCCCTTCAAAGGAGAAATATAGTCATCCAGGACTCAGATTGTAGCCTTATTTTTCCCCTCATGCCCTATTCTTCAAGGTCCATGGAGTTAAGGAAAGGAGATAGAATATTCAAATGTGTCCTGCTCTATCAGTATTCTGCAGTGATCACATAATATTTAGGAAACAAGATGTGCATTCCTTCATTTTTACTTAGTCACTGTCTGGAGGGATGCTATTTTCTGTTGCAGGTGACCTTTGGGGATGTTGCTGTGCATTTTACAGAAGAGGAATGGGAGCTGCTGGATCAGAACCAGAGATTTTTGTACAACGAAATGATGATGGAAAACTATGAGAATGTGTCCTCCTTGGGTAAGGAACTTGAACCCACTGCCGTTCGTACAGAGAAGGAGGATCCTTTCATAATACATCATCATAGCAGTATGATTCCACTTTAATTGACAAAGCAACATCCTGTGGAATCTTAGGATTTGTAGTTTAGTGAGGCACTAGAGCTCTCTAGTTGAGGATTCTAAATACTCCTTCTTAAACTGCTAGTCCTAAGATTTTGTAGGAAGGGACCGTGACAGTTAATACAGTCAACCCTACGTATCCATGGGTTTTTTTTATCCACACATCTAAGCATCCACAGTTTGAAAGTATTTTTAAAATGTATACCCTCCAAAAAGCAAACCTTTATATAAGGGACACCATTTGACTATTCCATTGTATTTAATGGGACTTGAGCATTCATGGGTTTTGTTATCCATGAGGGATCCTGGAACCAAATCCTAATAGATACCAAGGGCCCACTGTAAATTTCATCTTCATATGGTCCTCAGCACAACCCAGAGCACATTTACTGGATTTTTGTCCACACTTTCAGTCTGTCTAGGCTCTGGACAGGCTTCCAACATCCTTTTGTGAAACCTCCCCTAGCCTTTAGAGGACTCAGAGGGGACCCAGCAATGGCAAAGCTGCCCCCATACTGCTAAGGGATGGTGGAAGATATTGAGGAGCAAAAATTATTCTTTTTTTCCCCAGGTGGTACAATTACAGGAGGGGTGCCCTCTGAGATTCCCTGAGGGTTTAGAGTGGCTGCTAATCCCTAATTGCCCATCCCCGTCTTAGAGACATCTTAAGGCTGTTTTAAGGCTCCTCTCTAGAGCTTGGCCCTCATGAAAATTGGGGTCCAACTCCCAACTCTTTCCTCAACCTTCCCTATTGATTTATTTGTAAGTGGGCCCTTGTTATCCACTAGGATTTGGTTCCAGGACCCACCCCCCGTTGATGTTCAAGTCCCATTAAACACATTGGCATTGTAAAATGATATCCCTTATATAAAATGGAAAATCAAGGTTTGCTATTTGGAATTTATCCTTCTTTTTTTTTTCTAATTTAAAGCCGTGGATGCTTGAATCTTCGGATAAAAAAATCTGTGGATAAGGAAGGCTGACTGTATATTTTACCCTACCTTTCTCTTTAAATGAGCCTAAACCTTCTGTGTATGTGTGTACAAGAGAGATGTTGAGAAAGAGACACTGTGTCAAATAGAATGGCAGGGAAGAGATGCTGAACGTGAAATGCTGAAGGAGTGCAGATGGGCATCAGGGAAGGTAGGAAAGTTGGAGAGTAGAGAGGGAAATGGAAGATGATCAGACATATGGGAGAAAGGAAGGGAGGGTGGGAGCAAAGTGAAGATAGTCTAGCTCTGTGTGGACAGAAAGGTACCTCTGGGAAAGTCCATAAGAAGGCCAGAATAGAGACTTTGTGTATTGTGAGGCAGCCATAAACCTGACACATTTTACCAACTGATTACTGTTAACCGGTGCGAACTGGCTCAGATCTTTGTTTTCAAATTAAGGGCTTCATTATAGAAATTATGACTAATACCTATGAAGGTAAGGAAGAGGACATAGAAGCTCCTTGTTCTCTGATGTTTCTTTTCCTCCTTGAATTTGCTTAGCTCCATGTTGATTCCAGAGACCCTTCCTCTCTTAATGCGGAGATTCAGTCTTGTCTGTCCTTGTCTTTCTTTGTAGAAGAAGCTGTGATTCATGAAAGAATCCATACTGGAGACAAACCATACAAATGCCAGCAGTGTGGAAAAAGTTTTCCTGCCAAATCACACCTGGAGAGACATAAGAGAGTCCACACAGGAGAGAAACCATTTAAATGCCAGCGGTGTGGAAAATGTTTTGCTCAGAGGTCAAACCTTGTGTTTCATAAGAGAGTCCACACAGGAAAGAAGCCACATAAATGCCAGCAGTGTGGAAAACGTTTTGCTCGCAAGTCACACCTTAAAGGACACCAGAGAGTCCACACAGGCAAACCATACGTATGTCAGCATTGTAGAAAATGTTTTGCTCACAAATCGCACCTTGAGAGACACCAAAGAGGACACACAGGAGAGAAACCATTCAAATGCCAACTGTGTGGAAAAGCTTTTGCTAAAAAGTCCAATTTTTTGATCCATCAGATAGTCCACAGAGAAGAGAAACCATACAAATGCCAGGAATGTGGGAAATGTTTTGCTCAGAGGCAATACCTTGTGGTCCATCAGATAATCCACACAGGTGAGAAACCACACAAATGCCAGGAATGTGGAAAATACTTTAGTCAGAAGTCAGCCCTTGTAACTCATCAGAGAGGCCACACAGGTGATAAACCATTCAAATGCCAGGAATGTGGAAAATGTTTTGCTGACAGGTCAGTCTTTTTGAGGCATAAGAGAGTCCACACTGGAGAGAAACCATACAAATGCCAGCAGTGTGGGAAATGTTTCACTCAGAAGTCAGTCCTTTTGAGGCATGAGAGAGTCCATACAGGAGAGAGGCTGTACAAATGCCAGCACTGTGGGAAAAGTTTTGGTCAGAAGTCACACCTTTTGAAGCATCACAAACTCCATACTATAAATAAAGTCTAGAAATGTGAATAGTGGAATATTTTTGGAGAAGCAGCCTTCATACTTCTGAATTTCCTTCATATAGCTCCCCATTATATTGTTGCAAACAAGCTTGTACAGTGTGGGATAGACAAGTTAACTGTTACCTGGATTTGTAATTGGTTGACCGGCTGAACCCAAAGGGTGCTCAACAATGGTTCCTTTTCAACCTGGAAAGAAGTGACCAGTGGGGTCCACAGGGATCTGTCCTGGGCCCAGTGATATTTAACATCTCTATTGATGATTTCGATGACAGAATTGGGGGCATACTTATCAAATTTGCGGATGACACTAAACTAGGATGAGTAGCTAATACCCCAGAGGACAGGATCTAAATTCAAAATGACCTGAATAGACTAGAAAGCTGGGCCAAAGCTAACAAAATGAAATTCAACACAGAAATGTAAGGGACTGCACTTAGGGGGGAAAATGAAATGCACAGATATAAAATGGGGGACACCTGGCTGAATGAGACCACATGTGAAAGGGATCTAGAAGTCCAAGTAGACCATAAGTTGAACATGAGTCAACAGTGTGATGTGGCAGCTAAAAATGCCAATGCAATTTTAGGCTGCATCAATAGAAGTATAGTGTCTAGATCAAGGGAAGTAATAGTGCCACTCTATTCTGCTTTGGTCAGGCCCTACCTGGAATACTGTATCCACTTCTGGGCACCACAATTCAAAAAGGATGTGGAGAAACTGGAGCATGTCCAGAGAAGGGCAACTAAGATGGTGAAGGGTCTGGAAACCATGCCCTGTGAGGAACGACTTAGGGAGCTGGCAATGTTTAGCCTGGAGAAGAGAAGGTTAAGAGGTGATATGATAGCCCTGTTTAAATATTTGAAGGGATGTCATATTGAGGAGGGAGCAAGCTTGTTTTCTGCTGCTCTAGGGACTAGGACACGGAACACTGGATGCAAACTGCAGGAAAAGAGATTCCACCTCAACATTAGGAGGAACTTCCTGACAGTAAGGGCTGTTCGACAGTGGAACACACTCCCTCGGAGTGTAGTGGAGTCTCCTTCCTTGGAGGTCTTTAAGCAGAGGCTGGATGGCCATCTGTTGGGATGCTTTGATTTGGAGTTCCTGCATGGCAGGGGATTGGACTAGATGGTCCTTGTGGTCAGTTCCAACTCTATGATTCTATGACATAGGGAAGAACTAATATAACTGCTTCCTCAGTTTGTCTCTTTTACTCACACATACCAAACTGAGTAAGCCGTTTTGGTAATTTTGAAAAACTGAAACACTGAAGCCACATACTGTCCCTTGAAGGAAATGGTACATTTTCTTTCCTAAAACCAGATTAACAGCTGTTGATGCAACATCAACAGAAATCATATAGCTCTACACACCTCAGGAATTGCATGATATTTCAGAATTGTCATAGTTCTATTATGCCTTCAGATCATTTCCAAAGTATTGCAGGGAATACACTCCCTCGGAGCGTGGTGAAATCTCCTTCTTTGGAGATTTTTAAACAGAGGCTGGATGGCCATTTGTCTGGGATGCTTTGATTGAGAGTTCTTGCAGGGCAGGGCAGGCCCTTGTGGTCTCTTTCAACTCTGTGATTCTAAGGCAAACCTATCATAGGGTTTTCTGAGGCTGAGAGTGTGTGACTCACCTAAAGTCACCTAGTGAGTTTCCATGACCCATCTTGGACTCCAGAGTCATAGTCCAAAAGTCACACCATTACACTACATTGATCCCTTTCAGAACCATTGCACCTGACAATTCCAGCCATTCTCACTGAAGGCAGAGAACACTTAATTCTAGCATGGGCTCAAATGCTTCTTCTTTGAATGAAAACAGACAACTAGCAAAAAAGAAATTAAATTATTTCATAGAGAAATAGGCTGCTATATAAGAAAGAGTAGGACAAAAGTAAATTCAGACATCGTACACAGCTATCAAAACTCTTCTGGAATACTGTTCTTCAGTCGGGGGGGGGGGCGCTGAAGAAAATGCCCCTTTGGTGATAATCACCAGTACAGTCCTGGCTGAAAGGAGTAAATCCCCCCCCCCCCCGCTGGACCTGAGTGGATGGAGTCCTGTAGGTAAATTCATTCCTGGATCCAAACCATGTAGGGCTTTAATGGTAATAACCAACAACTCTAATTTGTGTGTTTGTGTTTTGTTTGCCTTCAAGTTGTTTCCAACTTATGGTGGCCCTAAGATGAACCTATCATAGGTTTTCTTGGCAAATTTCTTCAGAGGGGTTTGCCATTACCTTCCTCTGAGGCTGAGACAGTGTGACTTGCCCAAGGTCACCCACTGGGTGAGCCAGGATTCAAACCCTGCTCTCAAGAGTGATAGTCCAAGCTCAAACCCCTATGCCATACTGGCTTGTAGAGTATTTGTACCCAAAACTATTTGGAAGCCAATGTAATGGTTTCAATATTAGTGTGATATGATCACTCCTGCCAAACTTGATACAGAGTTAGCCCAATGTACAGCAGTTCGTAAAAGTTCAAGGTTACCAGCATATGCACCACAATCTTTAGATACTTCCTAGTTTGAGAAGCAAGATTCTTGAGTTATACTTGGTTGTAAAATCGTTGGACTGGATGGCCCTTGTGGTCTCTTCCAACTCTATGATTCTGTAGAATGTGTAAAATGCAAAAGCTACTTATTTTACATAATAAACATTTAAAGCTCTCTGTAGCATATATGTACTGTCTTCTGTGATACTAATTTTCTAAAAGGTCAAAGCTTAAGTGAGATGCTAAGACTGGTCTGCCTGCTTGCTAGAGAATACTATTGAACAACCTTAACAGGAACTTTTCTGCTCAGAACTTGTATGAGTAGAGCTATTGGGGGCTTACAGGAGCCATTTCATTCTTGTCCACTGTAGCTCACAATGTTTCAGGTTTATGAAACTGATTGCTTTGTTTCTATATAAAGATGGAAAATAATTTTGCTGGATTCTACATTCTTAGTGCATCCACTGTAAACTTCTCAATAATGTTTATAGATTGCCACAGAAATCTGCTTGTGGCATGTTTTAGAATAATATAGCATACTGGAACGGACATGTATATTTTTAAAAAATTTAAACTGCTAGCAATGTATACAATTGAAAAATACACCAAATCTTCTTATTTAATGTGAGAAATAAATATAAATATGCATCAAATAAGTCAGACTAATACTCACTTTTTAAATATTTTTAAAAAGCACAAATTCATTTCCAAAGGAAAAGATAATCTCAAAAAAAGGATACAAACCAAACTGAAGTTTAGGGAATTACTGGGTCTGATTCCTTTGTCTGAAATGCTCAAAAGAAGTTCACAAAGCATTGTAGTTTTCATCATCAGTGTTGAGCAAGTTTGAGAATTAATAGTGTATAGGGGAAGTCTGCAAAATCTTTAGTTTTGCAGGAGATGTAAAAAACAGCCGCCAAGTCAAGAGTAGAAGAGAAGTGATTCTACTTATTTCTATCACATCATGCCTTGTCAGGCCTACTGACCATTACCCCTTTCTTTTCGTCCATGTGGGAACCAATGATACTGCAAGGCACAGCCTTCAGAATATCAGAAGGAATTATGAGGCTCTGGGGAAGAAGCTGAAAAAGATGGATGCACAAGTTGTCATCTCATCTCTTCTCCCAGTTGAAAGGCATGGTCCAGGAAGGGAGAAGAAAATAGCGGATGTAAACAACTGGCTCCGCAGATGATGTTGCCAAGAATGGTTTGGATTCTTAGATCATGGGCTGCGATTCTATGGGGGGGGGGGCTTCTGCCAAGTGATGGGTTGCATCTCACATCAGTTGGCAGAAACATTTTTATCAACCATCTCAAGAATTTGATCAGGAGGGCTTTAAACAGAATCATGTGGGGGAGGGAGACAGTATTCTGGAAGGCAAAAGGACTGGAGAAAATAGTCAAACTGACATAGAGGGAACAAGACAAACAGTGCTAGGACCCAACAGTGGGAGGCAAAAAACAAAAACAAAAAAAAAACTTGCACAGGTAGTAAGTAAAGGTAACACGTGTTCTTTGATGTCTCTACACTAATGCACAGAATATGGGAAATAAGCAAGATGAACTTGAACTCCCATCACAACAAGGGAAATATGATATAATAGGCATCACTGAAACCTGGTGGGATGAGTCTCATGATTGGAATGTAGGAATAAAGGGGTATAACCTTTTAAAGAGAAAAATGCCAAACAAGAAAGGATATGTGAGGGATATTTACACCAGTGAAGAGGTCCATGACATCAATACTGGAAGCCAAGTGGAGCATCTAGATAAAAATTAAAGGGGAGGGATACAGGGATGTTATTGAGGGAGTCTACTATAGACCCCCAAGTCAGACTGTGGGATTGGAAGATGCCTTTCTAGAACAGATGACCACACACCCAGAAAAGAGAGATGTAGTTATGGGTGGCTTCAACTATCCTGATAATTGCTGGAAGTAAAACTCAGTGGAATCCTCAAAGTCTAGCCAATTTCTCACTTGCCTGGATGACAATTTCATAGTCCAAAAGATGGAAGAGGCAACAAGGGGGTTGGCTATTTTAGATCTGATACTAACCAACAAGAATGACCTGGCCAATGGTGTGCAAGTGGTGGGATCCTTAGGTGGGAGTAACCATGTTCTCTTGGAGTTTGTTATATAGTGGAAAGGAGAAACCCAGCATAGTCAGACATGCATTCTAGAGCAAGCTTGTTTTCTGCTGCTGCAGAGACTAGAACGTGGAACAATGGATGCAAGCTAAAGGAAAAGAGATTCCACCTCAACATTAGGAAGAACTTCCTGACAGTAAGGGCTGTTTGACAGTGGAACACACTCCCTCGGAGGGTGGTGGAGTCTCCTTCCTTGGAGGTTTTTAAGCAGAGTCTGGCTGGCCATCTGTTGGGGATGCTTTGATTGAGAGTTCCTTCATGGCAGTGAGTTGGACTGGATGGGCCTTGTAGTCTCTTTCAACTCTATTATTCTATGATTCTAGTAATGTATGTAGATTCTAAATAGGTCATGTACAAATTGGCAGTACTATTCGCTGCTGGGCTGCCCATAGCTACCCTTTTAATTTGCAAAAGAGAGAGAAAGAGAGAGAGTTGAATCTCAAATAGTTATTTTCCAAAATAATGTCCAAAATATCTAAAAGAAAATTTGTGGGAGGGTTTTTTCACAGAGCAAGTTTGTATATAATACTCAATTATTTCTCTAATTTCCAAATGGGGAATAGATGTATATAAAGAATTTACATCTATAAATTGATTAAACAACCCGTTGAATTTACCACTCTGTTCTCTATAT
Organism: Urosaurus nigricauda; assembly: GCA_034509955.1. NCBI lineage: Eukaryota > Metazoa > Chordata > Lepidosauria > Squamata > Phrynosomatidae > Urosaurus > Urosaurus nigricauda. The sequence continues at coordinate 334,792,444 of JAOEGL010000002.1, forward strand.
TCTGAATGAAATGGCATGTATCTTTAATATATGGTGGTGCTTTTACTCTTTAAGGAGCCAAAAAGGAATCTAAAAATTGTGATAGATGTTTCAAAAGAAATCGTGATCCTGAAATTATAGGTCTACCTGGTGGAGGATAACCTGCCTTATGGATTTTTGGTAAAATGTAGAAAATAGGAATATGTGGATATTCCTGCATCAAAAAGAGTGCTGTAGAGGAATCTATATAACCTAACACCTCTGCTTCCTGCACCATGACTTTAAGAACAAATTTAATGGAATTAGTGGGTAAAAATGAAAGCCCTTTATTCAGTAATGGATGTTCTTCTTGAGTTAATGTGTAGGAAGACAGATTGACCACTAGGTCCTTGCTTTTTTTCTTTGATTTAATCTGTAATTGTGTGGACCTGTTCAAGTGGATTTGTGGTAGTGAACCTGTCTGTAAAAAAAATCATCAGAATGATCCTCCCCAGCAGATGTGTCTGATATCTGAGCAAAGAGGCTGAGAACAGGGGGTCATGGAGATGTCACATTCACAGGGTCACCACGAGTCAAAGTCGACTTGAAGGCAGCTATCAATAATACATTGGAAGTCTCACTAGAGAATAGGCCACAATAAGGCATTCAATGGACTTTTGAACAACCCACCTGGAAAGAGCTAATTTCCTTTGACACCCCTTGAAGATCCTTGGTTTCTCAGTGCATAGTCCTTCCACCAATCAAGACAGAGACTTTGTGGTTATGTCCAGGATTCCTATGGGTCAATGTTGTCCACCTTGAGTGTATCCCCCACTACCCACTCTGTCCAACAGAAAGGGATTTGTCATGAAGTACTTAGAATTCTCTAGGACCTCTCATGAATGACTGGACTAGAGCCCTCTACCTAGCAACCAATTCTAAACACCCAATTAATCAAGGTACAATTCCCAGGATTCTGTAGGATGGAGGCATGGAAGTTCACATGGCATCAAACTGCTATAATCAGGTAGCATGCATACACCTTTGGCCACCAGTCTCTCTAATAGGGTTGTGAGGTTTATGGGCCAAAAACCTAGGACCTGGGGATAAGCCCCTGGAGATGACATTCAATGTTATACATTAAGTGCCAAGAGCAGTTGATCACAGTTCATCATTCAAATACACCCAATACATTTTCCGGTATGGAAATTACGGCAGACATATTATGTAAGTGGGCTGATCCAAGATCAAAGGGGAATGAGGGGGTTATTCTTTTTTTGCTTACTTGCCAAGACAGGATTAGGGGACTTTAATTTAGCCTCCTTGTTTCTATCCAGAAGGTGGATGGAGAGTGGTGAGCCCTTGCACCACAGCAACTGAGAATCATCGAATCATAAGAAAGCAGGAAACTAAGCGAATCCAAAGACAACCCCCCCTTCACAGTCTTGTGCAGTTGCAGCAACAAATACAAACTTGCAAAGCTATGCAAATTTTAACAAGCTGCTGCTCTCCAAGGTGAGATGGAAATTTGCACAGATCCCTTTCTCCTCTTGCCTTGGGGCTCAGGGCCAGAACCTGATGTACAGCAACTCTAATGCCCAATGTAAAAAGGGCAAGAAAAAAACACACATTGCATGAGAAGAACTCTCCTCAAAAAGACATGATGCTTTCTAGCTAGAGTTTGAGTCCCGAGGGCAGGGGAAAAAAATCAGGGCTTTACTCAAGAATCAATGAATATTGTGTGCCAATGCAAGACTGGAAATGAGATAAAAATACATTTTCAACATCCATCTTCATGGTCACAACCAGCTGGATTCTGGGAACACCTTACTGAAATAAAGACTTGTGCTCCATAACTGATGACATGTTTCACATATTCTGGTTGGGTAAGCAAGAATACAGAATGCTCGAAATAATTCCAATTTTTATTGAATAACACTGTAAAAGCTTTGAAGGAGAAACAGCCAATTGAATTTGGAGATCAATTGAATTAGCACATCATCTAGGTAGGGTCCTGGACTCAGGCTGGCAGCTCCATGGGGCCAAGGTCCTCTCCATGAGGGTTCCCTTCAATACTCTCCAAGAAACCCTTCGGTGTGCCTTCCCGACTTGTGTCTGCACCCCCGGAAACCTCATGGGTTGGGCAGTGGCACTGTGCCAAGATTGTGGTGAGGGGGGTGGGGCTTCTCCTGGCAGCAGCCACTGATCCCTCTCCTATGACCCACCACTCCCGACTTCTGCGGCTGCCTGTCTCATTCCTGCCATGGCTGGGGGGAGGTTCGGGTGTGGGGAGGAACTCTCTGCTGTCGCAGCTTCCTGCTCCTTCCTGCGCATCCTAGTTAGAGGGCCAGGGAGTGTTGGCTGTCCGCATCTCTGCGGGGTGGCAGAGCGACAAGGAGGAGATGAGGAGAGTAAAAGGAGAGGGATGGAGGGAAAAGAGAGGGGTTTTTTTGTTTCTTTTTTAAAGTATAGGATGGAAGTAGAGAATGAAAATAGCCGGGGCTATGTAATTCTTGTCCTTTGGGAGCGGTGGATAGGAAAAGACTGAAGACAAAGGGTTTTCTAACTATATTACTATGTTCAGTCTTCTAGACTTCCCCCATTTATCTTTGAGGAATAATATCAATTCTTTCCATTGATCAGAGAACTTGGTTATGGTATGTTCTTCAATGAATGTTGTTCAATTGTCCATATTCATCATATTGTAGAGTCATAGAATCATAAAGTTGGAAGAGCCCCCAATAGCCATCAGGTCCAACCCCCTGCTATGCAGGAATACACAATCAAAGCACCCTCAACAGATAGCCACCTGGCCTTGGTTTAAAGACCTCAAAATAAGGAAAATCCACCTCATTTGGAGTGTGTTCTGTACACTGCTGGCATTTGAATGGTTTCTCATCAGTGTTGATACTCTGATGCCTCAAAAGGTGGGCATTCTGAGCAAAACCCTTCCCAAACTTCTGACATTCATAGGGTTTCTCTCCTATGTGAGTTTTCTGATGAGTTACAGGGTTTGAATGGCAAGCAAAACCTTTCCCACATTCCTGGCATTTGTATATTTTCTCTATGGTTTGGACTCTGATGTATCAAAAAGTGTGACTTCTGAGCAAAACATTATCCAGACTAGTTTTTTTGTGGAGCTTTCGGGCTATGTGGCCATGTTCTGGAAGAGTTCCTTTCTGACGTTTCGCCAGATCTGTGGCTGGCATCTTCTTCTTCTGAAGATGCCAGCCACAGATGCTGGCGAAATGTCAAAAAGGAACTCTTCCAGAACATGGCCACATAGCCTGAAAGCTCCACAAAAACTATGGATGCCGGCCATGAAAGCCTTCAACGCAACATTATCCAGACTCCTGACATTTTTATGGTTTCTCTCCTGCGTGGAGTCTCTGATGAGTTAGAAAATTTGAAAGAAAAGCAAAATCTTTCCCACAGTGCTGGCATTTGTATGGTTTCTCTCCTGTGTGGACTCGCTGATGCTTCGAAAGGTCCGACTTGTATGTAAAATCCTTCCCACACTGCTGCCATTTGTATGGTTTCTCTCCTGTGTGGACTCGCTGATGCTTTGAAAGGCATGAAGTGTAAGCAAAACATTTTCCACACTGCTGGCATTTGTATGGTTTCTCTCCTGTGTGGACTTGTTGATGCTTCAAAAGGTCTGACTTTTTAGCAAAACACTTCCCACACTGCTGGCATTTGTATGGTTTTTCTCCTGTGTGGACTCGCTGATGCTTTGAAAGGTCTGAGTTGTCAACAAAACACTTCCCACACTGCTGGCATTTGTATGGTTTTTCTCCTGTGTGGACTCTCTGGTGTCTCTCAAGGTGTGAGTTCTTAGCAAAACACTTCTCACACTCCTGACACTTGTATGGTTTCTCTCCGGTGTGGACTCTCTGATGACTCAGAAGGTTTGACGTCTGAGTAAAACATTTTCCACACTGCAGGCATCTGTATGGTTTTTCTCCTGTGTGGACTCTCCGGTGAATCACAAGGACTGACTTGTCAGCAAAACATTTCCCACATTCCTGACATTTGTATGGTTTTTCTCCTGTGTGGACTCTATGGTGAACTACAAGGACTGACTTGTTTGCAAAACATTTTCCACACTGCTGGCATTTGTATGGTTTCTCTCTCCTGTGGACTCTCTGATGAGTTTCAAGATTTGAAAAAGAAGCAAAATCTTTCCCACATTGTTGGCATTTGTATGGGTTTTCTCTCAGATGGACTCTCTGATGACTCCGAAGGTTTGATGTCTGAGCAAAACATTTTCCACAGTGCTGGCATTTGTATGGTTTTTCTCTTGTGTGGACTCTCTGATGAGTCAAAAGAGAAGACTTGTCAGCAAAACATTTCCCACACTCTGGACAATTGTATGGTTTTTCTCCTGTGTGGACTCTATGGTGAATCACAAGGACTGACTTGTTAGTAAAACATTTTCCACATTGCTGGCATTTATATGGTTTCTCTCCTGTATGGAGTCTCTGATGAATTACAAGATTTGAAAGAGAAGCAAAATCTTTCCCACACTGCTGGCATTTGCATGGTTTCTCTCCTGTGTGGACACGCTGATGTTTCAAAAGGTCTGACTTTTCAGCAAAACACTTCCCACACTGCTGGCATTTGTATGGTTTCTCTCCTGTGTGGATTCTCTGGTGAGTTACAAGGTTAGGAACAGAAGCAAAACATTTCCCACACTGCTGGCATTTGTATGGTTTTTCTCCTGTATGGTCTTTCTGATGCCTATAAAGGTTTGAATGGAAAGTAAAATCTTTCCCACACTGCTGGCATTTGTATGGTTTCTCTCCTGTGTGGACTTTCTGATGTTTGAAAAGGTATGATTTGTCAGCAAAACACTTCCCACACTGCTGGCATTTATATGGTTTTTCTCCCGTGTGTACTCTGTGGTGATTCACAAGGTGTGACTTCTTAACAAAACATTTTCCGCACTGCTGGCATTTGTATGGTTTCTCTCCTCCTCTATGATGTCTCAAAAGACTTGAATGATGAATAAAAGATTTCATACATGCTTTTGTTTTCCACCACTTCTCTCCTATAAAGAAGGATAAAGGGCAATTAGCTTACAGTTGTAAAAATAATTAATAATAATAATAATAATAATTTTTATTTGTATTTCCTGCCTCTCCCCATGTAAACCCCCTAGACACTGCTAGTTCAGTATGAAGTGGTATATAAATGAAGCTGTTTGTTTGTTTTAAATAAAGGGGTTTGTGTCCTCACTAAGGATACAAGACAAACTGGATCCCAAAAGCAGTTGCTTTTTGTTTTGCAAATGGAATTTCAAGGTTATTTCTTGGACCAAATCTCCCAGTAGCCACAAGGCTAGGAGGAAGGACACACCTGCATCAATACACTCCCATACCATCTGAACTAAAACTACAACATCTTGGTCAAATGCAGGGCTAAGATTAACATTGTCAATTTTTCTTTCTTTCTCCTGTATGATTTTAAACACCTTTGCCTGAGGCAGAAGGCAGCGGACCTTCAAAAGCCTACAATGTGTATAATGTACATTAGGGTTGGACCAATAAAGGTATCATTGTTTTGAGGTTTTGGGATGATACTGTACTTTGTTATACGGCCCACACAACTGCCCCTGGATATACATACAATAGAAAAGGGGCTTGGATGAGCATGCAGCCAAATAGTGTGGTGTTTAATTGAGGGATGGAGAAAAACTGAGGCTGATAATACTTGACAAGTTGTGTTGTTGTTTTTGTGGTGGGGAGTGGGGAAGAACACACATTTCTCCTTGTCTAAATCAGGAGTCTGGCTTGTGTGTGTGCTCATCCTTATCAGGTTTTGCATGTATGTAAACATGTACACATTTGGGCCAAACAATAGAACCAATTGTTAATTATTTTGAATGACAGCACTGGACATGAGGACCAAGTGCTTCCTGGGACACTATTGATTTCTGGCTCTATGGGAGCCCTGATGGTACAGCGGTTAAATGCCAGTACTGCAACCAGTATTGCAGCCACACAGTTGTGAGTTCGATCCCAGAATTTAGGGTTCTCAGCCTTCTATTCTTTTACAGATTAGTAAAATGAGTACGCAGCTCGCTGGGGGCAATTTGCTTACACATTGTAAACCGCTTAGAAACTAGTTAGTTCAGTATGAAGCGGTATAGAAATGTAAATGTTATTGCTATTGTGGACTTTCCCAGAGGTATTTTTTTGTTCGCACAAAGTTAGACTGTTTGAGGAAGGAGAAGCTTTAATATAGGCTGTTTTGAGGAGAATGGCAGCATGGTGAACTGTGGCAGCCCCAGGGGAATTTTACATCCCACCACTGTGACCAAAATATGTGACTCCTGCCAGCCTTCACCCTAACACTGTGCTTTAAGATGACACAGCCCTCTTAGATTAGGTAGTGTGGTTTGATTCACACGGAGGCCAAGTAGTATTTTCAAACTATAATAAAAGTTTATTATAAAATATAAAAATAAACTATAAATGGGTTTGAAAGCTGTTACTATTGACTTATTATTTAGTTACAAGAATTCCTTTCAAACTAATAATATTAATACAGCCACACAGGCAATCTTATCTCCAATACATAGACCAAAATCCATTTTAATAACCAGCTTGCTCTGAGCCTCTTCCTACTAGACTCTCCCAAGCTCCAAAGACTAGATTGTGGAACTATGGATGCAAACTGCAGGAGAAGAGATTCCACCTCAACATTAGGAGGAACTTCCTGACAGTAAGGGCTGTTTCACAGTGGAACACACTCCCTCGGAGTGTGGTGGAGTTTCCTTCCTTAGAGGTCTTTAAGCAGAGGCTGGATGGCCATCTTTCGGGGATGCTTTGATTGGAAGTTACTACATGGCAGGGGGTTGGACTGGATGGCCCATGTGGTCTCTTCCAACTCTAGGATTCTATGATTCTAAGCCCACACAGTCCCTCTCTGGACTCTTATGACCCTGGTGGCGCAGTGGTTAAATGCCTGTACTGCAGCCACTCACTCAAAACCATAAGGTGGTGAGTTCAAGACTAGCAAAGGGCTGAAGCTCGACTCAGGCTTGCAGCCTTCCGAAGTTGCTAAAATGAGATTGTTGGGGGGCACACACACTCCTTAAGGGTATGAAGCAGTATATAAATGAAGCTGTTTGTTTGTTTTTGTTTCGTGGTCACCAACTAAAACTAAAATGTTCCCTCAGGAATTCTAAGAGCACACCCTCCCTTCGATGTGTCTCTTTCCCTCAAAAACCCAAAACTAAAAACCCCCTTTCACTCTCTCTGCAAGGCCCTTTTATAGCCCTGCCCAGCTGGCTTCTCATTGGCTAGTCTCATGTTGCTCTGTGATTGGCTGATATAAGTAAGTAAATAAATAAATAAATAGGAAAGGTTGAGCAAGGAGGAAGCCACCTAAGAGCTTTGTGGTTGATCTGGGATTGGAACCCTACTTTTGGTGAGGGTAAGATTCCAAAGAGCTTCTCAGAAAGGGATCAGAAACTGTTGGGGATTATGGGGGGCCAAACTGAACCCCCCAGGGGATCTCAGTGGGCATTCCCTATAGTAACACCTGGGGGGGAAATGGAAAACTGTTTTGTTCCTCAGTATCCCTCAATATACATACAGTTTACATACAGTATCACTCCCTTAGGGGAGTGGGGGTAGTTTTGCCACTGTTGGCAAAAGGCATTTTGAGACCAGCGGAGGTGTTTTCCCAAGTGGAAGTTGGAAGCCTGTCCAGGGCCTAGAAGGACTCCAAGAGGGTACAAAAACTTGGAAAATTGCTCTGGCATGTGCCAAGAGGCATTTAGGGACAAATACATTAACTGCCACGGTTCCTCCACTGCCTCACTAAACCATAAATTCCAGGATTCTACAAGATGTTGTCATGACAATTAAAGTAAAATCATAGTGCTATGACAATGTAATATGCAATGACCCTCAGTGTCCATAGGAAGGGCAATGTGTTCAAGTTGCTTACCCAGGGAGGACACATTCTTATAGTTTTCCATCATGACCTCCTCATACAAAGACCTTTGGTTCTGATCCAACATGTTCCATTCCTCCTCTGTGAAAAACACTGCCACATCCTGAAAAGTCACCTGCAATAGAAAATTGCCCTCATCCAGACAGTGTCTTATCAAAAGCAAACAGATGGTGTACCGCCAATATTATAGGATCACTTCAGAATACAGATGGAGTAGAACATGTTTGACTAGTCCTTCATCTCTTTTCTTTAACTCCCTGGATCTTGAAGAATAGTGCATGAGGGAAAAGGCAAGGTTACAACCTCAGTCTCTGATAAACCAGATTTATTTTATGTCATATTGAGGAGGGAGCAAGCTTGTTTTCTGCTGCTCCAGAGACTAGAACATGGAACAATGGATGCAAATTGCAGGAAAAGAGATTCCACCTCAACATTAGGAGGAACTTCCTGACAGTAAGGGCTGTTCGACGGTGGAACACACTCCCTCAGATTGTGGTGGAGTCTCCTTCCTTAGAGGTCTTTAAGCAGAGGCTGGATGGCCATCTGTCGGGGATGATTTGATTTGGAGTTCCTGCATGGCAGGGGTTTGGACTGGATGGCCCTTGTGGTCTCTTCCAACTCTATGATTCTATGTAACACGTGGAAGCTGCTCCTCATAGGTCTTTCCAATCGGCATTACTAACTGGTATAAGTCTAGGGCAGCCTCATCTAATCAGCAGATTCTTGGGATTCCCAGCCTGTATGGTCAAGATCTTTTAACTCATGAGGCAGAGAATACCACAAGGACCTCTTCCCATCCTCTACCATAAAAATATGAGAACCGCAAATTAAATCATTACGAATGTGCTTCCTTCCAACAAAATGGTGGGCCAATGGTGTCTAAAAGCCAAGGATTCAGTTCTTGGGAGGATGAAGTTTTAGAATCATAGAGTTGGAAAAGACCTCAAGGGCCATCCAGTTCAACTCCCCTGCTATGCAGAAACACACAAGTAAAGTGTTCTTCACTTCAGGGATATCCTGGGATAAACTTCTGCCCTGGACATCAATCATTTGGGACCCTTTGTTCCCTTCCAATAATTCCATTGCAAGGAAGGAAAGAGAAAACATTAAATTGTTCCATGGGCCCTAAGTGGCTGGGGGAGGGGATGGTAGGCGACACTGATCAACTAAGCCATTGCAAGATGGAGGATGGTATCTGACACCAACTGCATCTCAGATTGGCATACCAAAGATTCAGTTCTTGGGAGGGGTACTGAACAACACTCTGGGAGGGAGAAATCTCTCTGCCCTTGGTTATCAACCATTTGGGATCCTCTGTTGCAGAACCCTCCCAATGGCTCCATCACAAAAGAAAAGGAGTTCAAGGTTAACCTGTTCCAAGGGCTTCTTTCCTGCAGTAGCTTCCATGAAAGAAAAAATCAGTGGAGACTCTCCTCTCTCCCTGTTTGAAGACCAGCCAGGCGAATTCTGGACCTCTGACCACCTGCAGAAGGTACAAATAAAGCTGTTTCACATGTGCACATGTTTATGCCATCTTCCATGGACCACTAGAAAGACAAACTAATGGTTCAAACCTAAACTTTTTCCTAGAGGACAAAAAGTAAATTGAGGTTGGGAATGGGAGGAAGAAGCCAGGAAATCCCCCCTTCTCTTTCCTCCCCACAAAAGCCCCTCTTTAAGGCTCTTCTGTAAAGAGGTCTTCTGTAGGGAAGGAGCCTACTATTGTTATTTTTATTATTATCATGAATGTTCAGTTGAGGGGGGAAGAAAGGAAATCCCTCCCTTCCCTCCCACAAAAGCCCCTCTACAATGCCCTTCTGTAAAGGGTCTTCTGTAGGAAAGAAGCCTATATTATGATGACTTCAACGATGATTAATGTTGGGGTGAGGATGAAACAAGGAAATCCCCTTTTCTCTTCCCTCCCCATAAAAGCCCCTCTTTGAGGCCCTTCTGTAAATAATAATAATAATGCCCTCCTTCTCTTCCCTCCTCTGCAAATCCTCCCTTTGAGGCTCTTTTGTAAAGGGGTCTTCTGTAGGGAAGGAGCTTATTATGATGAATGTTTGTTTAGGGTGGGAGAGGGGAAGCCAGGAAATTCTCCCCCCCCCCCTCCAAAAGGCCCCATTTGAGGCTCCTCCAGCTGCCAGACACTCTCATTCTGTAGGGCACAGATATTTGGAAAAGGGGGTTCAGAGAGGAGAATATCTTTGCTGGTTGGCTGGGTCGGGTCTTTCATGGGGGGCTATTATGGGATGCCAGGGGGGCCATCATGACCATGAAGGACAGAGAATGAAGCTTAAAGGGGGAGGAATAAGAAAAGAGAGGACAGAGGGAGATCTGGAGGGTTTTTTGTTTTTGTTGGGAAGACAGGATGGAGGAGGAGGGAGCCAAACTCCAAGCTTTGAGGGGAATCAGTAGGAAGAAGAGTGTGAGAGGCTTCAGGCAAGGATGTGGGGGGGCCAGGAATGGATGAAGGTATTATCTAAGTGGGAAAAGAGAACAAAGAGAAAGCTAAAAATGTACAGGGCCCAAGGAGACAAAGTCAAGAAGTGAGCCACGAAGGGGGGGGGACCCAAATCTCCTTTTGGGGTGATAAACCCATCAGGAAAAAAATCCTCTTGCTTGTGAATCTAGGTAGGGGGATTCTAGGAGGCCCACTGGGTCCTAATTCCTCCCCCAGCATTTTCCTCCCTTCACAACAACCCAGTGAGAGTTGGGGTTCAGCCGAGGGAGGACCTGGCCCCACAGGTTTGCGGCAATTAATTCTATGAACAACCAAAAAAGGCACAAAAGTCTGTCTTTAGTTACCTCACAGCCTTTGCCTGGGATTCTGTCAGGTAACTAAAGATGGTCATAGAATTAAGTGGTAGCAATCCTCTGGGGCCAGTTTCTCCATTAGGTGAGCCTCCCTCACTGGGCTGTTGTGAATGGGGCAAAGGGGGGGATCAGGACCCTGTGGGCCTGTTTAAATCCCTGCCTACAATCCCAAGTGAGGGTCTGTTATCACTCCAAAACTTGCGTTCCCTCCTCCTCCGCTCTCCTGGCAGCTCCCTTCTTGGCTTTGCCTTCCTGGGCTCTTTCCAGTTTCACTTTAGTCTTTCTTCTCTCCACAAAGACCCAGATCTACCCATCCTCTCTCCATCCCAGGGCTCCAGGCAAAAGACATCCCTCTTTCTCTTTCCCTGCAAGGTTGCTTTGTTGTTGTTGTTGTTAGCTGCCTTCAAGTCAGTTCTGATTCATGGTGACACTGTGGATGAGACATCTCCAAAAATCCCTATCTTCCACTGCAGTCTTGCCCAGATCCTGCAAGCCCTTGCCCATAACCCCCCTGATTGAGTCTATCCATCTGCTTCGTGGTCTTCCTCTCTTTCTTCTACCCTCTACCTTTTCCATTGTTTTTACTAGTGATTCATGGCTTCTCATGATGTGGCCAAAGTACGATAGTCTCAGCTTGATCATCTTTGCTTCCAAGAGGAGCCCTGGTCTGATCTGTTCAGGAACCCATTTGTTTGCCTTCTTGGCTGTCCATGGGATCCTAAGGACTCTTCTCGTGCACCACATTACAAAAGGGTTGGTTTTCTTTCTGTCTTCTTCCTTCACTGTCCAGCTCTCACATCTGTACATGGTTGTTGGGAATACAATGCCCTGAACGATTCTGACTTTGGTGCTCAGTGGTATGTCTTTGTAAAATGATACAGTTGTAAGAGACCCCCAAGGGCCCTGATCCAGTCCAACCCCATTCTGCCATGCAGGAACTCTCCATCAAAGCATCCCCATTGACAGATGGCCAATCCTGCCTCTGTCTTTGCTCCTTGGTATCTAATACATTGTATTAGAGTCCCTTAATTTGGATGGACCTGATGGCTCCCCTTTTTCCCTTCTGTCCCACTTCTGTCACAGTTCTGCAGAGGGAACTGGAGGGATCCCTGAAGCAAGGCAATATTAGGGGAGGACTCTGCACTTCTCCCCCACCTCAAGCCCCACTCATGGCTTCTCCCCACAAGACCCCACCCCAAGGTTTGGAGCCTGACTCCCTCCTCCTCCTCCCAGCCTCTTCCCTTCTTCTCCCCCCAAGAGGTCCCCTCTCCCCTCCCTTTCCAGGAACATGGAGCCTTGGGGGTGTGTGTCTCCTCCTTCTCTCCCCCAAATTCCCCAACCCTTCCCCCTTGGTCACAACTAGAGCCCCCCCCGCACCCAGCCCCAAGGAAGACCCCCTTCCCAGCCAGCAAGGAGGCTCTTCTTTCTTCTTCTCCTTGAACTCCTCCTCCCAGTCCCTAGAGACCCCTTCCCCAAGAGAGAGGAGGAGCCTCCAAGGGGGGCTGCTTCTACTGGGAGGGAAAGAGAAGAAGGCAGCTCCCTCCTGCCCCCAACTCCCCTCTCCTACCCCAAAAGGCCACTTCTCTCCCCCATTACCTGCTTGGATTAACTCTCTAGTCTAGAAGCCCTTCCCAATCCCAATCCCAAATCCCTTCCCCACCAAGTCAGTCTAGTCCCCTCCCACCTCACACACCGGAAGTGACATCACAAGGTGTGCCATTCTAGTCTTCTGCACCTCCCTGCTTAACACTTGCGCCCCCCCCCCCCTCCGCCTCTCTAGGAATTGGAACTCACTGCTTGGAGGACCCAAGGAGGAAGAGGAGGAGGAGGAGGAGGAAGCAGCAGCAGCCCTTCCCTCCCTCTTCTCTCCCTGTAAACCCCCCAGAGGATCCCAGGTAGAGGTGTGTGTATGTGTGTGTGTACATATATATATATATATATATATACACACACACAGAGACACACACACATATATACATAGAATCATAGAATCATAGAATCATAGAGTTGGAAGAGACCACAAGGGCCATCTAGTCCAACCCCCTGCCATGCAGGAACTCCAAGTCAAAGCATCCCTGACAGATGGCCATCCAGCCTCTGCTTAAAGACCCCTAAGGAAGGAGACCCCACCACACTCCGAGGGAGTGTGTTCCACTGTCGAACAGCCCTTACTGTCAGGAAGTTCCTCCTAATGTTGAGGTGGAATCTCTTTTCCTGCAGTTTGCATCCATTGTTCCGCGTTCTAGTCTCTGCAGCAGCAGAAAACAAGCTTGCTCCCTCCTCAATATGACATCCCTTCAAATATTTAAACAGGGCTATCATATCACCTCTTAACCTTCTCTTCTCCAGGCTAAACATCCCCAGCTCCCTAAGGCGTTCTTCATAGGGCAAGGTTTCCAGACCCTTCACCATCTTAGTTGCCCTCCTTTGGACATGCTCCAGTTTCTCCACATCCTTTTTGAATTGTGGTGCCCAGAACTGGACACAGTATTCCAGGTGGGGCCTGACCAAAGCAGAATAGAGTGGCACTATAACTTCCCTTGATCTAGAAACTATACTTCTATTGATGCAGCCTAAAATTGCATTGGCTTTTTTAGCTGCCGCATCACACTGTTGACTCATGTTCAGCTTATGGTCTACTTGGACTCCTAGATCCCTTTCACATGTGGTCTCGTTCAGCCAGGTGTCCCCCATCCTATATCTGTGCTTTTCATTTTTCCGCCCTAAGTGCAGAACCTTACATTTCTCCGCATTGAATTTCATTTTGTTAGCACTGGCCCAGCTTTCTAGTCTATTCAGGTCATTTTGAATTTTGATCCTGTCCTCTGGGGTATTAGCTACTCCTCCCAGTTTAGTGTCACCTGCAAATTTGATAAGTATGCCCCCAATTCTGTCATCCAAATCGTTAATAAAGATGTTGAATAGCACTGGGCCCAGGACAGAACCCTGTGGGACCCCACTGGTCACTTCTCTCCAGGATGAAAAGGAGCCATTGTTGAGCACCCTTTGAGTTTGGCCACTCAACCAATTACAAATCCATGTAACAGTTAACTTGTCTATCCCACATTTTGCAAGCTTGTTTGCAAGAATGTCATGGGGAACCTTGTCAAAGGCCTTACTGAAATCGAGGTATACTATATCCACAGCATTCCCTTCATCTACCAAGCTGGTAATTTTATCAAAAAAAGAGATCAGGTTCGTTTGGCATGACTTGTTTCTCTGAAACCCATGTTGGCTTTTTGTGATTATGGCATTGGCCTCTAAGTGTTCACAGACTCTCTGCTTAATGATCTGCTCTAGAACCTTTCCTGGAATTGATGTCGGACTAACTGGACGATAATTGTTGGGATCCTCTTTTTTTCCCTTTTTGAAGATGGGGACAACGTTTATACATGTATACATATATATAAGCATACACACACATATATAGACATACATATATATATATAAAATTATGTACATACGTATATATATATATATATACATATATACACACATATAAACACACACACACACACATATATATAATACCCCAAAGGACAGGATCAAAATTCAAAATGACCTGTCTGCTTCTTTCACTGCCCAGCTCTCACATCTGTACATGGTTGTTGGGAATACAATGCCCTGAACGATTCTGACTTTGGTGCTCAGTGGTATGTCTTTGTAAAATGATACAGATGGGGGATACCTGGCTGAACGAAACTACGTGTGAAAGGGATCTAGGAGTCCAAGTAAACCACAAGTTGAACATGAGTCAACAGTGCGATGCGGCAGCTAAAAAGGCCAATGCGATTTTAGACTGCATCAATAGAAGTATAGTGTCTAGATCAAGGGAAGTAATAGTGCCACTCTATTCTGCTTTGGTCAGGCCCCACCTGGAATACTGTGTCCAGTTCTGGGCACCACAGTTCAAAAAAGATGTGGAGAAACTGGAGCATGTCCAAAGGAGGGCAACTAAGATGGTGAAGGGTCTGGAAACCTTGCCCTATGAGGAACGCCTTAGGGAACTGGGGATGTTTAGCCTGAAGGTTAAGAGGTGATATGATCGCCCTGTTTAAATACTTGAAGGGATGTCACATTGAGGCGGGAGCAAGTTTGTTTTCTGCTGCTCCAGAGAACAGGACTCGGAACAATGGATGCTCCTTTGGACCCGCTCCAGTTTCTCCACATCCTTTTTGAATTGTGGTGCCCAGAACTGGACACAGTATTCCAGTATACCTAACTCCAAATAAATTGTCAAAAAGGTTCAAAATCAATGCTGGGGTTTTCAATATAAAGAAAAAAAATTTAATATAAATTTACGTGGTGGACTGGTCCAAAAGTGACCAGTTAATGGAATTACACATCAATGCAAATAAAAATAAAATAAAAATAGATAGTTTCTAATGGTATCAGGAATGTTCTTGCTGGGTATTGTGGATAAAGAAGTGGGCAGTAAATAGGAATTTCTACTTAAAGGGTGCATCTACCCTGCAGAAATAATGCAGTTTGACGCCTGTTTAATTGCCATGGTGCCATATTACAGAAATCATGGGATTTGTAGTTTTACAAGGTCTTTAGCCTTCCCTGAGAGTGCATCTCCACTGCAGAAATAATAAAGTAGGACCCCACTTGAAGGGCCCTGGCTGCATCTCTATGGCATCCTGGGATTTCTTGTTTGTCAAGGTGTAGCAACTGAGGGGTCGCCGAATCCCACAAGCCCTAAGGCCGGTGGCCTGCCGCTGGAAGAAGGAGTCAGGAAACCGAAAGTCGAGAGAGACAAAACGCTGTTTATTACTGCGCAGGGCTGCAGCACACTCAAAGAGCGTTACCAAGACTGCAGCAGCCTACATCGGGCTCGTTTACCTTTTATACTTTCCCCACACATCTTCTCAACCAATCACAGAAGCCCAAAAAGGCGCCAAACCAATCACAGAAGCCCAAGTGGACCAATCACAGAAGCCCAGATGGACCAATCACAGAAGCCCAAAGCATTTTCTTATATGGTGCCATTCCCTGAATACCAACTCCTCCCAATATGCACGTGTAACTTGTCATTTACTCAAACCATGTTAAAGCTGTCGCCATTTTGGAGTTCAGTCCTCTCAAAGGCACCAAGAAGGCTAAAGATCTTGCAAAATTACAGATCCCAGCATTCCATAATGCCATTGGGTGCTCTAGTTCCAGCCTATGGGATCCTGGGATTCGTAGTTTTGCAAGGTCTTTAGTCTCCTCTGCCAAACATTGTTGGTGCATCAGAAAACCACAAATCCCAGAATTCTTTAGAATGGAACCCTGACAGTTAAAATTGGTGTCAAAAATGCATTACAGATGCACTCAGAGAAACAATCATTTATTATTAAATTATTAAATAAATTAAATTTATTAAATAAAAATATCTGTTATGATTTTTATTATTATATATATAATTTATTATCATTATCATTATTTTCTTATAGCCCACCTTTCTCTCAGTATAGGGGACTCAAGGCAACAAACAGGTATAAAACAGTACAATTTTTAAAAAACCATAAAATATTTAAAATACATATATATATATAAAACAATTAATTTCAAGGCTTAAAACAGTTATTGTTATATTTTATTTCCTTATAGAGCCACAACAAGGAGCAGCAAGTGCGGATTCCTAGAGAAGCCGGAAATGTAAATATAGGAGGAAAGAGAAAATGGCCGCCGTCTCTGACCTCATTTCCGGTGGAGGGGAAATAGGAGGGTGCTATATTCCTCCTTTCCCCAGGATCAGCGAGTATAGATTCCTAGAGAGGCCAGAAATATTACTGAGGGGAATAAGATGGCCGCCGTCTCTGACCTCATTTCCGGTGGAGGAAAATAAGGAGGGTGGTCTTTATTCCTTATCGCCAGGGGCAGAGAGTGCACATTCCTAGAGAGGCCGGAAAATACTTATGTAGGGGGAAAGAGAAGAAGGCTGCTGCCTGTGACCTCATTTCCGGTAAGGGGGAGAAAAACTACTGTAGGGTCTTCTTGAACCCTTTTGTTGGGGAGGAATAGGGGTCAATGAGGGGGGAGTAGAGGAGTGACCCCAAAACCCCATAAAGAAGACCCTGGCTGTGTGTGGTTTGGGGTCTCCTTTGGGGGGCTGGGGGGGATATTTGTGGGGCCCAGATATTTGGGGTGTGTTCCAAGGGAATAAGAGCCTCCTTGTTGGGGGGTATCTGGGGCCCTTTGGTTCTGGACCCTCCTTATGGGTTTGTTTTTTGGTGGTTTGCCATGGCCATCCTCTGAGGCTGAGAGAGTGTGACATTCTAAGATTTGGGGGGGGAGGAAGACTTTCCTGTAAAAGGGGGGCAGAAGGGTTTCTTGAGGGGAGGAGGAGATGATGGGAAGAGGCTGCTGGAGGGAGGGAGGGAGGTGGGAGGTCAATAAGGGGGAGTAGAGGGGACCCCAAATTCCCATAAAGAAGACTCTGACTGTGGGGAGGTTGGGGGGCTGGCAGGAATCCCTTTTCTCCTCTTCTTACCCAAAGGCATCCTCTCCCTGTGAAGGAAGGGGGGGGAAACTGTGAGGAAAGTTGGTGTGAGGTACCTGAGGTAGGGAGTAGGTTAATGGGGTGAGGTGTTGTGTACAGGCAAAGCCTCCCCTCCCCAAATATATACACACACACACACACACACACCCCACAAACACACGCACACAGAGTGTTGCCTTGTTTTGAGGTCCTTCTGGTACCCCTTCCCCCCTGGAGAGCTCATTCGCGGTGGGAGTGGGACAAAGGAAAGCTCCTCCTTTCTAGTAATTCTGGGGAGGAGGAAGAGAGGGGCTCTGATTTGAGCAGACTCATTGAAGTCAATGAAACCATGGAGCCCTGGCTGATTTAAGTTGCATTTTTCTCAGCAGGTATGAGTCAAGGTCCAGCATTTAGGCTGAAGTCTTAAACAAACTTTCCTGACATCCTTGGTGAATGGAAAACAATTCCTCCCTCAAAAACAGGTAGGAATTTGACTTTTTTTTCCCTCTTCCTTCTGTTTTGGTCTCTCTTTGGAGGCAATGTGTCAAACAGACCCATCAGAATCAATCTCCTGGTTTTCCCTGTGAATTCGTAAATTAGAGCCAGTCCTTAGACTGCCGTTCCTTTACCCCGTTTCTCGAGAGTAAATCTTAAAGAGCGCTTTCAGTCATAAATAAATAAATAAATAAATAAAACGTTTATTTCTATCCTACTTCTTTGTTACAAACGATTGGAGCAGCTTACACTTTATTAAATGACCCACTATATATATATATTATATAATATAATATACATATATATATGACCCACTCTTCCCTCCCTCCCTTTAAGTGACCATTAAACATATGACAATTAAAAGTATATTAGACTCTCTAGAAATTAAAAAAATTAACAGTTTTTCAACCTGGGTGAAGGGGCAATGGGAGACGCAACATAAGAGAACTCCAGTTTTAATGGCTGGGTTTTCCTATTCGGGAAAGGCCTGTCAGAAGAGATCCATCTTGACAACTTTTTAAAAGCTATCTAAGTTGGTAATGTGACAGATCTCTTCCAGCAGGCTGGTCCACAATCTGGGAGTGGCCGAAGAAAAGGACTGCTGGGAAGTAGCAGTCAGTTTGGTCTTTAAAGGCTGCAATAGGATCCTCCCAGAGGACCTGAGTGTGTGGGGCAGATTATATGGAAGAGGGTGATCCCATAAATAGGTTGGGCCCAAGCTGTGTAGGGCTTTAAAGGTCAAAACCAACACCTTGTACTGCGCCCAGAAACCAATAGGCAGCCAGTGGAATGATTTCAAAATTGGTGTTGTATTGTCACTCCTGGATTTTCCAGTGACCAATGTAGAGCGCATTGCAGAAATCGAGTTGTGAAGTTACCGATGCTTGTACCACAGTTTCCAGGTCCCCTGGTTTCAGGAAAGCATGCAGCTGGCGTATCAGCCGAAGCTGATAGCAGGCACTCCTGACCGTTGCATTAAAGTGATTTGCCATCTGGAGCGACAGATCTAGGAACACCGCCAAACTGCAAACACAGTCCTTTGAGGGGAGTGGGACCCCATCCAGGACTAGTTGCTGTATTCTGATACCTGGATTTGGGGCCCCTACTGTGAGTACCTCCATCTTGACTGGATTCAGTTTTACTGTGTTTTCCCTCATCCAGTCCAATACCACTTTAAGATATTCATTGAGATGAGAGATGCCATCAGCAATAAAAGCTGAAGACCAAGACATGGAGAAATATATCTGGGTGTCATCAGCATACTGATAACACCCAGCCCCATATCTCCGAATAATCTCTCCCAGTGGCTCTACACACACACACACACACACACACACACACACATATTGAATAGCATCGGGGACAGGATGGTGCCTTGAGGAATGCACCAATTAAGCTCTATTTTTGAAGAGCAACTGTCCCTGATCATCATCCTTTAGAACATGCCTGAGAGAGGAAGAAACCGGAACCATTGCAATACAATGCCTCTAACTCTCTCAGGCGTTCTAACAAGATGTTATGATCAGTTGTAGGATGTTATGATCAGTTGTGTCAATAGCCGCTGAGAGGTCTAACAGCACCAACAGGATCACACTTCCTTTGTCGATGCCAATTAAGGTGTCACATGGATCTTTTGGGGTTTGAGGATAATGGCTAAATTCACTTACTCCTCTCTAAAGTGAAGAGGACAAAATTTAAAGAAAAATAAAATGGGGAAGTAAAAAGAAATTATCTATGTCAGGCTGGACAATTGTGGCAGGTCATTCTGCCCCTGGAACTCTCCAACAAAGCCAGATGACTTCCTGAAAAAGGAAGACAGAGAAACTAAAGAAGACCAGTGTGTCCAGAAGTCAATTTTTGACTTTGTGAAAATAGAATAGAAGGAACCTGTAACCTCTTTGAAAAGTGAATAGCTACTTCTGAAGGCTCCCAGGAAAAGCCCCCCCCCCCCCCGAAACAGACCCTAAGAATCTGGGAGTCCATACCTCAGAATTATAGTACCTAATTCCAATGGACAAAGGCCTCTCATCCCTGGGAAATCACATCTCCTCCAGCTCTCTCCCCAAAATGACTGGCTCTATAGAATCATAGTTGGAAGAGACCACAAGGGCCATCCAGTCCAACCCCCCTGCCGTGCAGGAACTCTCAAATCAAAGCATCCCTGACAGATGGCGATCCAGCCTCTGTTTAAACACCTCCAAAGAGGGAGACTCCACCACTCTCTGAGAGAGTTTGTTCCACTGTCAAACAGCTGTTATTGTCAGGATGTTCCTCCTAATGTTGAGGTGGAATCTCTTTTCCTGGAGCTTGCATCCATTGTTCCGGGTCCTGTTCTCTGGAGCAGCATCCTGAGGGCTTCCCACCCACTGGGCCAAATTGACTAAAAGAGGCTGGATGGCCATCTGTGGGGGGTGCTTTGATTGTGAATTCCTGCATGGCAGAATGGGGTTGGACTGGATGGCCCCTGAGGTCTCTTCCAACTCTATGATTCTATGATAACTCCCATGGGTTGTAGACTGTATTCCTGTGGGGAGAAGAGAGAGAAAATTGAGGTGTGGAACATTTTCAGTTGCCTTTCCTCTTTCATACATCTGCATTCCCCCATCTTCCCCAGGCAGTAGATCTGTTGCTTCCTTGTTCTTATTGCTTCGAACACACCCTCCCCATTTTTAAGAATTGTTATTGTTAACCCTGCTCATGCTCCCTTGTAGGACTCCTCCTGCAGTTGAATGGCCAGGGAGATTATTTAAGATAGTGGTTCCCAAACTTTGGTTCTCCAGATGTTTTGGACTTCAGCTCTCAGAATTCCTAGCTGTTCACTAACTCTGGTTTAGGCTTCTGAGAGCTGAAGTCCAAAACACCGCAAAAACCATAATTTCAGAACCACTCATTTTAGACTTTCTCCTTCGGGATTTTCTATGTTGCTTTTCTTAATGCCAAGTTTGTGTCTATTTATTCTATTCATACAGAGTCTCACAGACCCAGCTCTGTGTCATCTGAGAGACAGGAAACTGGCCCGGCTGGGAGGCTGAGTAATTTGGGGCGTTCTTAAGATGTTTATGGGAGATAGAGCATTACTTCTGTATTTCCAATGTTCATCCTCATTTAAGTGATTAGCAGAAAATAAATAATACTTTGAAGCAGGGATAATTACATTTTGTTATGGATTTAGTGTGTTGGGGGTGGCAGTCAGATCTTACTGTTGTGTACCTTCAAGTGGTTTCTGCCTTATGGTGACCCTAAGGTTAACCTACTGTGGGCTTTTCTTGGAAAGATTTGTTCAGGGTGGGTTGCCTTTGCCTTTCTCTGAGGCTGATAGAGTATGACCCAGTGGGTTTCCATGGCCAAGTGGGGATTTAAATCCCAAATAATAGTCCAACACTCAAACCACTGCATAATGCTGACTCTTAGCAAATGACTAGGAATACAAAACATGTCAAACTATGGTATATAGAATATGACAACTTAAAAAATGCAAAAGGAAACATGCATGGAGTACTATCAAAATTAGTATTACAAATGGAGCATGAAAATAAAAAAATTTAAAACTACCTCAGAAAAAATGTGACAAGGTAAATAAGTGCACAATGAACAAAGTTAATAACAATTTGTTGTTGTGTGCCTTGAAGTAATTCCAAACTTATGGTGACCAGAAAGTGTACCTGTCATGATTTTTTCTTGGCACTATTTGTTCAGGGGGAATTTACCATGACCTTTGTCTGAGACTGAGAGAGTGTGATTTGCCCAAGATCATTCAGTGAGTTTCTAAGATTGAGAAGAGATTCAAACCCTAGACTCTCAGAGTCCCAGTCCAACGCTCAAACCAACACTACGCTGGCTTGAATTACAGTATACAAAAATAAAAAGTTCAATCTTTGTTTCCCAAGAACAAACAAAGTATAGCAGTAGGCAAAATAGATTAGCTGATGTACTGGTATTTGCTTTTGTATCTGGTAAGTATGAAACAGACTTCAAAGACATAGCTGTTTTAGTCCTGAGCAGGGGTTTCCAACCTTTTGGATTCTCAGAGCCCTTTTTAGAATCAATTTCTATGGCAGAGCCCCTTAGAGGCCTACTCTACCCTATTTAACCCTGGTGGCACAGTGGTTAAATGCCTGTACTGCAGCCACTCACTCAAAACCATAAGGTGGCGAGTTCAAGACCAGCAAAGGGCTGAAGCTCGACTCAGGCTTGCATCCTTCCGAGGTCGCTAAAATGAGTACCCAGATTGTTGGGGGGCAAATAGCTTACAATTGTAAATGAAGCTGTTTGTTTAACAAATTGTAAGCCGCTCTGATAGTCTGGGCTGGAGAGCGGGGTATAAATAAAACATTATTATTACAAGTTAGTAGTTGATTCTGCTTTTTGTTCCGTGGGAGATTACCACACTATCAAACAAACAAAAACAAAACAAACAGCTTCATTTATATACCGCTTCATACCCTTAAGGAGTGTCTAAGCGGTTTACAATTGTAAGCTATTTGCCCCCCAACAATCTGGGTACTCATTTTAGCGACCTCGGAAGGATGCAAGCCTGAGTCGATTTTCAGCCCTTTGCTGGTCTTGAACTCGCCACCTTATGGTTTTGAGTGAGTGGCTGCAGTACAGGCATTTAACCACTGCGCCACCAGGGCTATCAGAATACAGGATATACCTTGAAGCTAGAAAATAAATAAATGTTATCACAACCACCTTGAATTCAGAACAGAAATGTATTTGCAGTTGTTGCAAATACAGTTGGCCCTCCTTATCCATAGATTTTTTATCCATGGATTTGAGCATACACGGCTTGAAAATATTCCCAAAAAATATAAATTCCAAATAGCGGGCCTTGATTTTCCATTGGACACCATTTTGTTGTGTCATTATATTTAACGGGACTTGAGCATACATGGATTTTGTTATCCACGGAGGGTCCTGGAACTAAACCTCAGCAGATAACAAGGGCCAATTGTACTTTAAAACCAGTGTTTTATATCATTTTTGTATAATATTCCTATCAGCAGTGCTTTTTGCACCAGCTGTAATTTCCTATGTGTCTTCAAGGACAGCCCAGCTTCTAATGGTTTGCAAACTTCAGCCCTCCAGGTGCTTTGGACTTCAGTTCCCAGAAACCGTACCCACCTTGATCAGTAGTCAGGAATTCTAGTAGCTGAAATCCAAAGCATCTGGAGACCAAAGTTTGGGAACCATTGTGGTAATCTAATCAGGAACTCACTGCATGGACAACTTCAGATCTCTTTTCAATAAAGGTCATAGTCAGCGGAGTGATTAAAGCTGTCCCCAAACACTCGAAGCCACAGAGTCCACTTGGGAGTCTAGTGACAAAGATCAATCTCAAGCTCCACACCTTTCCCAGGTGGATGGCTGCCTGACCATAATTCACTAGGTGGTGGTAGCTGTGTAGATGGGTCCCTACCTTCTTCCAGCCCTTTTCAGTGGTGGATCAGTGCCTGGGGAAGGAAGCGATCTGGCCAGGAAAGGGACAGGATTGGAGCGTGCACCCTTTCCGGCTTCTCCCTCCTGGGCTTCCCCCCTGTGATGCCCTTTGGGCCAGCCACCAAACACAGCCACCCTGGTTTCACCCTCTGCCACAGCAGATCTTTGATTTCCCTGGTCTTTCCCACTCCTGCTTATCTAAAGGAAACCTCCTTTAGACCATCTACATAGCTGCCACCACCTAGTGAATTATGAATGAACGCCTGACAGCACACTAGGACACTGTAAGAGATTTGTAGTTCCTACCCTTGCTAGTGAGCTAAAGGCATGCGTTAGGGGAGTATTAAGAAGCAAGATAGTTTTTAGAAAAGCTTTATTCTAACTAGTCAGTATAGAGCAAGGGGTATTGCTCATACAAGACCTCCTTGTCTTGCAGGTGCAGCCCGCCTCTCCCTTGCAAAAATGGTGACTTGCAAATATTGAAGTCCCATTGAAAATAATGTCACGCTTGCCTGAGGCGCATGTACGGGCGACACCACCAGTTTATCTTTCCTTGCTTGTCCTGCCCACGAAGAGCGAGACCACGGACTCCCAAGACTGTGGAAAGGGAGGGCCAAGTGTAGTTACAAAACAATCTTTTAAAACAGTCATAGTCATTTAAAATGACTATGGATGAAGAAATATGGATGCTGACCATGAAAGCGTTCGGCTTCCACATCCTTGTAGGCCATCCAAAATCCTTTGGTGGGCCGCATGTGGCCCCTGGGGCCATATGTTGTGCAGGCCTGCTCTAAGGAGAGGGGGCAGAAGAAGAGACAAAGCCCCCCCCCAAGCTATTTAGGGTGTCTTTGTCCCCTCACCTCCTTCTCCCTTCCCGCCTGCTAATCCCCCATGGCCTCTCTCTTTCTCTCTCTGTGTGTGTGTGTGTGTGTGTGTCTCTCCCTCTCTCTTTCTTTCTCTGTCTCTCTGTGTGTCTGTTTGTCTGTGTGTCTCTCTGTCTCTCTTTGTCCCTCTCTGTGTGTATCTCTCTCTCTGTGTCTGTCTCTCTCTCTCTCTGTCTCGTCTGTGTGTGTGTCTTTATGTCTGTGTGTGTGTCTGTGTCTGTGTGTCTTTCTTTCTCTGTCTCTCTGTGTGTGTCTCTTTGTGTCTGCCTCTGTCTCTCTCTCTCTCTCTCTCTCTCTCTGTGTCTCTCTCTGTGTCATAGAATCATAGAGTTGGAAGAGACCACAAGGGCCATCCAGTCCAACCCCCTGCCATGCAGGAACTCCCACTCAAAGCATCCCCGACAGATGGCCATCCAGCCTCTGCTTAAAGACCCCTAAGGAAGGAGACTCCACTACACTCCGAGGGAGTGTGTTCCACCGTTGAACAGCCCTTACTGTCAGAAAGTTCTTCCTAATGTTGAGGTGGAATCTCTTTTCCTGCAGTTTGCATCCATTATTCCGGGTCCTGTTCTCTGGAGCAGCAGAAAACAAGCTTGCTCCCTCCTCAATGTGACATCCCTTAAAGGAATTTAAACAGGGCTATCATATCACCTCTTAACCTTCTCTTCTCCAGGCTAAACATCCCCAGCTCCCTAAGTCATTCCTCATAGGCCATAGTTTCCAGGCCCTTCACCATCTTAGTTGCCCTCCTTTGGACCCACTCCAGTTTCTCCACATCCTTTTTGAATTGTGGTGCCCAGAACTGGACACAGTATTCCAGGTGGGGCCTGACCAAAGCAGAATAGAGTGGCACCATTACTTCCCTTGATCTAGACACTATACTTCTATTGATGCAGCCTAAAATCGCATTGGCCTTTTTAGCTGCCGCATCGCACTGTTGACTCATGTCTCTGTGTGTGTGTGTGTGTGTCTTTCTCTGTCTCTGTGTGTGTCTGTCTGTCTGTGTCTCTCTCTGTCCCTGTGTGTGTGTGTCTCTCTCTCTCTCTGAGTCTGTGTGTGTTTGTGTGTGTCTTCTCTGTGTGTGTCTCTCTATGTCTGTGTGTGTGTGTGTGTCTTTCTGTCTTTGTCTCTGCCTCTCTCTCCTGAGACCCTTTGAGTATAAGGGCTGCCGTCCCGGGATGCCTCTCTTTGCCCAGTGGAAATGGTCCTCCAAGGGAGGGAGGGAGGGAGGGGGGTCTGTCCCTCGGTCCTCCCAGAGATAAGAGAGAAGAGACTGAGCTTCCTAGAGAGGCAGGAAGTTGTTCTTCCCTTGAGCCCAGGGGTGGGGAACCCACGGCCTTCCAGAGGAACTACCATTCCCATCATGCCTCTGTACCAACCGACCTGAAGGGACCTTTAGCCAGGCTCAGGAGGAGGCCTTGGTCGCAGCTCCTCCCCTCCTCAAGGTGGCGCTACAGGAGCCTGTGTCTTTAGCTGGGGTGGTGCTGCTGCTGAGGCATGATGGGAATGGTAGTTCTCCAGAACCTGGAGGCCCCCTGCTTTTGAGGCAGGCAGCCCAGTGTGTGGAGGAGGAGGTGAGAGGGGAGGAAAACATTTGGAGGGAGAAGGGGCAAAGGGGGGCCTTAAATTGGGCTTTGGGGGGAGAAAGGGGTGGGCCCCCAGGAGTTCCTGCCTCCCCTTTTGAGGAGGGGACCCTCCTTTCCTCTTTCCCCCAAAGCAATTCCCCAAGATGGGGGGAGGAGATCCTGGCTGTGGGGTGGGTGAGGGGAAAGAAGAAGGGCCCCCTTCCTTCCTGAGGGAGGGAGGGAGGGGCAGGAGGAATTGGGGGGAGGAGGAGGTGAAGGGGTGGCAGTTGTGTTCATATAGGCCATTATTCCCCCCACCAAGGGGGGCCAAGTGCATGGCAATGGTAAAGCCTCCTCCCCATTTATTTGCCCAGCTCATTGCTCTCCTTTCTTTTCCTTTCCTTCCTATCTGCCCCCTTTTTCCTCTCCTCCTCTCATGGGGGGGGGGGGGTGTTGGCAGAGTAGTAAGAGCCCCCTCCCCAAATGCAGCCCTTTCTTCCTGGAGGGAGAGGGATGGATGCAGGCACCCTGAGGTGGGGGGGGGCATAATGGGAGGGTTGCCAGGGTAAAAGTGCAGCTTCATATGTGTGTATTTTATATAAGGAGTGTGTTTTAATTATGTTGTAACACGCCTTGAGCTGTGAGGAGAGGTGGGTAAGAAATAAAATTAAAAAGCACTCCCCCTCCCCCATGCTTGAGGAGAGGAGGGTAAGAAATAAAATTATTCCCAGGCATTACATGATTGTTATCTAATGTTATTTTAATTTGTTGTCTGCCTTATTTTATTGAATGTTTATTGTACTGATATGTACTATATTTAATTATTTTGTAGAATCTATGCCTTGGCCAGGTTTATTTTATCTATTTTAATTGATTATATGTACTGCACTGTGTAAATTTACAGCACTATATAAAGCTTAATAATAATAATAATAATTAAAAGCCCCCTCCCCCTATGCAGTGCCTTTTCCTTCAGGTGTATTTTTCTTGACAAGGAGAGACAGAGAGGCTCTTTTAGGTTTTCCTAAATGGAAAAGACATCTGTGAGATGTCAGGCAGAAAGAAAGAGAGATGGGAGAAAAGGAAACAAGGAAGGAAGGCAACTCCTGTCATCCCTCAACACTCCACCTCACAGACATATTTTTCTCCTTCTGCTTTGTATTATTATTATTATTCATACTTTAAAAAGGTGCCCTCGAAATCAATGGGATATTTTAGTCTCGGTCTGCACCAAACAATACATTAGGATAAAAAACCTTTCTGTAACTATGGCTAGAGATAAGGGTATAGTTTCATGAAAACAAACTTGGATAGATTTTTTTAAAGTCTTGCATTGGAAATATAGGAAAGAGTTCCAAGAGGCAGATGTCTCTCATCCCTTTCCCTCTACAAAAACCCAGTGAGGTAGGCACAAGAGAGAGACCAACTGGCCTGTGAACACCACATTGTTAATATGACAAAAAGGCAGAAATGCCTCTGTCAAGAAAGATGTGAGTCTCTTAGATCTGGCCTATAGGATTCTGTTCTTTGCTGAAAGTCTGGAATTTTGCTAGATGTCAGCATTCCAAGCATTTTGGTGACTGCAGTTTATTATCAAAGAAACACTAAGACATAATTTCTCCTTGTAACATGGGAAATAATTCCACATCTTTCCATACTCATTTTTCATTTTTCTTCTCCATGCTTAGAAGAGATGAATTGGGAATGACTTAAGTCCAGCTCCAACCCTTAGGCTGCCATCCTGCACCTACTTTCCTGGGAGTAAAGGCCCCACCAATTCTATTACCCAAGAAGACTCCTTGTGGTCTTTTTTGTTTGTTTGTTTGTTTGTTTTTGAGGCAATAAACAGGAACATTGGTTCTTACCTGTTAGACGTCCATTTCCAGCTGAGAAGGCTCGATTCTCCTGAAACTTGGATTGCTCCTCCCATGAGCTCCTAGAGGCCTCTAGGAGCTCATGGGAGGAGCAACCCAAGTTTCAGGAGGATCTCACCTTCTCCGCTGGGAAAAGCTCCGCCTCTGAAAATGGAAGCAAACAGATCTGTAAGAAAAATAAAATCAAGAATTTGGAAAGCTATTTATCTATGTATTTTATTTGTTAGTCCCCAAATGCAGGTGGCAGGATATCTAGTTAGCATTATGGCAGGAAACTCAAATAAAGAAAAGCAAATTCTTTCCTATCTTCTGTCTCTTCCTCCATAAAAGGATGTGCCAGGCCCCCATTTCCTGACCTAAATTCACCTCTCCTTGCAGAGAATATCCATCAGAGAATATAATTTCTTTGTCTCCCCATCCCCAGGCACTGCCTTGGTATCAGAGGACTACTCCCATATTCTCTTCTTTGGGATTGAGATAAAAGAGCTGCCAGACCTCCACCTGAATTCTTGACTTTCAAGGCTGCAAGCAGGTAAGAGCACTGTAAACTCCCCAGTTTCTCTTGGAGGAAATTGTGAATTCTGTGAAAGTAATTTTTATAAAATCAAACAGCACCCACCTATTTTTTAGTTCCTTTCTCAATCTGAGAGCCATAGTGTGAGCAGTAAGAGAGACATCCATTCTCCATGTAGAGAAATTGTGACAATTGTCTCTTGCAAGTTCCTCACCCAGACTTTTTTCCCTGGGCTCCTGTCACCTACCCACCTTTCCCTTGGCTTTCAGCCCCATTTTGGGTGCACTACATTATGGGCCAACTACGGACCAGTGCATGTGGATTTTGTCAGTTCAGGTTTCTCTGCCCATGATTGAGATTCTAACCATTCCTGTCTATATGTGACTTAGATGGAGGTTAAACAACAACAGAGTTTCTGGAACAGGGCGCTTCTTTGTAACTTCAAACATAAATACAGGCTCATCATTTCTATTAATGTTAAAACTGTATTGAACTCACAGCCTCGGTTTGGTCATCTTCCTATCTAATATGAATTCAGGCTTGATTAGCTCTTAGTGTCATTAAATTTACAAACTTTTAAAAACATAACTAATGGTGGTCTGATAGATTCAATGCCTCTTTTGCTACTCTTGCCTTCTGTCTTCCCATCATAACTTCACCTAGCCAGGCCTAAGGAAAGCTCCACCCAAAAACAAAATCAGATGTCCAGAAAACCAGGCTACCTCATAGGATGCCTAAAACAGGGCTATAGGAGTTCCACTCCTGGCATAATGCTTGGCTTAGTTCATTGCAGATAGACAACTCACTGAAGGTTAAAGCTGGAAGTTTGGGGGTTCTAGAACCCCAAAAAGTAGGTTCCCCAAGGTGTACCCATATCAGCTGTACAAACAGAAGGAGGTCTTGGAGAATCAGAGAAGAAGCTCCATTGAGGGTGGTATGTTATGGGAAAAATAATTGGAGTAGTTCTCAAGAGACCCCAAGTGGGTGCTGATGTTGATAAACCATCCCATAAAATCAATTTTGGCCAACTTACTGGAAAATTCAATTACTGTCACTGATTCTTGTTCTCTTGAGTATCTATTTTGGGATGTCTTTGCACCTTATTTTCTTGGCCAATAATGTAAGCGGCAGGACTGACAGGAAAATAATTAACACCAAAACAATGATATTGGGCCAACCAAAATGCACAATTACACATTACAAGCTTTTGAAGTCACACTGGCTTCTTCATCAGGTAAACAGGAGAAAGAAACTGAAGATATAAGTCATAGGCCTGTATTTTCTGTTTCTGGTCTTAATTCAGATGGTAAGGAGGGCTATCTGCAGGTTGGCACCTCCTCCTTTGGCCATGTGGTCACTGGGAGATTCTCAAGTCAAGGAAATGTAATGTCCATTTGCAATTCAAAAGGCTCATTCCCATTGCAGTATGCTTCGCAGCAGGATTCGGGGCAAATGACTGTCATTCCCGTTTGAACCCATTTCCGATCCTCATTGAATCAATTGCAGGAGGAAGGAAGCGGGGTAACCACAAATAACCCGGCATTACTTGATAGCAGTTTTTTGGTGGTTCTTTTCCCTGAAATCGATCCTTAAGCGAGTCAAATCTGTGGAAACAACTGGAGTCGCAGCATCCAGGAGGAGAGGGTCAAATGGGAGAGGGGTGTTTATCATCCCTCCTCAGTTAATGATAGATCCACCATCCCCCCCATCAGTGTTGCCTTTGTACTTGGGGTTAGGTTGTCCTCCGTTTCTCCCTTCCCAGGATGTCCCAGCAGTCCTGGTTGCTGTTCCTCTCAGTGCTCCCAGAAGTCCCCTGTTTGCCTTCCTTTTGCCAGAGTCCTCCATTTCTCTCCCTCCTTCTCCCAGAATTCTTTCTCCTTGCTCCCAGAATTCCCCTCTTTCTCTCCCTCTCTGCTCCCAAAATTCCCCTCTTTCTCTCCCTCTCTGCTCCCAGAATTCCCCTCTCCCTCTCTGTTCCCAGAATTCTCCTGTTTCTCTCCCTCTCTGTACCCAGAATTCCTCCATTTCTCCCTTCATTCCCAGGCCTTCTTCCCCCTCCTCCAACCCCAGCTTGGGGGCTTCTCCCTCTAGTCTCTCCTCCTCCAGTCCTGCCAACACCTGGAGCACAAATGGCAAAAAGTACTTACTCTGGAGTAAGGTAAGTCTTGTTTGTAGTGGGAATGAGGGACCTTTTAGGATTGATTTCTGACCCGCAGCCAAGCTGGATCAGAAATCGAATCATTCTCCCAATGGGAATGAGCCCAAAGAAGATCGTTCCTTGGAATCCAGCATGTCCCCTTCCTTTGTGAAGCCACAGGCACATAGGAGCCTGTGGCTTTACAAAGGAAGGAGACATGCTGCATTCCAAGAAACCATCTTTGAATTGCAAATAGCCATTACATTTCCTTGACTTGCAGGCCTATGACTAGCATCTTCAATTTCTTTCTCCTGTTTGTCTGATGAAGAAGCCAATGTGACTTCAAAAGCTTGCAACGTAGAACGAACAAAACAAACAAACAGCTTCATTTATATACTTCATACTGCTAAGGAGTGTCTAAGTGGTTTACAACTGTAAGCTACTTGCCCCCAACAATCTGGGTACTCATTTTAACGACCTTGGAAGGATGCAAGCCTGAGTTGAGCTTGAGCCCTTTTGATGGTTTTGAACTCGCAATCTTATGGTTTTGAGTGAGTGGC
Source organism: Urosaurus nigricauda (assembly GCA_034509955.1). NCBI lineage: Eukaryota > Metazoa > Chordata > Lepidosauria > Squamata > Phrynosomatidae > Urosaurus > Urosaurus nigricauda. The sequence continues at coordinate 334,823,118 of JAOEGL010000002.1, forward strand.
TGCAGTTCAGGCATTTAACCACTGCGCGATCAGGGCTGGAATTGTGTGTTTTGGTTGGCCCAGTAAAGATACCATTGTTTGGATGTTATTGGTTTTGCTGTATGGCCAACATGGCTACCCCTATACGTTTTTAGGTAAATTATTGGTTTATAAATAATTTACCCCTCATCCACAGAAGTGGTGACCTGCTGAGTGCTCCCCTTCCTCAGAGCCTTACCAGTTGAGAAATAAGATCTGGTTTGGAAAATTATCAGGGAAAAGAAGCAGGTCTATTACTCCTTACTGCAAAAATATCCAGGCATTCCCATATCCAGGCATTTCTATGTGTTGTTATGTCCATCATTCCCAAAAGACAAGAGGAAAACATCTGTAAGCCCCCAAGAGAGAGGCATCATAGCCATCCTGACAGTGAATTGCTGACATTTGGTAGCCCAGTTCTCTGTATGGGGACCCATGGCAGACTCTGTTCCCCTAAATGTCTTTGCTCCTCTGAAGTGTGGAGGACAGTTCTCCCTGTTTAAGGGGAAGAATGGATTGCCAATCTGATCAGCCTCTCCTGGGATGGAAAGGGATACTATCTTGTTTGGGGCTGGATCTGCCAGGCATTTGGGGACATCAGGCCCTCACAAGCCCACCATGCATTAACACATGAGACGTATGTTAGGAATCTCCTTGTCTTTATCACTGTTCGGAGCTCCCTAAATCCCAGTGTATTGAAGCTTAAGAAAGTGGTGGAAGCTATTAGGCATGGAACATTAGACATGGAAGCTGGGTATCCAGACCACTTCTGGAGATCCATGCAATTCATGTTTTAAGCCCAAAACTTCAAAGAAGAACCCTCTTGTCACACTTAATTGCCTAGAAGAAAATGAATCAGGCCTGAGGCGGTCCTGCAGGTAGGGAAACACGTAAAGCTGTTCTGACTTTTTATAGACAGAGGACGAAAAATAAACCACCTGCGTCACACACCTATAAGGCAGCAGATTAGGTGTGAACTTTATCCATTTTCTTGCACATGTAAAAAAAAATATTCCATACCTATGGGAGAGGTATTAAGTCATAAGTGTTTCCAGTAAAAAAAAATATCTTGTTTCAAACTCCCTCCAGTCCTTAAGGCAAAGAAGCCTCAGAAGGAAAAGGAAAAGAGGACTAGAGCACTGCATTCATGACAGTGGAAACTCAGCAAGCTTCACTTAAGATTTACAATTTTAAAACAGCGTCAGATAAACTGAAGTCTGGAATAGCATGGGCTAGGGGTTATGGCCTGGCTTCCCACTTCCAGACTGGCTTCCCAAGTGTGGGGAGACAAATGTCACCCTTTCTCAACCAGTGAGCACAGAGAGAGATGTTATCTACTCACTAACCAGTACAGATGTTGATCAGCAATCCCACTGATTACTATGGGTCTGCTTTAAGCAATAATGAAAAGGGACAATAGAAAAAGTATTCTTAATTTGTATTTCCTGGGATTCACGGAGACTGTCAATAGGAGCAAAAGCAGTGTATTGGGAAGGGGACAGAATTATGCCTGCCTTCCCTGCAGTCTCTCTCTTTACAGCCCTGGTGGCGCAGTGGTTAAATGCCTGTACTGCAGCCACTCACTCAAAACCATAAGGTGGCGAGTTCAAGACCAGCAAAGGGCTGAAGCTCGACTCAGGCTTGCATCCTTCCGAGGTCACTAAAATGAGTACCCAGATTGTTGAGGGGCAAATAGCTTACAATTGTAAACCGCTTAGACACTCCTTAAGGGTATGAAGCGGTATATAAATGAAGCTGTTTGTTTTTGTTTTGTTTTTGTTTCTGCCTGGGGTCTTTTTACCTTATGGAAACCTAAAGGTGTCTCTTTGAATATATCTGTCAGTAGGAACAGAAATGCAAGAAAGAGCACCAGAAGGGAAAAGTTGAGAAGGAAAAGAAGATTCGTTTATTTATCCCCTGAGGTGGTTGGGAATTCTGCAGCTCTCCAGACATTGCTGGACTGAAACTCCCATAAGCCCTACCCACAACATCAATGGTTAGGGTTGCTGGGGACTGCAGTCCAGCAACATAAGGGATGGAAGGGGGGAACATATGATTCCTGCCCCACTCTAGAAAACCTAACAGGTGTCTCCTCCACTCCGAGCCTACAAAGCCACTTGATCTTCTCTCTCTCCTTTCCTCCCAGCAGTGTCTTTTCTCCAGACAACAACCCTGCGAGGTGTGTCAGGTCGAGGCCTCGCACCACGGTCTGCCTATTGGGAGGTCTTCTATTCTTCTCCCATTGCATGGATCAGGACCCGCTCCTGCTCTGACCCCTAGGAATAGATGCACCCTCCAAAAGCATCATTTGAGGCCCCTCTCCTCCCCGTCCCTATGCTCCTCTTTCCTCATTCTTGGCCCCCATTAGGTGCCCTACATTCAGCTCTTCCCCTCACCACAGGCTAGTCCGATGCAAAACTGGATCTGCCAGTTCATCTCCATGCACAAAGACCAGTTTCCTATGCCTTTGTGCTCTAATCACCATCGTTAAAACTGGACCTTCAACTTCATTTCCATACACAAAGGATTTGAAATCTGTATTGTCATTCTCAAATACCAATGGCATAGATATGTCTGTACCTGGCTTCCACTCCACCATATGCATCTGGGAAAGTAGACTGAAGTCTATGAAAGCTCATGCTGCCAGTTTCTTTCTTTCAGTTATTCTCAAAGGTCCTACAAGATCTCTCTGCGTATTACTCCCCCATTAGGCTTTTCCTCTTCCTCCCCTCACAAGGAAATTCCAGAGAATATTCTCCCTCCACAACCACCTTTCCTCTTCTGGAAATATGAAAGGGAGGGTCTCCTTTCCTCCTAATCCCCCCAGTCCAAACATTTCCTCCCTTCTCTAGGAAGATGAGCCCTCTTCCCCTCTTCTCATAGAATCATAGAATCATAGAGTTGGAAGAGACCACAAGGGCCATCCAGTCCAACCCCCTGCCATGCAGGAACTCCAAGTCAAAGCATCCCTGACAGATGGCCATCCAGCCTCTGCTTAAAGACCCCTAAGGAAGGAGACTCCACTACACTCCGAGGGAGTGTGTTCCACTGTCGAACAGCCCTTACTGTCAGGAAGTTCCTCCTAATGTTGAGGTGGAATCTCTTTTCCTGCAGCTTGCATCCATTGTTCCACGTTCTAGTCTCTGCAGCAGCAGAAAACAAGCTTGCTCCCTCCTCAATATGACATCCCTTCAAATATTTAAACAGGGCTATCATATCACCTCTTAACCTTCTCTTCTCCAGGCTAAACATCCCCAGCTCCCTAAGGCGTTCTTCATAGGGCAAGGTTTCCAGACCCTTCACCATCTTAGTTGCCCTCCTTTGGACATGCTCCAGTTTCTCCACATCCTTTTTGAATTGTGGTGCCCAGAACTGGACACAGTATTCCAGGTGGGGCCTGACCAAAGCAGAATAGAGTGGCACTATAACTTCCCTTGATCTAGAAACTATACTTCTATTGATGCAGCCTAAAATTGCATTGGCTTTTTTAGCTGCCGCATCACACTGTTGACTCATGTTCAGCTTATGGTCTACTTGGACTCCTAGATCCCTTTCACATGTGGTCTCGTTCAGCCAGGTGTCCCCCATCCTATATCTGTGCATTTCATTTTTCCGCCCTAAGTGCAGAACCTTACATTTCTCCGTATTGAATTTCATTTTGTTAGCACTGGCCCAGCTTTCTAGTCTATTCAGGTCATTTTGAATTTTGATCCTGTCCTCTGGGGTATTAGCTACGCCTCCCAGTTTAGTGTCATCTGCAAATGTGATAAGTATGCCACCAATTCTGTCATCCAAATCATTAATAAAGATGTTGAATAGCACTGGGCCCAGGACAGAACCCTGTGGGACCCCACTGGTCACTTCTCTCCAGGATGAAAAGGAGCCATTGTTGAGCACCCTTTGAGTTCGGCCAGTCAACCAATTACAAATCCATGTAACAGTTAACTTGTCTAGCCCACATTTTGCAAGCTTGTTTGCAAGAATGTCATGGGGAACCTTGTCAAAGGCCTTACTGAAATCGAGGTATACTATATCCACAGCATTCCCTTCATCTACCAAGCTGGTAATTTTATCAAAAAAAGAGATCAGGTTCGTTTGGCATGACTTCTTTTTCTGAAACCCATGTTGGCTTTTTGTGATTATGGCATTGGCCTCTAAGTGTTCACAGACTCTCTGCTTAATGATCTGCTCTAGCACCTTTCCTGGAATTGATGTCAGACTAACTGGACGATAATTGTTGGGATCCTCTTTTTTTCCCTTTTTGAAGATGGGGACAACGTTTGCCCTCCTCCAGTCTGCTGGGACTTCTCCTGTTCTCCAGGAGTTCTCAAAGATTATTGCCAATGGCTCCGATATCACATTTGCCAGTTCTTTTAATACTCTAGGATGTAGTTAATCTGGTCCTGGAGATTTATATTCATTTAGGTTAACCAGGTATTCCTGTACTACCTCTTTACTTATTCTGTGCTGAATTTCCTCTATTCTGTCTCCATTATCCTTAGGTTGAGCACCCTTTGCCTTTTCTGAGAAGACTGAAGCAAAGAAGGTGTTGAGTAATTCTGCCTTTTCTCTGTCCCCTGTTAGCATTTTGCCATCTTCTGCACGCAGTGGCCCTACTGTTTCCTTCTTCTTCCTTTTGCTGCGGACATATCCAAAAAAGCCCTTTTTATTGTTCTTAACCTCTCTAGCAAGCCTGAGTTCATTCTGCGCTTTAGCTTTTCTGACTTTACCCCTACATGTGCTGGCTATTTGTTTGAATTCCTCTTTCGTGATTTCTCCATTTTTCCATTTCTTATACATGTTCCGTTTAAAACTTAGCTCATTTGAAAGTTCCTTAGTCATCCATCCTGGCTTCTTGAGACACTTCCCATTTTTCTTCCTCATTGGAACTGTTTGAAATTGTGCCTTCAATATCTCCCTTTTGAGAAACTCCCATCCGTCTTGAACTCCCTTTTCTTTTAGTATTCCTGACCATGGGATCACTCCCAGTATTTCTCTAAGTTTATTGAAATTAGCTCTCCTAAAGTCTAGAGTGCGTGTCTGACTATGCCTAGCTTCTCCCTTCCACTGTATTACAAACTCCAGGAGAACATGGTCACTTCCACCTAAGGATCCAACCACTTGCACCCCATCAACTAGGTCTTCCCTGTTGGTTAAGATCAGATCTAAAATGGCTGATCCCCTTGTTGCCTCTTCCACCTTTTGGACAATGAAATTGTCTTCCAGGCAAGTGAGAAATTTGCTAGACTTTGAGGATTTGGCTGAGTTTGACTTCCAGCAAATATCCGGATAGTTGAAGTCCCCCATCACTACTACATCTCTCCTTCCTGATTGTGTGGTCATCTGTTCTAGAAAGGCATCATCCAATTCCTCTGCCTGAGTTGGGGGTCTGTAGTAGACTCCCACAGTAACATCCCTGTTATTTCCCTCTCCTTTAATTTTTATCCAGATGCTCTCCAACTGGCTTCCAGTATTGACTTCCTGCATCTCTTCACTGGTGTAAATATCCCTGACATATAATGCTATTCCTCCTCCTTTCCTGCTTGGCCTGTTTCTCTTAAAAAGGTTATACCCCTCTATTTCTACATTCCAATCATGAGACTCATCCCACCAGGTTTCAGTGATGCCTATTATATCATATTTCCCTTGTTGTGCTAGGAGTTCAAGTTCATCCTGCTTATTTCTCTGCGATCCCCCCCCCATCTCTAGGGGAATAGCGGGCCAAGCTTTTGGGGGGGGGGGGCTTAATACGTGTAGACGCTCAACTCATAACACACACACAGACACTGGTCCTGCATGGCCCTGCTTCCCCTCCAGTCTGTGGAGGAAGATCCCCCGGGAACACCCTCCCTGCTGCCTCCTTTCCTTCACTGAGGGCAGCATTTTCTGGATTTTCTTGGTCGGTTTGTAAACCATTTGTAGGTTGTGTTTCCTCCCAGTTTCCCTATTCTGTCTGTGACCCCTTTGATGTATGGTAAAAATACCTTCCCTTTGGGTTGCTGTTTGTCTTCACTCCACTGGGTTTTTCTGGGTCTGACAGCCCTTCTGATGTCTGAGCTGGAGTAACTATTAGCCTGTAGTTACAGTATCATATGGCCAGGAAAAAAAGCACAAATGGAAACTGTAGCCTGTAGGGTGGTGAGGAAAAGGAGAGGGCAGGTGGAGAGGGTTTGGGGGGGGTGAGAGAGTTGGGTCAAACAAATAAAGTGCCACCTCCTTGCATTTTGCTTTGGGGTGGAGGTTTCCTGATGGATGGAAGTAGAAGACCCCCCCCCCCCCCCATTCTGCTTGCAAAGCTCCCATCTTCCCCCCTCCACTCCCCCCCCCTCAGACCAATAGGATCTTAGGTGCAAAATAGTCTTTAGCAGGCTTATTTTATTTCAAGTGAAAATTGGCATTAAATGTTTAAAAGCAGTTTAAACTCAGGTACAATTTTCCAATAGAGGTGGGGGGAGAATCAGACTAACTCCCTCCCCCCCTTTTCTCAGGCTACTGAAGAAAAAGGTCCCAAGGCAGTGGGGAGGCAGCTTGCAAAGAGGCAGGAAGGGGGTAATGAAGAGGAAGGAGAAGAGTGGGGAGGGGAAGGAGGATTCTTCTGGATTTCTTTGGTGGGAAAAAGAAAGGGTTTGGGAGAGGAAGACGGCAATAATCATAATAAGGGACTGGAAAGTCCCCAAATTTAAATGTGGATTGTTTTTATGTGTGTACATTTTATCTGCCCTTTTAGATTGTTGTGTGTTTTGACTGATCCTGTTAATTGTTCCCTGCCTTGACCCAAGTAAGAAATAATAATAATAATAATAATAATAATAATAATAATAGCAAGTACTGTACATTTCTATGCCGCATATCAATGCACTTAAGCATCCCCGGGGCAGTTTACAAAGTGTAAGCTAATTGCCCCCAGAAAGCTGGCTACCTCCAAAGGATGCCAGCCTGAGTTGGACCTGAGCCCCTGGCTGGTATTGAACTCATAAGCTTATGGTTTGAGTGAGTGGCTTCAGTACAGGCATTTAACCACTGCACAACCTCTCTCTCTCTCTCTCTCTCTCTCTCTCTCTGCCTTTTCTTTGATAAGAAAGATTCAGGAAGGACTCATCCCACACTTTCTACAAGCGTGTTAATTACTAAAAAGGCCAATCCGAGATAAACAAGTCCAGTTACAAAAAAAACAGCAAAAAGTCTCCTTGGGTGATGTTTCCAAGTCGTAGTTCTTTCGGCGTTGTTGTTTCTCTTCAAGACTCGTTCGGCGTGAGTTCTCGAAAGAGGCTGCAGCATTGTGGATAGTGCATCTCCATGCCTCCCGATGTGAGGCCAGGGCAGACCATTGTTGGTGATCAATTTGGCCGAGCTTGAGATGTTGTTTCAGCGAATTCTTGTATCGCTTCTTTGGTGCACCCCTCTTATGAGAGTTCACCGTAGAGTACTATTTTGGGGAAACGTATTTTAGAAACATGCCCCGCCCAGCCCAGATGCGTTTTCAATAGCATGGCCTCAATGCTGGTGATCCTTGCTTGCTCCAGGATAGCAACGTTCGTCACATAGTCAGTCCAGTGTATATTTAGGATTGTGCGTAGACAGCGGTGATGAAAGCGTTTGAGGAGTCGTAGATGTTGGCGATAGATGACCCATGTTTCAGACCCATAGAGGAGAATGGACAGAAGAATGGTTCTGTACACACTGATTTTTGTGCTTCGCCTCAGGTGTTTGTTACTCCAGACTCTTTTGTGAAGCCTTCCAAATGCCCTATATGCCTTTACTAATCTGTGATCGAGGAGGGAACAAGCTTGTTTTTTGCTGCTCCATAGAACAGGAACTGGAACAATAGATGCAAGCTCCTGGAAAAGAGATTCCACCGCAACATTAGGAGGAACTTCCTGACAGTAAGTGCTGTTCGACAGTGGAACACACTCCCTCGGAGTGTGGTGGAGTCTTCTTCCTTGGAGGTCTTTTAAGCAGAGGCTGGATGGCCATCTGTTGGGGATGCTTTGATGGAGAGTTCCTCCATGGCAGGGGTTGTACCGGATGGCCCTTATGGTCTCTTCCAACTATGATTCTTTATCAATCTTGGCGTCTGAGGAGATAATGCTTCCCAGGTAGGTGAACTGCTGAAATGACTTAAGCACAGATTTGCCTATGGTGATGTGGGGGTGATAGTGCTCTTCCTGTGGTGCAGGCTGGTAGAGAACTTCCGTTTTCTTCAGGCTGACTTCCAGCCCAAACAGCTCTGCAGCTGTTGCAAAGGAGGATGTTAGGCGCTGCAGAGCTGCATCTGTATGGGCAACAAGGACAGCATCATCAGCGAAAAGCAGCTCACGGACTGGATAGTTTAGAGTCTTTGTGTGAGCCCTCAATTGGCTTAAGTTAAACAAGCTACCATCAGTACGGTAACATATATAGATGCCATGTTCTGCTTTGAAATCTGCCGTAGCCGTTTGGATCATCATGCTGAAGAAAATTGTAAATAGAGTTGGAGTGAGAACACAACCCTGTTTCACACCATTAGTTATTAGAAAGGGCTCTAAGAGAGCATTGCCATATCTGACTTGTCCTTGCTGGCCCTCATGTAGCAAGATAATCATTTTGAGGAATTTGAGGGGACATCATAGTCATTCCATGATCTGCCACAGACTTTTTCTACTCACAGTGTCAAAGGCTTTGTAAAGGTCAACAAATGTTACATAGAGTCGTTTGTTCTGCCCTCTACATTTCTCTTGCAGTTGCCTCAGAACAAAAACCGTATCTGTAGTGCTCCTATTAGCTCTGAAGCCACATTGGCTTTCAGGGAGAAGTTCTTCTGCAGTAGCAGCAACTAATCTGTTCAGGAGTATCCTTGCAAGGATTTTTCAAGCAATGGAGACCAGTGTTATATTTTGATAGTTTGAGCAATCAGATTTCACTCCTTTCTTCTTATACAAGATGATGATAACTGCATCTCGGAGATCTGATGGCAGTTCACCTTTTCCCCAGCAACTTACAAGGAGCTTGTGGAATTTAGCATGGAGTACATGACCTCCACGTTTCCAAGCTTCAGGTGGGATTCTATCAATCCCGGCTGCCTTGCCGTTTTTCATCTGCTGTATGGCCTTAATGGTCTCATCCAAAGTGGGAGCCATGTCCAGTTCATTTTTCATCGGTTGTTGTACCATATGTTGGATAGCTGAGCCTTGGACTACTTGGTTGGCATTGAAGAGACTTTGAAAATATTCAGCCCATCGATTCAGGATGGAGGCTTTGTCTGTGATTAGTGTTTGACCATCCGTACTATATAAGGAGCTTTGGACCTGATAAGTAGGTCCAAACACTGCTTTAAGAGCTTCGTAGAATCTTCTGGAATCACCCAGATCTGCACAACATTGTGTCTTTTCTGCCAAATTGATCCACCACTTCTTCTGAATGTCTTGGAGTTTTTTGTTGGAGTTTACTACATGTGAGACGGAAGGCTGCTTTTCTTACATGGCAAGATGGCTGGGTGAGGTCTTATCTTCTGCAGGGACTTTTTGTATCAGTTGGCGTAGGTCTGAGTAGAATTTGTCTTTCTCCACAGGGTCGGCTTGCATAGTTGGGGCTTATGTACTGAAGAAAACAACATGTGGGAGGCGTAAGGAGATAATGTGATCAGAGTGACCTGTTGGCAGAGTTTCAAGTTTGGAGGCAATGGAGTTTTTAATCATAAAGCTTACTCCTGAAAGATGTTTTTGGTTTGCCAGACCAGTAGAGTGTATAGCCAGCACCGTATTCTTTAAGGCTGCCTTCCTCATGGAGACAAACTTCACTAAGAGCAGCGATGTCAATATTAAGTTGTGATAGTTCATGGGCTATTAGAGCAGAAGGATGCTCAAGATGGCCACTATCTGCAGAATCTTGCATGGTTCTGAAGTTCTAGCATGCAAGTCTGTTTGCGCCTTAGGAGGCTGGTGTGTGCCTTTGTATCTTTGTTTTCGTTTGACCGCATCAGAAGATGCTCGTTGGCCGTGGCTAGCCAACCGAGTAGATGGAGATGAGCTTTTGTTAGGCCACCTTTTCTAGGCCCCTCTCTGTATGGAGTAAGCAGTGCTCTCCTTAAAAAAGGCTGCTTGGTCATTCAGGATGCTGCCAAACAAGTCTGTCATCTCCCGGTCAGGCTCAAGCGACCAAGGTCCTGAACCGCCTGCATGCAGGGTTGGGTCTGCAGCTTCCAGTGCATCTTTCACCTGCTGTTTCGTCCGTCACCTATCACTACAGGACCTGGGGGGGGGGGTCGGATGTATCCTTCAAGCCTATGCAGTGGATTTTTCTGGTGGAGTGCAGCATGCACAGAACTGGCCTCACCCTTTAAACCAGAGGTTCGTCTGCCAGGGCCAAGCAAGCAAGGACGTTGGTAGCGAGATCCTCAGGTCATAGGTTTGATTAGTGTTTCCTTCTCTTAGATGGTTTACCTTTCAGGGTTAGACGAGCACCATCTGCCCGGGTTTGGGATTGGAATTTTCCTTCTCCTAGGATGGTTGCCATAAGGCTAAAGAGCCCATCCTGCCCTTTGACGTTCTTGGTCAGACCCTTTAGTTGTGACCTGTCTGGCATGGGAGGCCCTACCAGTGGCTATTTATGCCACCGCCAGCATAGCTCACAGCTTCATTAGGGTACACAAGCCTCTCCCTATGACAAGGGAGTGTCAATGGAGAGGCACAACTAAGGCTATAATAATAATAGTAATAATATAATTGGTTGGGAGGGAGGGAGGGGGAGGAGACCCCTCTTTGGGGGTCATGGCTGGGGAGTATTGGGAGCTCCCCTTCTCACACACACACCCAACAACGCACTCAGGTGCCTCTTGGGACCCAGAGAAGGGAGCCGTGGTGGTGGTGGGTTATTTCCGAGAAAGGAAGGAGGGCTCTACTTTGATCAGGAGCCCAGGAGGGGTGCTATTGCTGACTCCCACTAGTTATGGCCTGAAATGGGTCTCCCAGTGCCCCCCCCGCTAGCGAGGAGGCAGCGGAAGAGGAAGATTAAGATAGCAGGAGGTGCAGCATTAACAGCTGTGACCATGAGTCCTTTGGAGAGCAAAGGGAAGGGAAAGAGGAATGAAGAAGATGGCCTGGATTCAGGACAAAAATGACAACCACAGAATGGTGGCTGCTGATGGCCATCGAAGTGGGAAACTAAGATTCTGGCCCTGTTCCTCCAAGGAGGTTCTTAAGCTCTGGTCATCAGAAAAGCCATCTGCTGAGGCATGGTTCCTGAAAAAATGAGATTAATGAGATTTCAGTGAATATAAAATGCAGGATAATATGATAATTATGAAAATAAATGTTTTACAATTATATAGAGTATTAAAATTGAATGTAAAAGATATAATAGCATACTGTACTGTTCTTGTTTTCAATGGATCTGCTTTTAAATTTCTTTACAGTCTGTTGATACTAGTACTCAGGTGAAAAAACTTCTCAAACTGCCTCTTCTTCCAGGAAGAGACTTGTTTGCTATTGGGAGGCCTCCACAAAGTTCTCCTTCCTTGTGTGAAAGTGTGCGCCTTCAAGTTGCCCGTCAACTTATGGTGACCCCATGAGTTTCATAGGGTTTTATTAGTCAAGTAATCCTCAGAGGTGGTCTTGTACCTTCCTCTGAAATATAGTCCACATCACCTAGTATTTGTTGGCAGTCTCTCATTCAAGTACTAACCAGGCCTGATCCTGCTTAACTCATTCAGGACCTGGTGGCTCTAGGGTACCTGTACCAGGATAATTAACACAAAAATATACATTGATGGTGCTCTAAATACCTGATATCAGTAATAATACAACAGTGTATTGGTTTTACAAGGCGTGGGAGCACAGCATCTTAGGGACATCTTTGCCCTGAGACTGATGGAGTTGAGTTTTCTTTTCATTTTATTTTTATTCCAAAATTATCTTGTTATTCCAACACACTAAATTACCAACAACAATGCTGTGACTACAGGCTGTACAACAGTTAGGTATAACTACAAAGTAGTAGTAGGTTTTCACCTTTATTTCTCCATGTGTCTGTTACAGTTCTTCTTTTAAAATACACACACAAACATACATATAGATCCATGATAAGACTTCAATCATAGGTCAAAGCAGGCTGTTCGAGGACTTCAGATGTTCTTTTCTGTGGGCTCCATGGAATTGCTTGTGTTCCGGCATATACATTAATGTTATACCAGGAATTAGCACAAGTGTCATACTACATTCTACCTTTTTGAGCTCTTATTTCGTATGTCACTTTTTCAAGTAGAGCTTATGAGCTGCTGAGCTTTTTCCTGACATGTTTGTGGGTAAACATCTCATAGTATCCAAGTCCAACCCCTTCCTCAAAGACCTGTGCCAAATTCTATGTCTTGAAACCTCACTTCTGTTTCAGGTCAAGAATCTCTTGGTAGAAGTTCATTCTGAATTCCCTGTGTCTGAGAAGTCTCCATTGGACCCCAGGCAATGAAGTTCGCAATGGAGGGCGATCCAGAAGGAGTGGAACAAGGTAAGAACAAGCACTCTCTATCCAGAATCCTGTCTTTGCTGGTGTGAGCTTTGCATGCAGCCCTATTACAGGGTTTTCTTGGCAAGATTTGTTCAGAGGAGGTTTGCCCTTGCCTTTCTCTGAGGCTGAGATCACGCCATTAGCCCAAGGTCACCCAGGAGTTTCCATGGCTGAGTTGAAATTTGAACCTTACATTCCAGAGATATAGTCTATTACAGCACACTGGAAAGAAATTCCCCAATGGATGCTGTTGGACTTTTGATCTAATGTGGAACATCCATGTTCAGCTCAAGATTGTAGGAGTGGAGTTGTGCATGCAGGGTCACTAGGCTGCCAAGTACACCTATAAGTGTGCATGTTGTTGCAGGAAACAAAACCCTGCCATTCTACTTAGCCTTGAGGTTAGGCATTAAAGATCATTCTCAAAGCTCCTTTCTTATTTTAAAAAAAAGGCAGTTCCCTTCAATTGTGCTAGTTTTGAGGTTCAAAGGGTTCCTAATCAGAAAAGGAAAGATGGCAAGAGAGGGAGGGAGGGAGCCTGGAAATCTAAAAAGGGCTCAGCCACAAAATTAAGCATTAAAGATCAGCCCCAAGATGGAGGCTTAGTGTGCTGGGATGGCTGGGCAGAGATCATCTGATTCCTCTCAACCCCTGTTGACATGAAGGGGGGTATGGTGGCTCTCTAGGATGCAACCCCAACCACCACCATAAGGTAAGGATGATCAAAAGGAGGCTCCTGGAAGTGGGTCACATTACTCCTCCCAATGCTTGCTGGTTGCTGCTCCTCCATCTTTGACCACAGGTACACAGGGCTGTAGCTTGGAGGGAGCCCCTCGGTTCACAAAATAGGTTTAAAATTAAAAAGAAGGAATCTCAATATGTAATAATACGTTATTGTTATAAAAATTTATAATATATATAATTAGTATATAAAATTTATTATATTATAGTAATAAAGTTGTTAGTTATTATTATTAAAACATTCATTATTGAATTGTTTATTTTATAGTATATAACACAGGAGACATTGTGTCATGAAACCTGATTTAGTCTGAAACACAGGTAAAATAGCAAAAGAGTTGAAACATGTCTAGCTTCTGTTTAATTAAAGAACCAAATGAGATCCTGGGCCATCTTTTTTTCTTCAACAAATTATTTTTCTCCTTCTCCTATACTGCTATTTATAATCTTGGCTGTGTAGTTAATTTGAATAATTGATTATTTGAATGTTGTATTATATTTGCTTTATATCTTTACATATATACTGTATGTATACAGTTAGCCCTCTTTATCCGCAGATTCTTTATCCACAGATTCAAGCATCCATGGCTCTAAAATATTCCGGAAAAGTATAATAATAAGACTCTAGTTGCAAATGTTTCATCCTCGGCTACTGCGCTTGGCTGTGTTGCGTTCCGCTGCTCCCTGCTCTGCCGACGGAAGTGAGGGCAAAAATCCCGGCTTAACCGGAAGTCCCAGAACTAGACGCTTTGTGATGGACTTCTGTTGTTTTGGCCTACAGACCTCCGGCACAGAGTCTCTAATGGGGGAGGATGAAACATTTGCTGCTCTTGAGGATGAAACAAGTCGCAAATGTTTCATAGAATCATTGTATCATAGAGTTGGAAGAGACCACAAGGGCCATCCAGTCCAACCCCCTGCCATGCAGGAACTCCCAATCAAAGCATCCCTGACAGATGGCCATCCAGCCTCTGCTTAAAGACCTCTAAGGAAGGAGACTCCACCACCTTCCGAGGGAGTGTGTTCCACTGTCGAACAGCCCTTACTGTCAGGAAGTTCCTCCTAATGTTGAGGTGGAATCCCTTTTCCTGCAATTTATATCCATTGTTCCGCGTCCTAGTCTCTGGAGCAGCAGAAAACAAGCTTGTTCCCTCCTCAATATGACAGCCCTTCAAATATTTAAACAAGGCTATCATATCACTTCTTAACCTTCTCCTCTCCAGGCTCAACATCCCCAGCTCCCTAAGGCATTCCTCATGGGGCATGGTTTCCAGACCCTTCACCATCTTAGTTGCCCTCCTTGGATATGCTCCAGTTTCTCCACATCCTTTTTGAATTGTGGTGCCCAGAACTGGACACAGTATTCCAGGTGGGGCCTGACCAAAGCAGAATAGGATGGCACTATTACTTCCCTTGATCTAGACACTATACTTCTATTGATGCAGCCTAAAATTGCATTGGCCGTTTTAGCTGCCACATCGCACCGTTGACGTATGTTCAGCTTATGGTCTACTTGGACTCCTAGATCCCTTTCACACGTAGTTTTATTCAGCCAGGTGTCCCACATTTTATATCTGTGCATTTAATTTTTCCTCCCTAAGTACAGAACCTTACATTTCTCTGCGTTGAATTTCATTTTGTTAGCATTGGCCCAGCTTTCTAGTCTATTCATCCTCCCCTATTAGACATTCTGTGCCGAAGGTCTGTAGGTCAAAACAACAGAAGTCCATCACAGAGCGTCCAGTTCTGGGACTTCCGGTTAAATCGGGATTTTTGCCCTCACTTCCATCGGCAGAGCAAGGAACAGCGGAACGCAGCAGGGGACGCAACTCTGGGGGTCCTGTCATTACCAGTAACCTACAGTTAGCCACAGCAACCATTATCTACTGTTCTTGGGTGTCATGGATTTCTAATTCATCATCAGGGCTGAAGAGTGGGGTATAAATAAATAATATTTATTATTATTATTACTGAGATACGTGATTTAAACTATAATTATATAAACTTTAAAAATAAGTGATTTATACTATAAATATCGCGAAATAATGTTTTTTCCTCAAAGTGATGCACCACCCAAGTTATGCTCAGTTTTTTGGCAAAGTTTGACACACCAAGCTCAAAAGGTTGTCCATCACTGATCTAGACACTATACTTGTATTGATACAGCCTAGAATCATATTGCTTTTTTTAGCTGTTGCATCACACTGTTGACTCATGTTAAATTTGTGCTCTACTAGGACTCTTAGATCCTTTTCACATGTACAGTTATCAAACCTTACATTTCTCTGTATACCTTATATTTCTCCCTATTGAACTTCATTATGTTAGTTTTGGCCTAGCTTTCTAATCTATTAAGGTCATTTTGAATTTTGATCCTGCCTGGGCTATTAGCTTCTCCTCCTTTTGGTGTCACTGCAAATTTGATAAACATACCTTCTAAGACTCAATTTGATCATCTTATCTTCCAGAGAGAGTTCAGTTGTAATCTGTTCAAGGACCCATTTGTTTGTCTTTTTGGCTGTCCACTTTAATTGTCATAGCAACATCCTGTGGGATCTTGGCATTTCCCAACTTCCCCTTGTGTAGAAGGCCTCTCCCTGGCCCTAAAATGACTCAGAGAGGGCCAAACAGTGACAAAAATTCCTCCACTTAATCAATAATTGGAATGTTTACCCTCTGAGTATTTGTTTGTGGGAGAGGGCCTGAGAAAATAGGCAAGAAAGGGGGAAAATGAACTATGGATCATATAATTTATATTATGTAAATACTACTTTTCTAAGCTTATAAAAAGAGGGCCCATCAGTGACAAAACTACCCTAAGCGATGTTGGGGAATTTTAAGGAACAAAACATTTTTCTTTCTTTTGTTTTTTCAGGTTGTATAATGGGAAATACTCTCTGATATCCAAATGGGGTGTCCAGTGTGATCCCCTAATCTCCAAGAGTTGTCCATCTGTCTTAGGGCTGTTTAAGGCTCCTCTCTGGAGCCTTACCCTCACCAAAACTGGGATACAACCCCCAGTCCCCTTCCTCAGCTTTCCTATTGATTTATTTGTATACTTATTATCTTACCTTTCTCACCAAAGGGGTCTCAAAGGATCTCTTTACTGGATCACATTTTTCCTGTGTGTTGTGAGAGTGAGTGAGTGAATGAGTAACACAGAGAGAACAAATGTGTAAAATAAAATGGCAGGGAATAGTTGCTGAAGGTGCAATTCTGAAACAGTGAAGATGGGCTTGAGAGCAGGTGGAAAAGTTGAAAAGTGGGGGGGGGGGGGATGGCATGTGGGAGTGAGGAAGGGAGAGCAAGAGCAAAACTTGCCTAACTTAATTGTTGTTTTCAGAGGCCCTTCCTCTCTTAATGCTGAGATTGTCATGTCTGTCCTTGTCTTTTTTTTTATAGAAGAACTTGTAATTCATCAGAGAATCCTCACAGTAGAGAAACCATACCATTGTGAACTGTGTGGGACATGTTTTTCTCGCAAGTCACATGTTAAAACACACCAGAGAGTTCACACAGGAGAGAAACCATACAGATGCCAAGAGTGTTGGAAATGTTTTGGTGACACATCACAGCTAGTGAGGCATCAGAGAGTTCACACAGGAGAAAAACCGTACAAATGCCAGCAGTGTGGAAGATGTTTTGCTTGGAAGTCAGACCTTGTGATACATCAGAAAGTTCACACAGAAGAGAAACCATACAAATGCATACAATGTGGGAAATGCTTTGCTCACAAGTCAGCCCTTGTGAGTCATTATAGAGTCCACACAGGAGAGAAGCCATACAAATGCCAGCTGTGTGGAAAATGTTTTACTCAAAAGTCTCACCTTGTGAAGCATGAGAGAATCCACACTGGAGAGAAACCATACAAATGCCAGCACTGTGAGAAATATTTTGCTGACACGCCACAACTAGTGACTCATGAGAGAGTCCACACTGGAGAGAAACCATACAAATGCCAGTACTGTGGGAAATGTTTTACTCAGAGTTCTCACGTTGTGAGTCATGAGAGAGTCCACACAGGAGAGAAACCATTTAAATGCCAGCCATGTGGAAAATGTTTTGCTCACTTGTCACTCCTTCAAACACACCTGAGAATCCACACAGGAGAGGAACCATACAAATGCCAGCAACGTGGAAAACGTTTTGCTCAGAAACATACTTTTTTTGGTATGAGAGAGTCCACACAGGAGAGAAATCATTCAAATGCCAGCAGTATGGCAAGTGGTACTTCAGGCAGCAACCTTACACACCACAATAGCATCCGTACTGGAGAGGAACCATACGAATGCTAGTACTGCTGGGGATATTTTTATTAGAATTCACATCTTTTGAGACATAAAGTCCACACTAAAAAAGTGTAAAAATGTGAGCACTGGAAAATGGTTTTTTCCCCTTTGGATAGGCAGCCTTCATACATCTAGCTTGTGTATTGTAAAGCTCTGTCATAATCTTTAAAACATGCTATTTCTGCTACAGAGTTTATTATAATAAACCTTTGAATTATTTGCAGCATTATGTATTCTTCATTACTTACTGCCAGTTATGAAGCATCAATATTTGGATTAATAAGGTGTTAATGCAAAAGCATTTAAAATCTTAAATTAATTTTGAACAATTTATAAAGTTACAGATTAAAAATATTAAAATGTATTAAAAACTATATACAAACCTTGACGTCTGAATTGCACAGCTGTTAAAATTTCATCCCTCATTTTGCTTAGTATTCAGCTCTTGAAATATTAGAAGGTCCACAGTGAAGAGAAAGTGGAAGTGTGGAATATTCTTTGTTAGGAGAGAGAGTATACCTAGATTCTGTCTTGTAAAATTATTAGAACCCCCTTTGATGCTATCTTTGCTTCAAAGCACATGATTTTAAGGCATCTTGTACTTAGATCTCCATTCAATAAAGCTTTGAATTATTTGGCTGTCCATCCAAAGAGTATGAAAGATGGCATCATTTATGGAGAATCAGTATTTTTATTAATGGGGTTACAGAGCAAGGGCCATAGGATCCCCACTCCTGGCGTAACACTTGGCCCAGTTTATTGCAGATATTTGACATAACGGTTAAAGCCAGACTGGGAGGTTTTGGGGGTTCCTCTCCCTCAAACAATAACTGTCCCAAGCTGTAGCCAATAACAGCTGTTCCAAGGAAGCCTAGCGGAAGCAGATGAAAGTTTGGGCTTGACACCCAAGAACGATCCTTGAAGGTTTACACCTGTCCAGGAAGGGATGGAGTCTGGGAGGGAGCTTGAGTGCTAGGGCCTTAAAACAGCTTTTGGAAGACGTTATAGGAGCACATTTTGAACTTTTCCTTCTCCTATGTGCTTTACTGTGCTCTTCTTGTGGGCTTGAAGGCAATACTAAGTAAGTGCAAGGTGTTAAAACATTAAGCTCATTAAGGAGGCGCAATAGAGTTAAACTGAACATCATAACTATGATGGGATGCTTTGGGGAAAGAACTCCAGACTCTTAGGCTTTTCTTGACTGCTTTTAATTTCTCAGTCAGAATGGGTTTGTTGTCGAATGAATCATATACTTGGGGGTTTACAAAAAAGAGTCATCTTAAAGACTAAAAGAGGTAAAAATCCCTCTGCTTCCTGTGCAGAAGTCTGCACAAATGGAGGAGTAACTGTATATAGCATTTCTGGAGACCAAAGCCAAACTTGGTTTACTTTAAACCATAAAACAAAAACAAAAAAATCTTCATACCACCTAAGGAGTGTCTAAGCGGTTTACAACTGTAAGCTACTTGCCCCCAACAATCTGGGTACTCATTTTAGTGACCTCAGAAGGATGCAAGCCTGAGTCGAGCTTGGGTCGTTTTGCTGGTCTTAAACTCGCAACCTTATTGTTTTGAGTGAGTGACTTCAGTACAGGCATTTAACCACTGTGCCACCAGGGCTCCTTGCACCACCAGGGCTCCTTCATAAACACCTGGGCAACTTCAACAGGAAAAAAGAAACCCTTAAAGTAAACAAAGTTTGGCTACCAGTCCTGAAAAGTACCAAAATCAAAAACCACAACTTGCAAAGGAAAGCCACTCAGGGAGAAGAGGGGTTTCCCAACAGACAATAGATCATTAATGAAATAATACACCCTGAGGGCAATACACAGATTAACATGTAAATTGCTTCCTCTCAAGCATATATACCCCCCTCTTCCATGCCAGCATTCTCTGAACCATAGCTGCTGCAGAAATAAAATCTTCTAGAACATGGCCTCATAGCTCGAAGAACCCACAAAAAACAAAACAAACATTTTGCTTTGTGTGTGTGTGCTTCCTGATGCATGGAAATTGAATACACACACACACAAAGCATTAAACCAGAGACACATTTTCCATTTGGCCGCTCCTACTGAAAAGGAGGAAGAGGCTTCCATTTAATTTAGGGGCATTTATTCCTTTATTTCCTTGGGCACCTCTCCTTCCCACTGAGGTGGGCAAAAAATTACCAAAATAAATTAAGTAGAAAAATAGCCAATATGTTTACTAGCTAAAATGCCTGGACATGAGATAAGGGTAAAGGATTGTTTTTGTGATAGATAACAGAACGGGTCTTGGAGATCTCTTAATGGCTCCTCCTGATATCTTGGACCTGTTTGTTGCTCCAGAGCGGTGCCTGGATGTCTGCAATTATCCAAAATAAGGAATGCTGGAATACCATGCTGGGACACAGTGAGTGAAAACGGTCCTGATAATAAGGGGATTGATGGTGATGCCCATGTGGGGCTTCAAAATGTATATATTTTTGTAACCAATGATTGCACGAGGAGTTCTATGTTTAATTCTATGTAACCATCAGTATATAGCTTAGAAGTTCTTTGTCTGAATCCCTATAAAAGGGTATGTCACTTATGGATCAGGTTTTTGGAAAATATTCCTCTGAAGCCAACTGGCTAATAAAAATGGCTGAACTTTCATTCACTTCCAGGCTCCCTGGTTTGTTTTGCTGGAATATCTCCAATACCCACACCTTCCCGGTTTACACTGGAGCACGAAAACCCTTGAGCAAGTCACACTCTCTCAGCCTCAGAGAGTGGCCATGGCAATACACCCACCAAAACAAAAGCTTGCCAAGAAAACCCTGTGATCAGTTCACCTGAGGGTCACCGTAATTCAAAAAGGACTCAAGAGGAGCCACAGCAACAATAACAACAACAAAGACAACAACCACATTTTCCATTTGAGGACAATAAAAATCAGACTAGGGCTATGAAAGAAAAGGTTTGAGGAAAGTGGGGAGGGAAGTCACTTGTAGTTTTATTTATTTTATTCATTTATGTATTATGTATTTCTGTGGTCTTCCCCTCCTTTGCCTGGGATCCATCCATTCATCCTTCCTTCCTTTCCTGGGGCAAAGGAGGGCTTTGGAGAAAAGAAAGCAAGAGGCACCTTCTGCCCCCCCCCCCCCCTTTCAGTCCTCCACTTGTAACCTTTATTTATTTATTTATTTATTTCACTGGGCATTTTATTTATTTTTGTAGTTATTTCTGTGGGCTCCCTCCCTCCTTTGCCTGGGATTTCTTTCTTTCTTTCTCTTTCTTTCTTTCTTTCTTTCTTTTCTGGGGGAAAAGGAGGGCTTTGGAGGAAGAAAAGAAAGCAAGAGGCACCTTCTACTCCCCCCCCCCTTTCAGTCCTCCATTTGTAAAAAAATTATTTCAGTGGGCATTTTATTCCTATCTGTGGGATCCCCACCCCATGCACTCCTTGGCCTGGATCAATTCAACACTCTCTTTCTTTTCCCTTGGTCAAGAAGAGCTTTGAAGAAAAGAAAGAGGCACCCCCTCCAAAGTCCTCCAACCATTGAGTCCTGCTTCCTAAAGAGGCAGGAACAGTGCTAATGAGGGGGGAGGAGAGCAGAGAGGCACACTGTCTGATCTCATTTCTGGTGGAAGAGGAAGAGGAGGACTGCTCTGAATTTCCATCCTTGGTAGGAAAAGGAGAGGAGGAAGGTAAAGGGTTTGGGGGATGCCATATTGTCTTCTACTGGGAAGGAAGGAAGGAGCTTTTGGGGTCATCATGGCTGGGGGTCACTTCTGTGGGGAGAGGGCCTTGGTAGGGGGGGGGTCATTGGGATATTCATATTCATTGAATAGTTTTGGGGGAGAAGGAAAGAAGTCCCCTTCTTTCCCCCCAAAAGGCTCCTCCTTTCCCCATTGGAGAGTCTCAGAGCTCCCCCAGATATTTCAGGTGCTGTCTGGGGGGGGCCTTTGGGCCTGGCTTTGGGAGGGGGGGGTCTTTCCTAGGAGACATAGAAGGGCTTGGGGGGGGGCAAGAGGGGGCCACAAAGGGCAGGGAAGGCAGTTTAAAATGGAGGGAGAGAAAAAGGAGGAGAGAAGGAGGAAGGATTATGGGGAGGGGGAGACACCCTTCCCCCCAGGCTCCATATTCCTGGAGGGGGGGGAAGGGGGCAGAGGGGGGCCTTTTAATTCTCTTTGGGGGAGAAGAAGGGGAGAGGCTCATGGAGGGAGCCAGGCTCCAAGATTTTGGGGGGGGAGGGCTTGTGTGAGGCCTCAGGTGGGGGTCAGGGAAGGTGGAGTGGGGGGAGGTGTAATAATAATAATAATAATAATAATAATTTATTTTTAGCCCTCCTCTCCATCAGGATTACGTGGGGGAGGTGTTTTCATCATCATCATTATAATTAATTATATAATATAATATAATAATAATAATTTATTTTTATCCCATCTCTCCATCAGGATCACGTGGGGGAGGTGTTTTCATCATCATCATTATAATTAATTATATAATATAATATAATAATAATAATTTATTTTTATCCCACCTCTCCATCAGGATTACGTGGGGGAGGTGTTTTCATCATCATCATTATAATTATTTATATAATATAATCAATTAATTTTTGTCCCACCTCTCCATCAGGATTGAGGCAGTTTACAAAACAGAAAATGCACACAATACAAAGCAATCCCAATTTCCCCCTCATCTCCCCCTCCCCTTAACACATAATAATCCCTACATAACAAAAATAAAAGCATTTCAAACATAATGACCATTAAAATAATCAAAGACAGAAAGATGGGGGGGGGGTAGCTTACAACCTAAAAAAACAACACCAACATACTGTTAAAAACATACAAAAATAGTATGTTAAAACAGAATTAAATTGCTACAATAATGAAAACAAATTCAGCGCTAACATCAGGTTTTAAAAGATTTAAATGCTTAAAATACATTAAAACAATATAGCAACACCCTGTCACATGCCTGAAAAACTTTTCTGTTTTAAAAGCCTGTTTAAACAAGTTACAAGTTACAAGTTATCCTGCTGGCGGAAGGATAACAAGGAAGGGCCCATTCTGGGAGCTCCAGAGTCATGGAAAAGGCCCTGTCTCATGTCCCTATCAACCGTCCTTGGGATGGTGGTGGGATGGAGAGAACACTTAATAATAATAATCATAACAACAACAATTTTTATTTGTATTTCCCGCATCTCCCAAGGATCGAAGCAGGATTGCATCATTAAAAATACAATACAATACAAAATATGAACTATAAAATACTAACACTGAATCAAACATTCCTATTAGTGCCTTAAAATAAACAAGCAGCTGTAGTCTTATGATCATCGTCAATCATAGTCTCTTTCCCCCCCCCCCAAAAAAAAACGGGGTTGAAACTGACTTTCCTCCTATTTTGCCTTCCAGGAAGGCGGCAGCTCTCTCTCTCTCTCCCTAATAATCTCCAAAGACACACATCCAGGCCTGGGCTGAAGGTAAGAGAAAGGGAGCCAGCCAATTCAAATGAACTCCAATGGACTGTACAACAGTTTTGTGGGGAGAGGGAAGGAAGTCTTTTTGCTTGGAGTCCTGGAAAGGAGGGAGGGGGGATGGATGGATGGATGGATCTGAGGCATTGTGGATGGAGCAAAGAGCAAATTGAAAATGCAGAGCCCAAGAAGAGAGCCAGCAAGATTGATGGAGAGGGAAGGGAACCCAAAGGTCCTTCTGTGGGGATAAACTCACTGGCCAAACCATTTCTCCAGTAGTTCTTTGTGGGTTTTTTGGGCTCTGTGGCCATGTTCCAGAAACGTTTATTCTTGACATTTCGGTGGGATCTCTAGCTGGCATCATCAGAGAATGTTGGTATGTAAGAGAGTGGTGATTTACATGTTAATCTGTGTATTGTTCTGTTGTCGAAAGCAGACACAAATCCTCCTTGCATATCCTCCCACCCTAAGACCTTGCCATTCAACAACAGAACAAGACACAGATTAACATTTAAATCACTCCTCCCAACCTAGTGTCACACCATTTATATACCCCACTCACTTCCATGCCAACATTCTCTGAAGATGCCAGCCACAGGCATAAAATTCTGTCTTTAGTTACCTCACAGCCTGAGACAGAGGGGAAATCCTTCATTCTGAATAATTGTGGAATAGAGAGAAGGGAAGGGTGTGTGTGTGAAAATGACCTCCCTCCTATTTTGCCTCCCAGGAAGATGGTAACTATCCCTTTCCCTAATAATTTTTCAACCCCAATCTTTACCTGAGATCCTTAGAGGTTTGAAGGGAGAAATTTAGCTTTTCTTTTCCTCTGAGCAGCAACCAAAAATGTTAATGTAGGGGAAAGCCTCTGATCACATTTCTGGTGGTGGGGGAAGAATGGTCTTTCTGAATTTCCTTGGCAGGGGAAGGAAGGGGTTTTGGGGAGAAGGAAGGTAAGGGGGGCTATAGGGACCCTAACTTTGACTTATGTGTGGGAAGGATGGAGAGGAAAGATGTTTTGGAGTCACGGGGTCGCTTTTTGCTGGGAGGATGTCTTTCCTGAAGGAAGTGGAGGGCAGGGAGGCCAGGACCACCACAAATGGAAGGGAGTGCAATTTGAGTGCAGGATCTTAGGTAAAAATTGGAGTTGGGAGTGGGAGATTATTGGGGAAAAGGATAGGTACCATCTTCCTGGAAGGCAAAATAGGAGGAAGATCAGTTTCCTTCCATCCCCTCCTTTTAAAACTACACTCCTTCTGGGGCCCCATTGTCTCCTGAGGGAGAAATTCCACAGCCTGGAAGCTAACATTCCCTCTTCTACCCAACCATGAAAGGTTCAGAGAGGCAAGAAATGGGGATGGAGGAGGGTGAAGGAGACCCCCATACTCCATATTCCTAGAAAAAGGGAGGCAGTGGGGAGCCCTTTAGTTTTTTTGCAGTGGGGAGGCGGGGAGAAGAACCGATCTGGTCTTTTCAAGGCACAAAATGGAGCTGCAAAAAGTGGCTCCTCTTTGCACCCTGGAAAGGGTGCGATAGCTGTGGCACCATGGTTTTAAGGCATTCCTCCAGCGCGGCGGAGTCTGGATGAAGCACCAGAGGAGCACTGTGATGCTGCATGCCATCACTGCATCCTGGGGGCAGAGCTGGGGTGTGTGTAGACGCTACGCCCCAACTCCACCCCCAGGCCACCCCAAACTGCTGGTCTGCACAGTCCCTAAGTCTAAAGCAGTGAACCTCAGTAGAATGTAAAGCAACTTTGAAAGGACAGGGAAAGAAGTCTTTTGCCTGGAGTCTGGGGAGGAGGGAGGAAGGATGGATCTAGGAGATTGTGGAGGGAGCAAAGAGCAAACTGAGCATGGAAAGAGCCCAAGGAGGCAAAGCTAAGAATGGAGCCACAAGGAGAGATGAGGGAACCTAAGGCTCCTCCTGTGATGATAAACCCACTGGGCAAACAACCCCTCACTTGTGAAGTAATGTTCTTGGACATTTCCTAACTATTGGGATGCAGATGTAGAAATGGGTTGCCAGGCCATGCCCCCTGGGTCACACTGTGCCAGACTTGAGCTTGTCTGAAGCTGTTTTTTTAAATATAAAACTTTTTGCCTGGTTTGAATCTTGTATGGTTATAATAAGTGCATATGCCTTGGTCTCCACATCCTTCTGGAACCACATTGTCTCCTGAGGGAGGGAGTTCCAAGTCTGGAAGCTCACATTTCCTCTTCACAACCATGAAAGCAACAGGAGCTTTTTCTCTCTAGCAATCCTAGAGAAGGGGCTTCATTTCTCCATACTTCCTGGATCTGGATTTTTGCTTCTTCAGCTAAACTGGCTTCAGAGACTTGAATGGGTGTCCTTCCTCACTAGTGCTCCTCCACATTCAGGACCAGACTCACCCTTTGAAATATCCTCAGCAAGAGGTGCAATACAGAGGGGTTATGTTTGTATGTGCCTTCACATTGCCTATTGATTGAATTTCATATGGGTTTCTTAGGCAAGGAGTAGTTTTACTAGTTCCTTTCTCTGAAATACAGCATCTGGTACTCATTGGAGGTCTCCCATCAAATTACTAGCCAGAGCTGAGCATGCATAGCTTCTAAGACCAGACAGGATCTGTGCCTGTAGGGTATTTAGCCCCCTGACACATGAGCATTCATAGAATCACAGAGTTGGAAGAGACCACAAGGGCCATCCAGTCCAACCCCCTGCCATGCAGGAACTCCCAATCAAAGCATACCCAAAGGATGGCCATCCAGCCTCTGCTTAAAAACCTCCAAGGAAGGAGACTCCACCACCCTCCAAGGGAGTGTGTTCCACTGTCGAACAGCCCTTACTGTCAGGAAGTTCCTCTTAATGTTGAGGTGGAATCTCTTTTCCTGGAGCTTGCATCCATTGTTCCTGTTCTCTGGAGCAGCAGAAAACAAGCTTACTCCCTCCTCAATGTGACATCCCTTCAAGTATTTAAACAGGGCTATCATATCACCTCTTAACCTTCTTTTCTCCAGGCTAAACATCCCCAGCTCCCTAAGTCGCTCCCTAGGGCACAGTTTCCAGACCCTTCACCAACTTAGTTGCTCTACTTTGGACACGCTCCAGTTTCTCCATATCCTTTTTGAATTGTGGTGCCCAGAACTGGACACAGTATTCCAGGTGGGGCCTGACCCAAGCAGAATGCACTATTACTTCCCTTGATCTAGACTCTACTATTGATGCAGCCTAAAATTGCATTGGCCTTTTTAGCTGCCGCATCGCACTGTTGACT
This sequence comes from Urosaurus nigricauda, assembly GCA_034509955.1. Classification (NCBI taxonomy): domain Eukaryota; kingdom Metazoa; phylum Chordata; class Lepidosauria; order Squamata; family Phrynosomatidae; genus Urosaurus; species Urosaurus nigricauda. The sequence continues at coordinate 334,849,353 of JAOEGL010000002.1, forward strand.
CATGTTCAACTTGTGGTCTACTTGGACTTCTAGATCCCTTTCAGGTGTCTCATTCAGCCAGGTGTCCCCCATCAAATATCTGTTCATTTCATTTTTCCGCCCTAAGTGCAGAACTTTACACTTCTCTGTGTTGAGTTTCATTTTGTTAGCTTTGGCCCGGCTTTCTAGTCTATTCAGGTCATTTTGAATTTTGATCCTGTCCTCTGGGGTATTAGCTACTCTTCCTAATTTGGTGTCGTCTGCAAATTTGATAACTAGGCCCTCAATACTTTCATCCAAGTCATTAATAAAGATATTGAATAGCACTGGGCCCAGGACAGAGCCCTGTGGGACCTCACTGGCCACTTCTCTCCAGGATGAAAAGGAACAATTTTTGAGCACCCTTTGGGTGCAGCCCGTCAACCAGTTACAAATCCATGTAACGGTTACCTTGTCTAGTCCACATTTTGCAAGGTTGTTTGCAAGAATGTTATGGGGAACCTTGTCAAAGGCCTTACTGAAATCAAGATATACTATATCCACAGCATTCCCCTCTTCTACAAAGCTGGCAATTTTATCAAAAAAAGAGATCAGCTTTGTCTGGCATGACTTGTTTCTCTGAAACCCATGTTGGCTTTTTGTGATTATGGAATTATCTTCTAGATATTAACAGACTCTCTGTTTAATGATCTACTCCAGAATCTTTCCTGGAATTGATGTCAGACTAACTGGGCGATAATTGTTGGGATCCTCTTTTTCCCCCTTTTTGAAGATGGGGACAACGTTTGCCCTCCTCCAGTCTGCTTCTCCTGTTCTCCAGGAGTTCTCAAAGATTATTGCCAATGGTTGTGATATTACATTTGCCAGTTCTTTTAATACCCTTGGATGTAGTTCTTCTGATCCTGGAGACTTGTATTCATTTAGATTAACCAGGTGTTCCTGTACCATCTCTTTACTTATTCTGTGCTGAAATTCCCCTATTCTATCTTTTACCCCATTATCCTTAGGTTTAGCACCCTTGCCTTTTCTGAGAAGACTGAAGCAAAGAAGGTGTTGAGTAATTCTGCCTTTTCTCTGTCCCCTGTTAGTATTTTGCCATCTTCACCACACAATGTCCCTATCATTTCCTTCTTCTTTTTGCTGTGGACATATCCAAAAAAGCCCTTTTCATTGTTCTTAACCTCTCTTGCAAGCCTGAGTTCATTCTGCGCTTTAGCTTTTCTGACTTTATCCCTACATGTGCCGGCTTTGGTGATTTCCCCCTTTTTCCGTTTCTTATACATATTCCATTTAAAACTTAGCTCAGTTGTAAGAAATGGGAAAATGGGAAAATCACCAAAGAGGAATTCAGACAAATAGCTTCTTATTACATCTCTTGATTGCTTTTTAAGAGCTATAAAGACGCATCTCTTCTGGCAGGCCTTCCCAGTAAGCCCTTAACTCCTGGCTCTGTTAGTGGGTCAAGCTCTCCCCTCAATTTTTAACATTTCGACCCTTGATAATCATGCATGATGATATGTTGTGAGTATTTTAATATTTTAATTATGTTGTTTTTAACTTTGATGTCAGTTGAATTTAATTTTAATTTTAAGGGGTGGGAGTGAATTTTACCTTGTATTTTTTAATTGTTGTAACCTGCTCCGATTGGTTGACAGAGGAGCGGGCTATAAATAAAATTTTATATTATTATTATTATTATTATTATTATCTCAGTTTCTGATCTCAGGGGTAACAGATAGCCATCATGACTAGCAGTCATTGCTGGCCTTGAACCAGATGTATAGATTTTGGGGTGCAAGGGTAGGATGAATAGAGGACATAAAATACTAACACTACTAAAGGAAAAGAGGGGGGAGAGGAAGTTAAAGGAATTCTCCTAGAATCTAGATCAGAGGTGGGCAACTGTGGGAAATGGGGAAGGCAGTAGACTCCTAGGAGAACTTGGATGGCCACAACTTCCCCACTACACTCCCACCACAAGTAAGTATTATAAGTAAATAAATAAATAAATAAATAAAATGTTGACACCATCACATGTTGAGGCAGCAAATGCTATGTCAAACCACTCTTATCATAAGGAAGTTCTTCTTAATGTTTAGGTGGAATCTTTTTTTTCTGAAGTTTTAATCCATTGCTCCATGTCCTAGTCTCTGGAGCAGCAGAAACATGCTTTCTCCATCCTCAATATGACATTCCTTCAAATATTAAAACATGGTTACTATGTCAACTCCTAAGCATCTCTTCCCTAGGCTAAACATATTCAGCTTCCTAAGCTGCTCCTCATAGGGCATAGTTTCCAGACCTTTTACCATTTTGATTGCCCTCCTCTGGATACACTCCAGCTTTTTTTTGAATTGTGGTGCTTGGAACTGGACATGTTATACCATGTGCAGTTCTCTCAGCAAAGCAGATTACAGTGTGGTAGTACTGCTTCCCTCAGTCTAGATATATATTCTTATTAGCCCTTAGGCTATTTAAAAGCACACAGTAGTGTTTTTTAAACAATAAGTAGTGAGTGGAAGTCACTTCCTGTTTTTAAACATAGCGCCAGCACCTCTGAGCCTAAAATGGCCAGGTGAAAATTCCCCACACATCCTTTAGAGGACATTCAGGAGCAAAAAATAATTAGGAGTCAGGGACCACAAAATGCCCCAGGGGACTACACACATCCTGCAGACTATGCTTTGCCTCCCTCCCCAATACCGGTGTTTCTAGATTCCTCCTCTTCCTACTTTTCACCCTTCTTCTGCAGCAGCAGACTAATATAATTGTTTCTTTGAATAATAACAATGCTAAATACCTTTTTCAGATTATAACAATCTCACATGACTGAGACCATTTCACTGTAACCACAGCAAGAGATGCAACAAACATAAAAACTTGCAATTGGGAGAAACTGGAACCCTTCAAAAGTAGCTGGAAAATTGGGGTAACAGAACCAACCAGGACTGTCCCTGCCAAATCAGGACACTTGGAGGGTATGTGATTCTCACTCAGCTGTTGGCATGACAGTGTTGAATCAGGTGATTGGAGTGCCCTGTGGATGGGTCTTCTGCTATGCCTGATGCAATTCTTGAAATATAAAAAACAAACAACTTTTGCCAGAGGCTTATGCCAGAGTGTGGCTAAACCACTGGGGAAGCACAGTTGGAGCCACAATAGAAGGCTTTAACCCTCAACACCTGGGAATGGGATTGTGGAAATAGGTCTGGTGTGTCCCAAAGTCTGGCAGACCAAGCTGAGACCTGTTCCCATTTCATAGACAGAAGCTGATCTGACTGGTAGTCCAATCTCCCTCTTAAACTGGAGTTGGACCAGCATTTCCTTCGGCACCCTAGCATAGCAGGCTAGTTCTAGGGCAGGGTTGGCCACTTTGGAAAACTACAAGACCACATACGCACTGCAGGAAACCTGTAGAGACCACATTCCCCAAAAAACAAAAACCATATTGGCTCTCAGATGGCACCATCTAAAATGCAGAGGCTTTTTGCTGTGCTTTTATGCCCCCCTGGACCATTTTAGGTCAACTATTTATGACCATTTTGTTTAACAAAAGGAAGTGAGCAAAACTTTCAAAAAAGGGCCATTCCTAGTAGGATTGTTTTTATCTTTTTTTTTTCTTTTGGGGCCCTAAAAATAGCCCCAGTCCCATTCTAGAGGGTGCCGAACCTTCTACTGATCGCCACTAGGAACCACACTGTATCACCAGCAACTGGTCAGGCTAGCCGTTACCCCTTTCTCCTGTGAACTGGCAGAAAATGTTTTCCTCCTTTTATCTTTTGGGATGGTGGCATGTGGGATGCCTGGATATTTGCTAGGAATGCCTGATTCTGCTTACAGTGTACAGGAATAAGCCCAGTTCTTTTCCTAGAAAGTTTTCTCCCAGTTTTCCTTAGGCCTTCCCACAAGGGAAGAGCTTGTTAGTATTCTAATTGTCATTTGAACTGAAGACCAAAATGTGATTGTTAGGACAAGAAAGATGTTTAGGCCATCCTCCCATTTTGAATCAGTGACAGGGGCACCTCTTTGATCTGTTTTCCAAATATTTGGTCAAGCAATATAGAAGGGAAATTGTTTTTGTAACCTTTTCTCTATACATTGAATTGAATAGGACATTCCCTGCCAAAAAATCAACAGTAGGACTAGTTCTGGCCTGATTCTTAACACATTCTCCAACATTTCACAGATGAAAACCATGACATGTGTGGCCAAGCAACATCAGAGGAGGTCCCCCCTTGCTGAATTAATGGAGTGCAAATTATTTTTACACTTTGAAATTCGATCCATATTTATTAGAGTAACCAGAGGACAAAGGAGGACTTTTGTAGAACATGCCCTCCAACTTTTCATAGATGAGGACTCGGAGACATGTGGCCAGGCAATATTTACAGTGTGGTCAAAAGAGCAAATGTTATTGATGAGGGAAAATACACAAGCTAGGAGAGGCTGCAGCAGTTGGCTTTTCCTGGATCATCCTGGGAGAGGCAAGACTCTGCCTCTCCTTTCCTACCCTGCTGCTGAATTAAATAAATGCAAACTATTTTTGCACTTTGAATTCCACTTGCAGTGTAGTGGATAATGGGTGCGGCTAGGACTGCTTACCCAGTCCTCATCATGACAGAGTGAAGGAGACAGCAGACCCAGAAGTCTGATTGAGAACTCAGATTTATTCTGCCAGCAAAAGTCCCCAGTTTCCAAAGACTGAGGCCCAAAATTACACAAAATGATGGGATTTATATTCTTTACACAAAGGATCTCTAAAAATGCTTTCTGTTGGCCAATCTTAACTCTAAACAAATGAATCTCAAGCAATGACCACATGAATACAGTGGTCCCCCGGGTTACGAAGGTAATCCGTTCCGGATTACCTTTCGTAACCTGGAAGTTTTCGTTTCCCGGGGGACCGCATTAGGAGACGGACCGCGCAGCCGATTTAAAGGGGCCGCACGGTTTTTTCCTTCGGATCCCGGGAGATCCTTCGGATCCGGGGGGATATTTTTTGGTCCCGCCAGTTTCGGGTCCCGGGGATTTCGTTCCCCGGGGATTCGTAAACCGGGGGACCACTGTAATTAAAATCCACTTATGTCTCATTAGGCCACCTAACAAGTTACTTTTTCCTGTCAATAGAAAAATGGTATCAGGAGCCTTTGTACACAGTTACACAGTTGCATTTCTACTATCTGATGTTTTGACTTCACTTTGGCATCTCAACTTGGTGTAACAGGACATCTTGTACTCAAAACATTTTCTTGTTTTCTCCTGTTTGTTCAGCATTTCCTGAGGACCTTCACTTGGCCCTATTTTACATGCCAGCTTGGAATTTTCCATCCTCCCACAATTCAACATATTTAAACTTTGGTTCAGCAGCCATTTCTATATGCATATTGTTCACTTAAATATTGATTATAAAAATCTGTCCACTACAGCAGGAACTGAATTAATCTGAGTACAAAAGGAAGGAGGATAGGTGTTGGGCCACCATTCCTTTATATCAGAGAAGGGGTTCTTAGTGACATAGGAGGGGCTAAAAGGATGCTGACCATTTCTCCTAAATCTGTGGAAATAGACAGCATTGCAGTATCACAAGAGGAAAGTGGAACACACCTGTGCATAGTAGAATTAAAGAGGAGACTCACCAGATTAGATTGCAGCACAGATTTCAACATTACAGCTACAAAAAAGCAGCACAAATTTCAACATTACATATTATGGGGAAATGGAGAGTGTTGGAGATGAACCAGTTTGGCTTGATCCATGATCCTCTTCATTTTTTCTCAATCAGGAAAGGATCAGGAAAAGGAGAATTTTATCAAGTCACCTGTGGAGTGGTAAGAAAGCATCTTGTGGAAACAGAGGAGCCTGGAAATCACAGGTGACCAAAAAATAAAGGAAAATCTATCAAGGATAGAAGAACAAATTGCATGCTTGTCTGAGTGCTGATATTTTTCAGCTGTTGACATAGTCAGATCACAAAATAGTAAGAAAAGATAACTGTATTCTGTGAAAAAATACTGAAATACATATTCCATTTAAGCATACACTTCACAGTCTTCATGGAGGACAAATTATACAGTTGCATAGAATATGGAGAGAGCTTCACGCAGTATAGAAATCTGCATTCACATAAAAGAATTCACAAAGAGGACTGGCCATATAAATGCATGGAATGTGGAAAGAGATTCAGTTGGAGTGGATCTCTCACTTCCCATCAGAGAACCCACACAGGGGAGAAACCATATAAATGCATGGAATGTGGAAAGAGCTTCTCTCGTAGTGACAGTTTATATTCACATCAGAGAATCCACACAGGGGAAAAACCATATAAATGCATGGAATGTGGAAAGAGCTTCAGACAGAAAGGAACTCGACGGTCACATCAAAGAATCCACACAGGGGAAAAACCATATAAATGCATGGAATGTGGAAAGAGCTTCAGCCAGAAAGGAAATCTACAGTCACATCAAAGAATCCACACAGGGGAGAAACCATATAAATGCATGGAATGTGGAAAGAGCTTCTGTCGTAATGACATTTTACATGTACATCAGAGAATACATACAGGGGAGAAACCATACAAATGCATGGAATGTGGAAAAAGCTTCAGACACAATGGATATTTCAGTTCCCATCAGAGAACACACACAGGGGAGAAACCATATAAATGCATGGAATGTGGAAGGAGCTTCTCTCATAGTGATGGTTTATATTCACATCAGAGAACCCACAAAAGGGAGAAACCATATAAATGCATGGAATGTGGAAAGAGCTTCAGAGCGAATGGAACTCTACGGTCACATCAAAAAATCCACACAGGGGAGAAACCATACAAATGCATGGAATGTGGAAGAAGCTTCGCTCATAGTGACAGTTTATGTTCACATCAGAGAACACACACAGGGGAGAAACCATATAAATGCATGGAATGTGGAAAGAGCTTCAGAGAGAATGGGGCTCTACGGATACATCGAAGAATCCACACAGGGGAGAAACCATATAAATGCATGGAATGTGGAAAGAGATTCAGTCAGAATGGAAATCTACAGTCGCATCGAAGAAGCCACACAGGAGAGAAACCATATCAATGCATGGAATGTAAAAAGAGCTTCTCTCGTAGTAACATTTTACATGTACATCAGAGAACACATACAGGAGAGAAACCATACAAATGCATGGAATGTGGAAAAAGCTTCAGACACAATGGATATTTCAGTTCCCATCAGAAAACACACACAGGGGAGAAACCATATAAATGCATGGAATGTGGAAGGAGCTTCTCTCGTAGTGACAGTTTACATAAACATCACAGAACCCACACCGGGGAGAAACCATATAAATGCACGGAATGTGGAAAAAGCTTCAGTCAGAGTGGATGTCTCAGTTTGCATCAGAGGACCCATACAAGGGAGAAACCATATAAATTCGTGGAATGTTAAAAGTGCTTCAGTTGGGGGGAAATCTTGATTCAAATCAGAGAACTCATACAGGGAGGGGGAGTCATGTTAATGCATTGAATGAAAAGCAATTCAGTGATAGTATAAAACTAATATTCCACGAAAGAATCCACACAAGGACTAGCCATATAAATGCATGGAATGTAGAAAGACCTTCAGTCACAATGGCTCATATTAAATAAGGATGTGATATAAATTCATTGCTATTCACAAGAGAGATGGGATTTATTTTTGTTTTTTGATCCTTTGGTGCATTCTTTACAAACTGAAATTTGCCAGCTGTTTGCTGTAGGTGTGAGAATTTGCAGATACAGGCAGCTTTCCACTTTCGTGGGTTTAACATGTGGATTTGATTATACAGTGTGCCCTTGTCTTATGCATGGAATCTGTTCCACCTCACCCCCCTGTGTAAGGCAAATTCCAGGTATGCTTGAGCCTCATTGAAATTAATGGGGCTCAGGCATGGCGGCGTGCGCCACTATTTCCTGCTTGTCACGCAGCTTTCAGTGTAAGCTGAAAGCCGCATATAGGGCACCTGCATATGACACAGGCGCACTGTATGTGAGTTTCTCCGTGGTAGGGTTGGGGTTTCCTTCAGGGAAAAAAGCCAAGAGGGTGGGAGCAATTGGGAAGGGTGATGCATGTCCCTCCCGCCTTCTCCCCCTGCTTTAGCCATCTTGCCACAGCTGCCCAAGCATAGAGGGGGGAGTGGAGCTCATATAGAGGCCCCTCCAGCATTTCTCTTGTGCTTTGGCTAGATTACATCAGTCGGCCTAAGCATGGGGGAGTAGAGAAGTGCAACTGCATGCCCCTCCTCCCTTCTCCCATGGTTTGGCAATTAACTCCCACATACTTCATTTGCAAAAGATGTACTGGAGTAAGCATTTCAAGGAGAAAGCCAGTATGTATGTATGTATGTATGCATGTATTATGATTATTGACATTTCATAGTGGCTTCATGTAGCTGTAAAAAAAAATGGGGACACTATTGACTCCATTGACACAGGCTAATGGCCAAAGGGCTGAACAACAGTCCTCCAGCACCACACTGTGGGAACATTCAGCCAAGGAGGACCAGAAGCAGTGCAAGGCAATGCCACCAAGTGCCATATCAGTTGGATATTACAGTCGATGATATCCTGACAATTTTGTTGTACAGCTCTATTAAATTTACTAATTTTCAAATAATATTGTAAAAATGCATTATTCTCTAATGTGTGCTTGCTGAGAAAACTGTTTTCCCTCAGAAGGCTACCAGCAGGAAAATAAGGACTGTTCCTGAGGAGAACGTTAACAGGTCTGTTTTTGAATATTGCAGATATCTGCCAATGATATCTTTATGTAGAAAACATGGATTTTTAGGAGGATAACAAGATGTTAATTACTTTAAAAGTCAGAACTATATTTTAAAATGGGGACAGTTTTGTGATAAAATTCTTATGAATTCATTCATTTTTAAACAATATTTGAATGTGTTTAATTTTTATATGTGTATACTTGATACAATTTATGCATTGTCTATGTATATATAATGTAACGGCAGTGGAAACAAAAAATAAAATATTGTTCAGAATTATTTATTTTATTTATTAATTTGGAGTATTTATACCCATCCTTCAGCCAAAAAAGCTCTCAGACTGTCTTACTAATTGTTACTTAGACAGGTCACTGCCCTCACACTTAAAAAAGACACAAAAGGAGAAGGGAATGGCAGTGGGGAAGGGGGTCCGGTCCGGTCTTCTCTCCCTCTGAGGCTGGAGATGGACTGGAGGGAGGGCCCTTTTTCTTATGACAGCCTAGTCCCACTAATAGTAAACTCTCTGTTTGTTGAGAGGAAACTCTCTGGAGAAACAGAAAGGACTAGGAACTATGGATAAATTTCCTTCTTTTGTATTTTCTCCAATGCATCTGATTGCAGTGAACTCACAGGGGCTTCCTGTGGTATTTTCATGGGTCTGTATCTTTGTCTCTGTCCAGCAAAAAGACAAGCCTTTGCAAGAATAAAGTGCAAGTGTAAAGAGCAGTGCCTGCTGAATCAGGGCTTCAGTCCTGCAAAGAGCAAGACCTCTGAGGCAAGCAGAGGTCCAAGATAGTAGCGAACACAGCATCCTCTTTCTTCCTACAACCTCCTGATCATGTCTGTGGTCCTCAGTCTCTCCCCTGATAGTTCTTCTCTCCCTCAGAGACCTCAGCAGTGGCAGTTGGAATGGAGAAGGGTGCCTCACCAGCTGATGAGACTAGGCAAAGATGGCTCTTCTCTCCTTCAGAGGCCCCAGCAGTGGCAGCTGGAGTGGAGGGAGTGTGCCTCACCAGTTGCTTGCTCACTTGTGGATATAGAAACAACTACAATCCACCAACAGTAGGTTGAACAGAAACAATGGTTGCCTGGCAAATTACACACAAACTACACACACTAGCAAACCCCAATCTCATTGTGGCTATTGGTCAGTTACTCATGTTGTCCTGATTCCCACACTACATCTCAATACCCATTCATATAGTTATCTGCTCAGCTTGGCTTTAGGCAACAACCCTCCCCCTGCCTTGTCCCCCAACTGAACCCTTCAACTCATCTCCATATCCACAAATTTTTGCATTCCTATGGACTCACACAGACTGCTTATATACGTTTGTGCCTGGACTTTCCACTCTACCCTAGGCATCTGAGGAAGTAGGCTCAAGTCTACTAAAGCTAATAATAATAATAATAATAATAATAATATATTTATATACCACCTTTCCAAAAAAGATCAAAGCGGTTTACAAAAGTGGAGCTAAGTCTCAAAGGTGCTACAAGATCCCTTCGTATACTGATTTTCCAGACTAGCACAGCCATGTCTTTGAATTCATCAACCAAATTCATCAGCAGTTCCCTGGCTTAGGAATAAGAGGGTGGTCTTCCCCCAGTCTTTACATTTCCTGCCTCTAGGGAACTGAGCTCTGTTCTTTTAACTTTAAGCCCAGCTGATGGCAGTCACATCTCTGCTCCATTTCTTTCTCTGCCTGCTTGCAGCTTTTTCATGAACACCTATTATATCTTAAAGTGTATCATAGAACCATCAAATCCCAAACAAATGCATGAGAAATAAATAAATAAATAAATAAAAAGTTTGCAGTTCGCTCCCATTCAATGCCCACCAACACTTTTTGTCATATTCACTCTGATGAACTCTGTAGAACTGACACACGTGCTCACATTTTATTTGGTGCTGTCATGCTGAGCAGTTGGAATGGAAGTAAATAAGTAGAGATGCAGAAATACCCTTTTTTCTTTTCTTTGTGCAACCAAGAGAGGTGAATAGGAAGAAATGCCCTGCATAGCTCAGTTATACAGTTTATACCTAAGGCCAGATGTTGATTATACATAGATTTTGTTCTCCATGCCTTTTCTCATCCTTGTTGTCTTCTTTGACCTGCTCCAGCTTGTCTCTATCCTTAAAATGGGGTGCCCAGAACTGAATGCAGTACTCCAGATGAGTCCTGACCAGCACAGAATATAGTGGGTCTATCACTTCCTTTAACTTGGAAAGCATGCCTGTATTAATGGAGGCTAAAACAGTACTTGCCGTTTTTGCTGCAGCATCACAATGCTGGGTCATGTTCAATTTACAATCAACAATAATCCAAAGGCCCTTTTTGCATGTAATACTGCTGAGCCTTGTATCCCCCATCCTATACTTTTGTATTTGGATTTGGATTCATTTGTCAGGACTTAACCATGCTGGCTCCACTCCTCATACATTTCATAATGTGGACTTTGTGGTGCATAGATTGCTCAATGGAGACTGGGATGCAAAAGTTGGAAGCAAAGAGGAATAAAAAACAGTAGGCACATTTGGATTAGGCAAAAGAAATGAAGCAGGTGAGTGTCTGATAGATTTTTGGGAAGCCAACAACCTATTCATTGCCAACAGATTTTTCATATAACCAGAAAGAAGGCTATATACATGTACATCATCAGATGGTCACCACAAAAATCAAATAGACTATATAACTGAAAGTAAAAGATAGCGGAACTCTGTACTGGTGGCCAAGACTATACCAGGTGCAGACTGTGGCACCGATCACGAATTATATCAAAAATAAGAGTAAGACTCAAGAAGAAAACAAAACCTTTTCCCCATCCAGGTAAAGGGGATTGAAGCAATCTTTCTCTTTCTTTCCTCCTCCTTCTTCTCTCCTGTATACATGTAGGAACCCCCTTCCCTTAATCCAGGACAGTCTTCTCTAATTGGGCAACCTCCATGTGTGACAGACTGCAATTCTCAGTATCTCCAGTCATCATGGTCCAATGCATCTGAAGGGTGTTGGTTTGGAGAGAGCTTAAGAAGGATGACAATGTAAATATTTACCAAGATCATACAGCAGAGGGTCTTTTGCTATGCTGTCATTTGAGTCCAAGTCACAATATTCAGATGTAATCACAAATTTGTCAGATCATTGTTCTGTTGGGTGCAAACAGGGTAATAGTAATTACAGCAGGTAATGGTTACCACAAACCATAAGGTAAATGTGTGATACCAGAAAGGGAAATACATCAGCTTCCCAGAAGCTGTTGGATTGTAAACGCTCAACCTTCCTCCAAATGGCTGTTTTAATTCAGGCTCAATGGTAGTTGCAGTCCAACAACGTATATGGGATCCCCAGCTCTGTAATGGATGGTGCATATTAAAATATGAAAATAAACAATCAGGGTTAACAAAGAAATGCAAGGAGCAATAAAAACTCAAGAGGGTGAGCTCTCCCGTAGTCAACATTGTGCTTTCATCAGCTGTTTGCTTGGTAGACATTACATTTAATGGTACTCTTGTCTCCATGTTGTGGAAGGCTTGCTGGTTTGTGTATAATAAACTTATAAGAACAGGAGCAGGCCAGGTTAGGATTTTTGTTCCTTCTGTTTACCTGGCCATCACAGAGGAATCCAGAGCCTGTGAGGTATCAGTTACACAAGAGTGCACATTGCAAATGTGGGCTGCCTCAAGGATATTATGCAAACCATGCCCATCTTTGAAATTAGTAATCAGGATCATGGTGAGTACAGCTGCCTTAGGTTCCACTCCAGGAGAAACGTGAGCAAATACATACTTTTACATATAAATACAAAGTGAGAAATCCAGTATACATTGAGTAGCTTTGGGTACTGCTTGTTTGATTATAACTCACAGCTTGTTCTTACATTCAGTCGTTCATTCAGAGTTCAGTTGTTAATGGGCCTACTCTAAGCAGGACTGGGGTAGGGGAGCAGCAAGAGGATAAAAAATGCATTCCTGTTTTCCAGTGAGGAATTATTTTCCGTTCACTAATTGTTTCTTTCCCTATACATACATCTGAATCACCAAATGGTCAGGCACACAGACATTTAAAAGTCTGATAATCCCAGACCAAATTTTCAACCTATTCCCCCTGCCATTTTCCCAGGTAGATTTTGTTAACGTTAAGATCTACTTCCATTCATCTACAGTCCAGGTATCCATGCTGCATCCTGTAAGAAACAGAGAAACAACTTGTCCGCTGATCCCTGGAGGTCTTTCTCACTTTGGGTTGTTCATAAAATCTCTGAGTTGATTTTGGACCAGCTATTTCTCCCTCACTAAGATGTTGTGAAGACTAAAGGCAGGACCTCCTCAAACTTTTCCTAATTTTTACCTTGAGGCCTTGTTGTAGGCAATGGGCTGGTTGAGGACATAATGCAAATATTGAAAGATTCCCCCCCCCCCTTTATTTCAGCACAATGGACAAATGAGAATAATTTAAATTCAGTCAAGGTTTCTATAACTATATTGCAAGCCAACAGGCATTTTAACCAAGATAAATTGATTAGAAAATTACGGTTGGGTACATAATAAAATGAAGTATGCATAATATAGCTATAAATGAATTTGTTAATGTTTTTAGCTTTTATTTTGTAAAGTCCTACATTTTTCTTGAACACCCCACATTTTGTGGTGCCTTGTCCTCTGCAGTTATGACATGTAGTCACCTTGTTTCTAGAGGAAGCTTTTGTGGGTTCCAGTCCTCTGCACTGGATGCAACCTGGTCTGAGGAAGCAGACAGAAGATAAGGAGTTTCCCAAAACTTCTGCAAAGTTCCTTCTTGCCCAATTAGTCTCTGCAATATGATTCCTTTGTGGCTTTTCAAGCTGAAACAGACTAGCACATCTATCTTCTCTGAACACTTAACACTTCATAAAACCAGTTTACGATCCATGGCTACTGGTCACAATTGCTCTAATTGGCTTTCCAGCCAATTTCTTGGGAGGAATCTGAGTGAGCTCAAGATAGCAACAGAAATCGTACTAGATCGACATTGTGCTTTGCTTCAGAAATTAATTTTACATGAAGCCAGCTGAGGAGAGAAAGATATTTTTATACAGTATACAGGTATGTTTATACATATATATCTTCTACCTCCAGACTTGCTCTTTATCAGCCTGTTTCATCCTTTCTGTCCATTTGCCTACAAAACTCACCAGAGGAGGTTGGACTGCATGGCCCTCTTCTGATTGATATGAATACAAAAATTCATGTTGACTAAAGCTCTCTTTACATTCTGTGCATTTGTGTGTTCAGCTCTTTTGGGAGAAGCAGCTGTAGAAACTTTGGTGCTGCCAATCTCTCTCTGAAATTAGTCCTTTAAACCTTTTTTGTTGCTGCAACCCTGTTGAACCCAGAACAATATGACAAAATTCCAATGAGAGATCTTACTTAGCATAAGAATTTATGTTTTCCCTTAAACAGCAAATTTGAAATGAAGTTCAGTCAATGTTCTACTTCTAACAAAGTTCTATTATCATTCTACATATCTATCTGGCTTCTCTTGAAAGTATTCCTTCACGATGAATAAATTTCATCTTCTGAATGAGACTTTCCTCCATATTTTATATATAATATTACAACACTGTATTGTCTTTGAAGATCTTTCCACATTCCATGTAGTGTAAATCATTCCATGTAACAGGAGTATTCATCCTTCAATATGCAATGCGTTTGTGTCATTTGGTTGATGCTGGGCACACAATCCATTATTGCTGAACCTATTTCCACATTCCAAGTTGTTTCCACAAACTTATATATTTTCTCCCCCATGTGAGTTTTCTGATGTCTATGTAGATGTCCACTCTGACTGAAGCTCTTGCCACACTGCAAGCATTTATATGGTTTCTCCCCTGAGTGGATTCTTTTATGTTTCTTGTATGTTCCACTGCCACTGAAAGTCTTTCCACATTCCATGCATTTATATGGTTTCTCCCCTGTGTGAGTTCTTTGATGAGAACGTAAATTTTGACGATGAGAGAAGCTCTTTCCACATTCTATGCATTCATGTAGTTTCTCCCCCGAGTGAGTTTTCTGATGTGAACGTAGATGTGCACTCTGACTGAAGCTCTTCCCACATTCCATGCACTGATATGGCTTCTCCCCTGTGTGAGTTCTTTGGTGTAAATTTAGATATCCTCTATCACTGAAGCTCTTTCCACATTCATTACATTGATATGGTTTCTCTCCTGTGTGGGTTCTTTGATGTTTGTTGTATGATCCCCTGTGACGGAAATTCTTTCCACATTCCATGCATTTATACGGTTTCTCCCCCATGTGAGTTTTTTTATGTGAACGGAGGCTTCTGCTCTGACCAAAACTCTTTCCACATTCTATACAAAGATATGGCTTCTCCCCTGTGTGGATTCTTTGATGTGAATTTAGATATTCCCTGTCCCTAAAGCTCTTTCCACATTCCATGCATTTATACGGTTTCTCTCCTGTGTGGGTTCTCTTATGTTTCTTATATGTTCCGCTGCCACTGAAATTCTTCCCACATTCTATGCACTTATATGGTTTTTCCCCTGTATGGGTTCTTTGATGTGTATGTAAATTTTGACGATGAGAGAAACTTTTTCCACATTCTACACATGCATATAGTTTCTCCCCTGTGTGCGTTTTTTCATGTGCACGTAGATGTGCACTCTGACTGAAGCTCTTCCCACATTCGATGCACTGATATGGCTTCTCCCCTGTGTGGGTTCTTTGATGTAAATTTAGATATGCCCTATCCCTGAAGCTCTTTCCACACTCCATGCATTTATATAGTTTCACCCCAGTGTGGACTCTGAAATGTCTGTTTAATTTTGATTTGTCTCGCCATATTTTCCCACAGACAGGACAATTTAAATGGCTTGACTGTGAGGTCAGAAGTGCAGAAAGATCTGCTCTCTTGGAGGCAGAGGAATTCTTCCCATTCTTCCCTTGGTTTTGGCTTTGTGTTTTCAGTCCCTTTTCAAATCCAAACTGATCTTTTTCCATGGTAGGCTCTGTCATTTCCCATGATGCCACAGCTATCTTCTTAGTCTTCTCATTCCACTGCTCATTATCTACTTGAGGAAAAAGAAGAGGATCCCATTAGGAGCAAATCATAGAAACCAAGAATTCAGTCAGGCATGAATCTCACTTACGTTCTTCATCCCCTAGAGATTCTGCCCATTTCTTTTAATGTGCCATACTGAAATTCCCTTCCCTTTCCTATCTGCTACTCTCTTGGCCCATAAAATCAATTTCATTCTGGTCAATTTCTCCCTTAACTCAACTTGCCACAGATGCTTGGCTCTCTTTCCTGTTCTGATACAACAGCAGTTCCATAAGGTTATGAGAACTGAAGTAAACTCACAGTTTTAGTAAGGTTAGGAAAGGGGAAAATTAGGAAAGATTCACTGAAGTGGAAAAAAATCCCAATCTATTCACGGGGATCTTCATGACACTGGGGAAAAGGCTGGATAAAAATTAAATAAATATCTTTTCCCTTTTTGCCCAGTAAAAAAGAATCCGCGGTGAGACACAAAGGCAAAAGTGGCCCAAGATTAAACTCTTCACCCTGCTCTTCTGGGATCTGTAGGCAATACTATAAATATGAACCACACTTTAATATACACTGCAGAGTCTCTATTGAGAAGAAACTAACAAATTTATGGAACTAGAGAGTGTTGGAGTCAGCATGGGAAGCTACGTTCACAACTATACATTTATCTTGGATCAGACACCACCAGGTCCATCAGTATAATTCACCAGTCCACGAAAATAATTAACAATCCATTTATGGGTCAGAAACTTCACTAAGGTCTCACCCACACCCTGCCCCCTTAACTTCCAGACAAGGAGTATCTTGACCACACATCTAGGCAGATACCTTCCAATCTCTCCCATTCCGTGGATCCCTGATCAAAGGGATCTCTTCCTTCTTCCAGGCAGGAGATGAGATCTGGCTTAGGATATTCTTCAAACAAAAAAAGAAAAGAAAAGAAACAGAGAGAATGTATTTAGTACTTTGTAAAAAATCCTCAGGGATACTCACCCACTCCCGATTTCTTCTGACCACTAAAAAAACACTAAGAGCAGATATATTTACACAGTTATCTTGCTAATAAACAGGAAAGGTGTTTCATGGCCTCTGATTGGGCAAGATGAGGCAGCCATCTCAGGATGCAGATGCTGAGTGATGGGGAGGGGAGGGAGATGTTGTGGGACAGAAGTGTGCCATTTGGCTTTCCTTCCACCCACCCCTCCCCTGAGCAGCATGATGCCCACTGCCAGTATCACTCTCCCAGGTTCTACAATTGGAATAGGCACAGCCGCCATTTCATCAGGCAGCAAAATGCCATGGTTGCTTATGTGGAGTATGTTACCAGGGGGATGGGGGTGGGCAGTAAAAATCCCAAATGTGAGCATGCCCCTTCTCAAGAAATCAGTAATGCACCCCTCTTCTCTTTATTAGAATGGACAAATTCAGGGCCAAAACTGGAACACAACCATCCCTTCCCAAGAATCCTATTTAGCTCATTTTTGTCATATAGATTTGCAATATCCTCAATATTTTTTGTTGAGCATTACGTTTTCACCTTTATGGTTTATCCCTGTTTTCCCAAAGTCAAACTCAAAAGATGCTTATTAGCAATAATTGGGCTATAGTAGAGTTAAAAACAAGGCCTCCATCCCTTATCAATAATGAACTCTGATTTAATTGTTACTCCCCAAAATGGAATACTGCATTTAGAAAATGGCATCGGATGAATTTGTGTTTGGTGCAGTGTGGTGTAGAAGGCACATACAGGGCACAATTTAGCTTCCAACCATTTCTACATTGCTACAACCATTTCTGCATTGCTAAAGTACAATGGAAAATGTCCCAAAGTGGAATATATTACTTTTCAGAATCAATCTGGAAGACAAAAGGGATCCTTACCTGAAGAGGCCACATTCCTGTAATTCTCCAGCATGACTTCCTTGTAGAGACCCTTCTGGCCTGGATCCAGAAGGTCCCACTCCCCTTTGCTGAAATATACAGCCACCTCCTCAAAGGAGACCATGGTCTGAAAGTAAGAGGAAAAAATTCAAGAGTTCTTGAACTACAAATAATTTATTCCAAACATATTTACCCCATACAGAAGCATCCTCTGTTCATACTCCACTGCTTGAATAGGTTGTCTGAAGAAAGGATAACAGCAATACCAAGTACATTTCTATATTGCTTATCAGTGCACTTACCATTAAGTAAGTGGTTTACAATGTGTAAAGCTAACTGCCCCCAAACAGGCTGGGTATTATTATTATTTATATAGCGCTGTAAGTTTACACAGTGCTGTACATACAATCTTATAGTTAAGATGGATCCCTGCCCTCAGGCTTACAGTCTAAAAGACAACACAAAAGGAAAAGGGGAAGGTGGTGGGAAGGGGATGAGGTGCAGTGGTTCTTCTCTCCCTCTGGGGCCTGGACCAAGGCAGATGGACTGAAGGGAGGGCTTGGGTTCTTAATACATAGTTAAGAGGAGGCATCCTGGGGCAGATGGCACAATCCTGGGAACACTTCCCTAAACAATATAGTCTTTAATTTACTTTTGAACCTGATTAGAGGAGTGATGAGGCATATATGTGGGGGAAGAAGGTTCCAGGTGTGAGGGGCAGCAAGTGAGAAAGGACAAATCCGGGACAGAGCAGTGGAAATCCTCGACTGGGACAGGAGGCCTTGACTACCAGAACGGAGGGTATGAGAAGGAGTGTGTGATGGTTCGGAAACTCTCTGGATGACTTTTACTTGGAATTATACAACATGTGTGATTCCAAGTAAAGGTCTTGTCCAGAGAGCTTCTGAATGGTTGCTATGCAACCCTTGTGTTGAATGGCAACACTGCACAACTGAAGCAAATGTGCCACTAAATATAGAACCAAGTGCACATGGATATCCATGCATCTTCATGCACAAAGGTACCGCATGTGCAACTCCACTTCTGCAACATTGGATTGCATATGGACATTCCATACTGGATCAAATCATAGAATCAAAGAATCACTCCACAACTTCCACAGGGCAACCTCCATTTGCTTTTATTTTCCCAACTTTTTAGATGGATGGTTTCTTGATAAAAGAAAAAAGAGGTGTCTCAACTTCCTTACCTGATCCCCTTGAGACTTTCTTGCAACATCCAAACTAATAGCAGCAGTGGGATCCATGGTAGCTATTTCCCTTTCGCCCCAAAAAAGAGAGGATCCAGGTGGGGCCCCTGATGTCATTGATGTCTGTGAGAGAGAGAAAAGGGGGTTAAAAGAGGCCATTTCTTAGATTCCTAACAACAGAGAAAGAAAAGCCTCAGCCTGGGTGGGGCTGAGAAGTGGGCTCCTTGCTCATTCTTGGGGGGTGATGGAAGGACTGGGACCCTTTCTACACATTTGGATTTCTGGGCTTCAGTTTCTTTGAGTCTCCCCCCCCCTCCATCAATCAATTGTCTTTATTGCAGTCAACAGACCGAGGCAGGCATAGAAATAAATCAGTACATAGCAACATAAAATATTTAAGCAAACATAAAAATACAATATTACAGTTGTACCATAAGTTCTGCTAAAAACAGGTTTAAAACAAGTACCAAATATATATATTTGTGGGCTTATTTGCAACATCCAAAAACCATATTACACTTTTTTCCATAAGGGTTTTGTCCAAATTATTTTACTTCACTTTTAATTTTTATGGCACATTGCTTTCCAAGTCTTAATGGCAGACAAAATAAACTTTGTTACTTCCTCAGTGACTTTTCCGTTTTTTTCCTAGATGGCAGTTGAGTTTTCTCTTGCACTGAAAACTGAAAGGAACATTGTGGCATCTAAAATACTAACATCACTACTATATATAAATATGGGTATCCAAAAGTTTTAATGATCATCTTTTTAAAAAAAAAAATGACAGAAAGTTTGTTTTGATTTGTAGTTGTTAACATATCTGTGTGTAGTCACTATCTAGATTTATACATTTTTTCCCAGCATATCTTGACCCTCCAAATACCTGATATTGTAGAAGTCTTCAGATTGTGCCTTACGAAGGGGTATTGAAAAATAATAATTATCACCCGGAAGTTATTATGGCATATTGATGAAATTTTGTCAGTGTCATAATTGGTCCCAAAGTGCACGTTGCTGAGAAAATCAGCTCATTGCGTCTTTTATTTTTGTGACTTGCTCTGCCAGAAGTGACTAAAGTGTAAAACCCTCATCAGGCGCAATTTGCAGACTTCTACAATATCAGGTATTTGGAGGGTCAAGATACGCCGGGGGAAAATATGTAAATATAGATAGTGACTACATAGAGATAAATTAACAACTACAAATCAAAACAAACTTTATCTCAGTTTTTAAAAAAGGTAATCATTTAAAACTTTTGAATACCCCCTCGTGTATATACACATACACACACACATTCATACATACAGGATTGCAGTATCCATTCATTTATTTATTAAACCATTTATTCTGCATCCCATATTATAGAGATCTCAGAGCTATGTACATTAATATCAGTGAACCAAAATTAAACAATAGGAAACAGTGAACACGAACAGCAATCAAAATATTAAACAACTGGACAAATGAGAACAAAGCAGTCTGGGCCAGTGAAGATCTGCATAAAACCAACTAGGTCCTAAAAGTTTAGGAAAAAGCCAGAATGAAAGAGACAATCATGAGAAATAGATTTCATCAGATTTACACTATGGAACATAGGCAGAGGGATGCAGCCTTGTATCAATTCAAACATGAGTAGAAGTGGAGAAGAATAAAACAAGATTTTTAAAAAGCCAAATTGTTTCTTATCTTACAATCAGAAATTCTCTTTGGTTTACCAGGAATGTTTCCTGGATGGTCCCAAGGGGAGGGGGGAGCACATCCTGGAAACTGTGTAGAAGATTTCAGCCTAAAGATTGGATCTTGACTTAGAGGCTCAACAGACCACCCCTTTTAGTGCCAGATTGGGGCCCCGGCAACTACATGCCTTGGTCCCATTCTGGCCTTTCTGTGACACAAAAAGGAACTGCAAAAAGCTGCTTTTTTTTTTTTTGGACTGCGGAAAGGGCACCATAGCTGCCATGCTGTGGCTTTTCAGCACTCCTTTGGCGCTGCGTCATCTGTATGTGGTGCCAGAGGAGCACCATGATGCTGCCTGCCATGTGGTGGGGTGTGCAGTGTCATGCCAATATGGGGTGAAATGAGAGCATGCGTCATGCGGACGCCACACCCCACTCCACCCCCATGCCACCTTTGATGCCAGTCTATACAGCCTGTTAGTCAGAAACTAGAGGGATTTAAATCAGCCACAACTATATTGTCACATTGAGTCACCATAACTCTACTCTAAGCAGGACTAAGCAACAGGAGAAAAAAACAACTCTTTCGTGGATTACAGTGAAAAATCATTTTTCATTCGCACGTTGATGCTTCCTTCAATCTGTGCTACTAGTAATCATCAAACTGTCATACAAGCCTTTTCTCCCCCCACCCCAAGAAGTCCCCCTGAAGTGGGGGAGGCATTTATTTATTTATTTCCTCCATCTTTTTTTTCCTAGAGATCAGATTTAAAGAAGTTTGGTCACTTTCATCCCCATTTCTTCCTTACAAACTTACCTAGGCAAATAAGTCTATTTTCTGTTTCAGGAAACCAAAAGTAACCTCCTTGTCCCACAAAAGCAGCTCAGCTCTTCCCACTAAGCAACACAGTCTCCTCTCCCGTAACAAGGGTCTCCCTTCTGCACCACCTCCATCCTGAAAAGGAGGTTTGCCGTTGCCTTCCCCTGAGCCAGAGAGAGTGTGACATGCCTAAAGCCACCCAGTGGGTTTCATGGCCAAGTGGGGAATCAACGCTGGTCTCCAAAGTCACAATCTAACACATAAGCCACTATGCCATGCTTGAAGTTTCTCCAGAAGGCAAGATCCAAACCCATGATCCAAATTAATACAAAGGAGAGTCCATCTAGAGGTTAGGTAAAACTTTCTAACAGCTCCCAGATCGTGGAGTGGACTTCCTCGGAAGATAGTGGACTACTCTGCTTCATTGGAGGTTTCTCAATCGAGGTTGGGTGGTCATCTCTTAGGGATGTCTTAGTTGTGGACTGCTACACCAGCAGAGGGTTGGGCTAGATGGCCACTGGAGGACCAACTAACTCTATGTTTCTATGATTGTGACACATACTTTGTCCCACACTATGCAGTAACTTTAAGTCATGTAGGGATAAAGTCAGAAAAGCTAAAGCTCAGAATGAACTCAGGCTTGCTAGAGAGGCTAAGAACAATAAAAAAGGCTTTTTCGGATATGTCCGCAGCAAAAGGAAGAAGAAGGAAAAGGTTGGGCCACTGCATGCAGAAGATGGCAAAATGCTAACAGGGGACAGAGAAAAGGCAGAATTACTCAACACCTTCTTTGCTTCAGTCTTCTCAAAAAAGGCAAAGGGTGCTCAAAATGGAGCAGAAGACAGAATAGGGGAATTTCAGCACAGAATAAGTAAACAGATAGTACAGGAATGCCTGGCTAACTAAATGAATATAAGTCTCCAGGACCAGATGAACTAAATCCAAGGGTATTAAAAGAACTGGCAAATGTAATATCGGAACCACTGGCAATAATCTTTGAGAAATCCTGGAGAACAGAAGAAGTCCCAGCAGACTGGAGGAGGGCAAACGTTGTCCCCATCTTCAAAAAGGGAAAAAAAAGAAGATCCCAACAATTATCATCCAGTTAGTCTGACATCAATTCCAGAAAAGATTCTGGAGCAGATCATTAAGCAGAGTCTGTGAACATGTAGAAGCCAATGCCATAATCACAAAAAGTCAACATGGGTTTCAGAGAAACAAGTCATGCCAAACAAACCTGATCTCTTTCTTTGATAAAATTACCAGCTTGGTAGATGAAGGGAATGCCGTGGATATAATATACCTCAATTTCAGTAAGGCCTTTGAGAAGGTTCCCCATGACATTCTTGCAAACAAGCTTGTAAAATGTGTACTAGACAAGGTAACGGTTACATGGATTTGTAACTGGTTGACCGACAGAACCAAAGGGTGCTCAACAATGGCTCCTTTTCATCCTGGAGAGAAGTGACCAGTGGGGTCCCACAGGGTTCTGTCCTGGGCCCAGTGCTATTCAACATCTTTATTAATGATTTGGATGACAGAATTGGGGGCATACTTATCAAATTTGCAGATGACACTAAATAGGAGTAGCAGATAATACCCCAGAGGACAGGATCAAAATTCAAAATGACCTGAATAGACTAGAAATCTGTGCCAATGCTAACAAAATGAAATTCAATGCAGAGAAATGTAAGATTCTGCACTTAGGACGGAAAAGTGAAATGCACAGACATAGAATGGGGGAGACCTGGCTGAATGAAACTACGTTTGAAAGGGATCTAGGAGTCCAAGTAGACCATAAGCTGAACATGAGTCAACAGTGCAATGCGGCAGCTAAAAAGGCCAATGCTATTTTAGGCTGCATCAATAGAAGTATAGTGTCTAGATCAAGGGAAGTAATAGTGCCACTCTATTCTGCTTTGGTCTGGCCCGACCTGGAATACCATGTCCAGTTCTGGGCACCACAACTCAAAAAAAGATGTGGAGAAACTGGAGCATGTCCAAAGGAGGGCAACTAAGATGGTGAAGAGTCTCGAAACCATGCCCTATGAGGAACGCTTTAGGGAACTGGGGATGTTTAGTCTGGAGAAGAGAAGGTTAAGAGGTGATATGATAGCCCTGTTTAAATATTTGAAGGGCTGTCATATTGAGGAGGGAACAAGCTTGTTTTCTGCTGCTCCAGAGACTAGAACGCGGAACAATGGATACAAATTGCAGGAAAAGAGATTCCACCTCAATGTTAGGAGGAACTTCCTGACAGTAAGGGCTGTTTGACAGCGGAACACACTCCCTCGGAGGGTGGTGGAGTCTCCTTCCTTGGAGGTCTTTAAGCAGAGGCTGGATGGCCATCTGTCAGGGATGCTTTGATTGGACGTTTCTGCATGGCAGGGGGTTGGACTGGATGGCCCTTGTGGTCTTTTCCAACTCTATGATTCTATGATTCTAAGTCAGTGTGGCACAGTTGTCTGAGCACTGGACTATGGCTACAGACCAGGGTTCAAATCCTGGCTCAGCCGTGTAAACCTGCTCGATCACCCCAAACAAGTCACACATTCCCAGCCTGAGAGGAAGGCAAAGACAGAAACCTGCTGAACAAATCCTGCCCAGAAAAACCCCTTAGGGGTTCGTTTTAGGGTTGCCATAAATCAGAAGTGACTTGAAGGCACACAACAACTTTCTACCCCACCTTCCCTTAAAGTCCTTTCCCTGAGGGCTCTTGGCATCATCCCCCTCCCAGTGTACCCCTACAGCCCTCCACCTGGACCAGGAAAGACCCCCTCCAAGCAGGCCCTGCAATAATGTTCTTACTTCCAGGGACTTTCTGGATAAACCCAGAGATTATTTCAATTTTCATTCAGGGACAAATTGTTACTCCTCCAAATGATAATGATAATGATAATAAACAACTCTACTTTTCTAAGTCTCTCACTCACCCACGAATCCTTGATGCCTTGTTGATGCATGATGAGGGAAGCCTGGAGATGTTGGGAGGAACATCAGGGACAAAGCTACCAAGGACTACTGGCCATTGTGGCTCTGTGTGACCTCTTGGGTAGCATCACAGACAGTGGTTGACTTTCCCTTCCAGTTGCTGGGGAGGAAGAGCTGTGGGGTGTGAGGGAATGGGAACCTCTGATACATTCTCAAACCCATCTTGGAGCATTCTCCATGCGTAGATTTAGGCAGATTTGGGGTGTCTTCTCCCAGGAATGTATTGTTCAGATCTCCCTTTGCCATAGAAAGCCAGTGTGGTGTAGTGGTCTGAGCTCTGGACTATGACTCTGGAGACCAGGGTTCGAATCCCTGCTTGGGCATGGAAACCCACTGGGTGACCTAGGGCAGGTCACAATCTCTCAGCCTCAGGGGAAGGCAATAGCAAACCTTCTGTGAACAAATCTTGCCATGAAAACACCAGGATATGTTCAAACAAATTGAAAGCATGTAACAACAACAACAACATTCCCAGCTGTGGCACCTAGGGGCTCTTCTTTTCCCCTCTTCTTCCATCTCTGCTCCCTACACAAAGCCTATTTGCGGGTGTCTCTCCCCAGTCTCCCTCCTCTAGGGAAGGGGTAGGTAATTGTGGAAGACTAGGGGGCTGCATTAGCCCTTCAGGAGGCCTGGGAGGCCACACTCCCCACTGCCCCATGCACAAAAATACATTTCCAAACACACTCTGATGGCATCAGGGCGTGCTTTGGGGCATTCCTGGAGAGCATTATGAGACAATTTAGTTTTTTAATGCTTTGGCAATTTTTTTCATTTTGACCCCTGCGCATCCAAGGAGGGCTGCAAATGTGATTGAAATATGCCCCAAAGACCTTAGAGATCTTTGGGGGGCATTTAGAATCATAGAATAGAATCACAGAATCCTAGAGGTGGAAGAGACCCCAAGGGCCATCCAGTCCAACCCCTTGCCATGCAAGAACTCCCCATCAAAGCATCCCTGACAGATGGCCATGAAGCCTCTGAGACTCCACCACTCTCCATTGAGGGAGTGTGTTCCACTGTTGAACAGCCCTTAAGTGTAGCTTGCATCCATTGTTCTGTGTTCTAGTCTCTGGAGCAGGAGAAAACAAGCTTGCTCTCTCAGACTGAATGCAATACAGAGAATCTTCCAGGACAAGACAGATGAGAAGAATGCAAAGACTGCCTTGCAGGATCTCAAGCTCACCGCCCCCCCCCCCCATTAAAAAGCTTTCATCCATCACAGTTATACTTGAATTAAATACAATTTAAACTGAACGAAAGAGAGCAATTCTTTCAGGACAATGAAGACTTTTTCAAAGCAAAAACATTCTACTTGACCCCATGGGGTGCATTTAGCTTACCTCTCATGTAGTGGGGGGAAACTACCTCCTCACTTCCAAAATATGAGAGGGTGTCTGTCTCTCTTTCCCCGCCACCATCTA
The DNA here is from genome assembly GCA_034509955.1 of Urosaurus nigricauda. Taxonomy (NCBI): domain Eukaryota; kingdom Metazoa; phylum Chordata; class Lepidosauria; order Squamata; family Phrynosomatidae; genus Urosaurus; species Urosaurus nigricauda. The sequence goes on from JAOEGL010000002.1 coordinate 334,875,125, forward strand.
AAGTTTGAACGTTTCACACCTCTCTAGGAAATTGGGCCTCTCTATTTGCATAACCAACGAAAGAGAGACTGGAAACCCTGAAAGAGCACCCTTCTGCATCTTACACAAGACCCCAAACGGACACTGCAGGGTACAATTTAAAAATGCACACTGAGCCATCTGCTTTTTCAAACATGTGTTCTGAGATAACTCTTCAGGTCCAGATGGACTGATGATACAGCTCTCTATCCTGAAGTTCCTGCCTGTATTTTCACATCCCGAGACATAACAAGGGATGCTCGATCCACAAGGATCAAGGGCCTGGCAGGGAGAATTAAGGCGACACTCTTTCAACAAGTTTACTTCAACAGACCTGTTTTCTTTGCTCTTCATTAAGTGGCACCTTGTCTGACCTCTCCCTCAATCTCTCATTCCTTCCCTCTCACTTTTTTGATTCTGCATCCCTTGCAGGCACCTTAAGGAAGATCACAGGGAAAGGCTGGGAGGTGACTAGAGATTCAAGCCCCCCTTTTCTAGGAAGGTCTTCCCCCCCCCCTCCAAATTCCCAGCATCTTCCTCCTCCTCCTCCTCCCTTTTCCACCTGGCCTCCCATCATAGTCCCAGCAAGGACCCCTCCTGATCCTTCCCCAAAACACAGAAAAGTCAAAGACACCCCCCCAACCTCCCCCCCCCCAACAAGGCCAGCAAGGAGGGTCTTATTCCCCTTGAACAACACCCCTCTGCCCCAAATATCTGGGCCCCACAGAAACCTTTGGGGGGGGGAGGAGGAGGAAGCCATTTTGGGAGCAGTAAAATGGGACTTCTCCCCTTCCTTCCTCCCTCCATCCCCCATAACTTCCCTACAGAGGACCCCCCTCCCCAGAGAGAGAATTTTCATAGGAATTTGGGGTCCCTTTCCTCCCCACTTATTGAATCCCTCTTACCTTCCTCTTCTTCCTCCACCTTCCCTCCCCAACAGCTGATTCCTAGAGAGTCCTCCAAGGGGGAGAGAGCAGAGGCTCAGATTCCTAGAAGGTCCTCCAAGGGGAAGAGAGAGCAGAGGCTCAGATTCCTAGAGAGTCCTCCAAGGGGAGAGAGGAGCAGAGGCTCAAATTCCTAGAGAGTCCTCCAAAGGGGAGAGAGAGCAGGGGCTCAGATTCCTAGAGAGTCCTCCAAGGGGAGAGAGAGCAGGGGCTCAAATTCCTAGAGAGTCCTCCAAAGGGGAGAGAGAGCAGGGGCTCAGATTCCTAGAGAGTCCTCCAAGGGGAGAGAGGAGCAGAGGCTCAAATTCCTAGAGAGTCCTCCAAAGGGGAGAGAGAGCAGAGGCTCAGATTCCTAGAGAGGCCTCCAAGGGGAGAGAGAGAGCAGAGGCTGAGATTCCTAGAGAGGCCTCCAAGGGGAGAGAGAGAGCAGAGGCTCAGATTCCTAGAGAGTCCTCCTCCAAAGTGGAGGGGGGCAGAGGAGTTAGGTTCCTAGAGAGGCATGAATGGAAATGTTTGGATTAAAGGTCAGGAGCTGGGAAAGGGAGGAGGAGGGAGAGAGGCAGAGGTCCAGTGAGGTGGTAAGGGGGGGGGGGGTCACATGGGGGGAAGGGGTGCCCTAAATATTACTCTGTGTGAGGGGGGAGTCCTGTTAGGTCTGCCATCTGGGGAGAGGAGGAGGGGTCCCACAGTTCCCAGGGCCTCCCCCCTTGGGAAGAGAGGCCCTGCTTAATCCCTCCTTTCCCCCAGTAAAGCCAAACAGCCCCCCCCATGATGGAAGGAGAGGAGGGGGGTGGGCTTCTTTTGGGTGAGAGGGAGAGCCCTGTGTGGGGAGAAGGAGGCAGTGGGGTTTCTTGGGGGGGAGTTCTTTTTAAGGAATGGAAGGAGATGGAAAAGGTTCTCTGGGAGGGAGGGAGAGGAAGACCCCCCCAGTCAGTCCCCCCCCCCTTTGAAGAGGTCTAAGGACAAAAGCTCTGCTCCCCAGAGAGGCTGGAAAGGGGGGAACTGAGGGGGGGAGATAATGGAAGCCCCACCCTTGACTTCTTGGGGGGAGAGAAAGAATTGCCCCCCTCCTTTCCCCCTCTTGACCCCTCTTTCTCTCCTAGGGAAGGCCAGGTACCTGGCAATGGAAAAGCCTCCCCCCCCCTTTAATCTGTTTGCCAATCCCCCTCCTCTTTCCTCTCCTCTGGGGCTGAAGAGACCCCACATTCCCTTTTTGTGTAGGAAGGACAGAGAAGATCGTGGCTTAAGTGGTTGAATTGGAGCCCCACTTCTTCTCTTTCCTTCCCTGGAAAGAAGGAACCTTGGTGGAGGGGTTATTGGGGGGAAGGAAAGGAGCCCAGGAGAGAGGACTGAGGGGTGGCATTGCTGACCTCCAACAGGTTTGGTCTGGAGTGGGTCACTCAGCAGGGACCCTCCCCATAGCAAGGAGGAGGAGGAGGAACAGCATTAACCAGTGTGACCATGAGTCCTTTGGGGGGCACTGAAATGTCAAAGGGAAGGGAAAGAGCAATGAAGAAGATAGACTAGATTTGGAACAAAAAAGACAACCAACAAAAAAGGCAACCAGGGAATGGTGGCTGCTGAGGGGCACTGAAGTGAGGAGGTCCTGGAAAGCAGGGTTAAGGCCTCCTGTGGAAACATTGGCTCTGTTGTGAAGTCGAAGTCTTTCATGGCTGGCATCCATAGCTTTTTATGTTTTTAACGGGCGATGGGGTTTTTCGGGCGATGTGGCCCCAAAACTATTGGCTCTGTTCTTTCAAGTTCTGGGAGCCAGCTCTTAAGTTTGGGAGTCAGAAACTGAGCCTCCATCTACTGAGGCAGGGCCCCAGATAAAACGAGTGGCAGCTGCAATGAGATTTTATGGAATATACAATGTAGGATAAATATGATGGAATTATATATTATATACTTTTGTCTGCCTTCAAGTCCTATCTGACTTACGGTGCTGCTAAGGTGACCTTATCCTGGGGCTGAGAGTGTGTGACTCAGTTAAGGTCACCTGGTGGTTTTCCATAGGTGAGCAAAGAATCAAAGCCTGATCTCCAGAGTTGTAGTCCAGCACTCAAGCCACTATACCATGCTGGTTCTAGATATTATATGTGGTATAAAATATAATATAGAAAGTTAAGCATGGTAATAGCGTACTTTACTGTTTTTGTTTTCATTAGATATGGTTTTAAATTGCTAATCACACTATGGATGCTTTTCGTGCTTTTGATACTGGCACTCCAGTGAAAGAACTCAGTCTGCCTTTCCTTCAGGGAAGAGAACTGTTTGCTGTTGGAAGCCTCCACAAATTTCTTCTTCCCTTTGTGTATGTGTGTGCCTTCAAGTCAACTGTCAACTTATGGTGACCCTATAAATTTCATAGGGTTTTATTAGCCAAAGTATCCTCAGAGGTGGTTTTGCCAGTTCCATCCTTCTGAAATAGAGCCTACAGCACTTGGTATTTGTTGGTGATCTCCCATCCAAGTACTGACCAGGGCTGACCCTGATTAACTTCCAAGATCAGAGGGGATCTGGTGCCTTTAGGGTACTTGGACTACAGTAATAATTCTTAACACAACAATGTACACTGATGGTGCTCTGTGCATTGTATATTGATGTTGCAACCTGCAGTGAGTGGAAGGAGCATAACCCAAATTACAGGATGTGGGAGTCTTATCTACTGGGAAATGATCTTATCTATACTAACAACAATGTATTGGCTTTACAGGGTGTTTGAGCAGAGCATCTTAGGGACCTCTTTGCCCTGAAATGGACTGAGGAGGAATAAATTTTTCATTGGTGTAATAAATGGATGAACCAGATGCAGCTGGTCCTAAAGGAGAAAGAGGCCCTGATGGTCTCAGCACTGAGGGCAGTGAGGAATTCTGGAAGAGGACGATCCAAAGGTCCCTGGGAGATAAGGTTGCCAGCTCAGAGATGCAGTGCCAGCGCTTCAGGCAGTTCTCTTATGAGGAGAGCGAGGGCCCCCGAGAGGTTTGCAGCAGACTTCACCATCTCTGCCTTCAGTGGCTACAGCCAGAGCGATGCACAAAAAATGAGATCCTGGACCTGGTGATCTTGGAGCAGTTCCTGACCATCTTGCCCCCAGAGATGGAGAACTGGGTCAGGGAATGTGGGGCAGAGACCTGTTCCCAGGCAGTGGCCTTGGCAGAAGGTTTCCTCCTGAGTCGGGCAGAGGCAGAGAAGGAGCAGAAAGAGCCGCAGGTGAGAGCCTTTCATCCTAGGTCCGAAGTGAGTAGGGGCTGGCTCTTGGCTGCCTTTTTTTAGTCTCTGATGATTTCAGGGATAAAGGCTGAAATATGGTGTTGCTAGATTTGGCTTTGATAGGGAGAAGGAGTATCTGCCTTCTGATGAAGTGGAATCTCAGTCCTCAGTCTCAAAAGAGTGATTATGGTGTCTGCTCCCTGTGTGCCAGGTTTTAAAGGAAATGGCACTACCACACACCCGAACTTTCACATATGGTGACTCAAATGTCAGAGTCTGGCCCTTATGTGTTCAGGATTGGAATGGTTGTCCACCCACTCCAGCAAATACCCATTTCTTGCTCTGAAGGGTGAAACATTTACAATTGCTGACTTTTTTCATGTTTTTTTTTATTCCAAAGTCAACATAACAAATTATCAGTAATAGCAGTGTGTCCACAGAGTATACAGGTAGGTATATCTATACAGTAGCAGTTGCTTTTTATGTTTATTTTGCCAGATATATGTGTATGTATGTAGACCTGGGTACATGAGTAGATTTCCATTATAAATCAAAGCAGAGTTTTCCAGAATTCAAGATGTTCTTGCTATGGGCTCCACGGAATTGTTTATGTTCCAACACATACAATAAATGTATACCAGGTATTAACTCAAGTGTCATTCTGTATCCACCTTTTTGAGCTCTTATTTTGTATGTCAGTTTTCAAGTTGGTCTTATGTGCTGCTTACTTTTCACTGGCTTAGTTGTAGGTGGAAATCTCATACCACACAAGCCCTTCGCCAAAGATCTTTGCTATTTTCTCATTTCCCATGTCTTTTGAATCCTGACTGATGTTTCAGGCCAAGAACCTCTTGTTGGAAGTTCATGCTGAATTCCCTGTGGCAGAGAAGGCTCCATGGGATCCCAGGCAGAGTTCCCAACGAAGGGTGATCAAGCAGGAATGTGATGGAGGGGGCCTCTTGCAAGGTAAGGATGCCTCTTTGTTGTTCGTGTGTCTTCAAGTCATTTCCATCTTGTGATGACCTAAAGCTTCACAGGGTTTTCTTGGCCAGATTTGTTTAGAGGAGGTTTCCCTTTGCCTTCCGCTAGGCTGAGAGACTGTGGCTTGCCCAAGGTTACCCAGGGAGTTTCCATGGCAGAGAGGGGATTCAAGCCTTGGTCCCCAGAGCTGTAGACTAGCATTGAAACTACTACAGCATACTGGCTCTAATTTCCCCAATGAAAGCTGTTGGCTGTCTTGGTCAAATGCAGAACAGCAGAACATTCAGCTCATGATTATGAAAGTAGAGTCGTGCATGCAAGGTCACTGGACTTCTAGATGCATCTATAGGCGTGCATTTTACTGTAAAAAGACTGCCATTCCACACCAGAGATATGTAGTATATTTAGTTAATATCTCCACAAGCAGAGAGTTATCCTCTCCACCTTTGATGTAGGATCTCGATCGCTTTGTTTTCATTCTCATTTCATACACACGCATGTTTCACACACACATGTATATGTGTGTGCGTGTGTATAATATATAATAGATTTTACAGAAACAAACAAAACCAGCAAAGGAGGCATCTAAAAATCAATAAAAGGAGGTGCTTTGAGTTTGTTACTTGACTATCCAGCTAAAAAAATCCCCAACTGACACAAGAACAACTATAATATCTTTCCAAAAAACCAGAATGTAAGGAAGTTATGCATTTTCATTTGCATAACTAATAAACTCTCATGGTGTTGCATTTAGTTTGGAGTGGTCTTGGTTGTCTCTAGCAACCCTTCCTGTTTCAGTTAAATTTTCTGTATGACGTTCCAGAGCTTTGTGTTCTTAGCCTTTGCTCCTGTCAACTCAAGGCCATTTCATCCTCACAACAGCCATCCTGTGAGGTAGATCAGTGTATGTATGGGAGAGTAGGTGGTTGACATCCCCCAGTGGATTTTGTGGCTCACTGGAAGCTGGCACTGGATTTTTCGAAGCCCCTATCTGATGTCCTAAGCCTATTTGTTGTTGTGGTGGTGGTTGTTGTGTGCCTTTAAGTCATTTTTGACTTACAGTGGTCCCCTGGGTTACGAAGGTAATCCGTTCCGGATTACCTTTCGTAACCCAGAAGCTTTCGTTTCCCGGGGGACCGCTATTTTCAATGGACCGCACGGCCATTTAAAGGGGCTGTGCGGCTTTTTTCCTTTCGTACCCTGGGGTTTTCGTACCCCGGAGGATTCGTAACCCGGGGGACCACTGTATAGCAATTTTAAGGTGACCCTGCAAGGCAGCATGGTGTAGTGGTTTGAGTGTTAGACTATGACTATGGAGAACAGGGTTCGAATCCCTGTTCGAGTACTGTATACATAACTGAGTTTATTTACTGGGTTGTGTTACTGCCTCCCAGGGTCTTCTGTGGAAACAATGGGACATTGTTGCCTGATGTGCTTGTGGGGCCACTGCACATTTCATTGTCCATTCAGTCATACGTTTGGTGCAGAACATTGCCATTCAATGCAAGTGTTGCACAACATGGGCTCATCTCTAAGTGCAATGATTGGAATTATGCATCCCTGACATACATGGCACATCTTGTTGGGCATAACATGGCTTGTTGGGCATAACATGACTTTGTAAAAAGGGGTGTCTTTTCAGAGGCTTTGTTAACTGAGGTAGCCCTGTACGTCCTAGTGAGTCTTTTAATAAACTCAGACAAAAGGAGATGTGACTGGCTTCTCCTCACATTGGTCTCTCCCACAGAAGCAGGAATGATCCCGCCAACAAGGACTCTGTCACCTCTTCCTCTTTGTGGCAAACCAGAACTAGATCAGGTAAGGAGAAGGAATCCTGGAACAAGAGAACTGGAGCAGCCTGGGTTCTGCTTACTCCAGATCACACCCCTTTCAGTTCTAGGGGAGAATTTTGTTTCAGCTTGCTTTGGATTTTTAAAAATTGCAAACATTTACCAATTCTTCTATTCCCAATGGAGAGAAGTTGAGATACGAAAAACAGAATGGAAGAGAAATCTAGACTGATTTTATCTATCCTGACACACAGGTGTGGGGGCTTACCTCTGAAATCTCTAGGTTTGAATCCCAGTATCTTCAGCCTTGTTATTCCTAAATTAGAATTGCGCTCCTTTTTCTCTCAATTTTTCTTAGACACACAACACACTCCCTCGGAGAGTGGTGGAGTATCCTTCTTAGGAGGTCTTTAAACAGAAGCTGGATAGCCATCTGTCAGGGGTACCTTCACTGTGTCTTCCTGCATGGCAGGGGGTTGGATTGGATGGCCCTTGAGGTCTCTTCCAGCTGTATGATTTCATGCGGGGAAGCAGACTGGTATCTTGGAGTGGCCTCCACCCCCAGTGGTCTCTGATCAGCATGGGACTGTGGTGACCAGAAGACCCCCTCTCAAAATGGGTCGTTGCCATGGTCCTGAGCAAAGAGCTGATTTTCCCCACACTTTCTGCTGGTGCCCCGAGCCCCCTTAGGCGTTCCTCCTAATGTTGAGGTGGAATCTCTTTTCCTGTAGCTTCCATCCATTATTCCAGTCTCTGGATCTACAGAAAATAAGCTTGCTCCATCCTCAATCTGACACCCCTTCTGAAACTTAAACAGGGCTATCATATTGCCTTTTAACCATCTTTTTTTCTAGGCTAAATATACCCAGCTCCCTTTCCTCATAAGGTATGGTTTCCAGAACCTTCAGCATTTTGGTTGTCCTTATCTGGACACGCTCCAACTTGTCAACATCCTTTTTAAGTAAAGTTGAGAACAAAGGGAGAAATGGGAGGAGTTAAATTCTACTTGAAAAGTGGGGAAAAAACGAAGATTAATTAGCATGATGCTTGTCAAATTGGCAAAGTTGGAAGGTATACCATAAAACTCCACAACTCTACCCCAAAAGTGAAAAAAATAACAAACAAAAACACTAGCAGGAAATTGGCTAACATGGCAGTTGAAAGTAACCCTGCATCATCCTTCCTGGCATGTGTAAGTTTGGCCTTCTCCCCTCATCTGTAGTTGCCTACCCTTGATTCAAATCCTGCAGTGTAAGACCTTTAGCATTTTGTTCCTCAGTTGTGGTGTAATGTTTCTTTGAAGCCAGTCTCCTTTTACTGCAGCTTTAGGATATGTCATGGACTGAGACTCCTGAATTTGTCAGACTTTGTCCACGATGCTGTTGTTATGTTGTGTTTGTGGAGTAATCAACTTTGGCTGCTTTTGGAGCTGTATCAGCCTGTGAATTCACTTTATACTAATTGCTACAACTGGCAGCCATCTTGATGTCCAAAGTGAGCAAGAATGTTTTTCTTCTGTCTCTAGGGTCTGGTTGCTTTTGAGGCGGTGGCCGTGTCTTTCTCCCAAGAGGAGTGGGCCCTGCTCGATGCTGACCAGAGAGCCCTGCACAGGCAGATCACAACAGAGATTCAGGGGATCATGGCCTCTTTTGGTAAGGCTCTCTCTTTCCCTGGATGATTATGTCTTCTCTTTTAAAATTCATTTATAATGATGGCCTTAACAGGTACAATACTTTGAAGCAGGTCCTGATTCAGCCCAAATGGGAAAGGATGAGCCCTGTATATGCAGATCATGGAAGAAAGCTGTGGGATTGTGGACTGTCTTGTTTGCTTGTTGATGATAATTTCCATTCTAAAATGTGTTGATGGGATTTTGTGCTTCTGTGAAGCAAGAAGCTATGCTGATGGTAGCACAACTGGTAGTGGAGTTTTTGTGCTTCTGTGAAGCAAGAAGCTATGCTGATGGTAGCACAACTGGTAGTGGAGTCTTCTAAGACGGGCTTTTTCTGAAGAGCCAGACAAAATGTGCCAAGAACTAGTGGACAGAAGCAGTAGTGTATATGGATGGGTGACACCAATGGAGGATCTCTCCAAGACTGAAGAGGGAGGACTAGTACAAGTAGTACTGTGTCTAATGATGCAGCTAGACTCAAGATTAAAGGACATTGAGCTGCTGGCCTGCACAGAGATGAAAGAAAAGTCCCAAGGTGCACAACATCAGTAATAATTAAATAAATAAATAAATAAATTATATTTCCTGCCTCTCCATGCGGATTGAGGTGTGATCACAGCCTAATAAAATACATACAAATACAGATAAAAACTAGCTCTATCAAGTACAACAATTGTTAACAATGGAATGCACAATAAACGTAGTGAAGGAGTGGAGGTTAGTGGGTGGATGTCCTGTACAGGATCAAATGGATAGGCCTGCCAGAAGAGATCCATCTTGACTGCCTTCTTAAAAGCGTCCAAGGTGGTAATAAGACAGATCTTCTTCAGCAGGCTATTCCACAGTTTTGGAGCAGCAGCAGTAAAAGTTATTTGAGAAGTTGTCACTAATCTGGTTGTTTGTAATTCTAATAAATTCTTCCCAGATGTTCTGAGAGTGTCAGGCGGATTATGTAGGGAGAGGCATTCCCGCAAGTAACTCAGGCCCAAGCCATGTAGGACCATGTAGGCATCTAGAGGTTCTCCAACACAACTCTATGGTCAGCATCTGCCGGAAGGTAGTGTGATTGAGAAAGCCCTCCCCTGAAGATTGTAAGACTCCAGCAGGCTCTTATGGGAGATACAGGCGTAAGAAATGGAACCTAAGGCATAAGAGGAAGCATAGCATCTCTCCTTTTGTTCTGCTAATTCATTTGTCTTTAAGATTGTTTGGCTTTAATCCATTTCCCATACTCTGAAATTCTTTTTCATACAAATTTGCAAATTATTATTGGTTTTCTTCTTCACAGCAGAAAACTGGAGGAAAAGATATGTATGTGCTAAGAAGCATTCTAAGCAAAAACAAGAAGTTAATAAGCAAGCTCAACATTCAGAAGAAGATAATTATATCATAAAGAAGCCCTACAAACGCAATATATCTGGGAAATGTTTTCCTCAAAATACAGCACTTGTGCCGTGCAAGAGGCTCCATGCTGTAAAAAAGCACTTTAGCAGTGAAATTTCTGTGAAAGGTTTTGATTATAAATTGTACAGTGTGAACAACCATGAAGTAAGGAAACCACACACCATAAGGAAACGACACAAATGCTGGAAGTGTGGGAAATGCTTTACATACAGTTTACTACTGATGGCACATTTGAAAGTGCACAGAGACCTTGTGAGCCACCAGATAAACCACACAGGAGAAAGACCCTATAAATGTCAGGAGTGTGGCAGATGTTTTACACAAAAGGCATGGTTTATGGTACATTGGAGGGTGCATACAGGCAAGAAACCTTACGGATGTCAGGCGAATGGGAAAGGCATTGGTCAAAAAGTAGGCCTTGTGAAGCAGCACCACACAAACAAGAAAACATATAAATGTGGGGAGTGTGGGAGAGGTTTTGCTTACAAGTCACAGCTTGAGAGACACCTGAAAGTCCACACAGGAGACAAACCATACAAATGCCAGCAGTGTGGGAAAGGTTTTGCTCACAAGTCATGTCTTGAGAGACACCAGAGAGTCCACACAGGAGAGAAACCATATAAATGCCAGCAATGTGGGAAAGGTTTTGCTTGCAAGTCACATGTTTTGGGGCATCAGAGAGTCCACACAGGAGAGAAACCATACACATGCCAGCTGTGTGGAAAATGTTTTGCTCACAAGTCCTCCCTTGTGACTCATCAGAGAATCCACACAGGAGAGAAACCATACAACTGCCAGCAGTGTGGAAAATCTTTTGCTCAGAAGTCATATCTTGACTATCACCTAAGAGTCCACACAGGAGAGAAACCATACAAATGCGATCAGTGTGGGAAATGCTTTTTTCAGAAGTCGTACCTTCAGTATCACCTAAGAGTCCACACAGGAGAGAAACCATACAAATGCCAGCAGTGTGGAAAATGTTTTGCTTGCCGGTCAATCCTTGTAACTCATCAGAAAGTCCACACAGGAGAAAAACCATACAAATGCTACCAGTGTGGGAATGGTTTTGCTCAGAAGTCACATCTTCTGGATCATCAGAGAGTCCACACAGGAGAGAAACCATACAGATGCCACCAGTGTGGAAAATGTTTTGCTCAGAAGTCATACCTTGAGTTTCACCTAAGCGCTCACACAGGAAAGAAACCATACACATGCCAGCAGTGTGGGAAAGGTTTCACTCACAAGTCATACCTTGAGAGACATCAGAGAGGCCATACAGGAGAGAAACCATACACATGCCAGGAATGTGGAAAAGCTTTTGCTCAAAAAGCAAATGTCGTGGATCACCAGAAAGTCCATACAGGTGAGAAACCATACGAATGCCAGCAGTGTAGAAAATGTTTTGCTCGCAAGTCAAACCTTGAGAATCATCAAAGAGTCCACACAGGAGAGAGACCATTCACATGCATGCAGTGAGGAGAATGTTTTGCTTAGAAGTCATCCCTTTTGGTTTATCAGAAAGTCCATACAGGAGAGAAATCAATCAGTTATCATATTTGAAATATTTTCCTCAAAACTCATACTTTTTGAGATGTCCATCCAGGAGACAAACTATACAGATCACAAGACTGTAGAAAATGTTTTGCTCAACATTCACTCCTTTTCAGGCATAAAGAAGTCCACATTAAAGAGAAACCATAGAAATACTGGGAGTGCAGAAATGTTTTGTTTGGAGAGACAGCCTTTATATATCGTGATTGTTTCTTGTAAAGCCTTATTAAAATTTCACTTGATTCTATTTCTGCTTAAGAACTCTGCTGGAGACAGGCAGACAGGGCACATTTATGGGCTCCCAAGATGGTTACTTGGTGAGATGTTTTTCTTTTCTTTTTCTGTGGAAAACACCTGTTTTGTTCCAGGTGGGAAGCTTGCACAGGTATATCACACATAGTGATATACCATGTTCTTCAGTATTCAGTGAGTAGTTGTGTTGGCTATATAGCAAATCCAATCAAAAATCTACAAAATATTGATGCCTTTATTGGCCAACCAAATTGCACAATGTACATGTTGCAAGTGTTCAAATCTCCACTGGCTTCTTTATCAGGCAAGGTGTTAAAAATCATACAAGAGGGGAAAATGAAGATGTTAGTCATAGGCCTGCACTTGGCCATTTCTGTTCTCAGTTCAGATGGTATGGAGGGGTATTATTTACAGGCTTGCACCTCCTCCTTTTGGCCATGTGGCTGCTGGGAGATTCTCCAGCATGGCTTCCGTAAAGCAGCAGTAAAAGCCACAACTGTGCTACAGATATCCTGCATCTCTGGAGAGGCACAGAGGACCAGTGGCTGGTAGGTATCCTAAAGGCATGTTCCAAGGGTGATTGACTACTGAAATGGGGCAGTCGCTCAAAGAACAGTGTGCTCTGTGAAGGGCTCCTGACCCCATACAAAGTGCAAAAACCAAAACCTACATAGACTTTTAGAAAAGAAATAAATCTGAATGATCCACAATTGGCAAGCTGAGCTTTCTATTGTTATGTTCAAGACTGGGGCTTCCTGTGGCTCTTTATGGCCCTTCCTTTCCTTAAGTTGAGACATGGAAATACCTAAGATTTTCACCCCTTTCTGTACTTGGTAAACAGCTCGGGGAATTTCTTTTAGTAATGGCCACCAGACCTAACCATTTGACGGTGAGGGCATAGAACCATAGAATTGGAAGAGATCCCCCTGCCATGCAGTAATGCACAATCAAAGCACCTTGACAGATGGCCAACCAGTTTCTGTTTAAAAACCTCCAAAGGAGGGAGTGTGTTCCACTGTTGAATAGCTCTGTCAGGATGTTCTTCCCGATGTTTAGGTGGAATCTCTGTTCCTGTAGTTTGCACCCATTGATATCGGTCCTAGTCTCTGGAGCAGCAAAAAACAGGCTTGCTCCATCATCTTCCATGTCTCTTCTCAGGGTTTCCAGACCCTTCAGCATTTTAGTCACCATCTTCAGGAGACTACATGTAAAAATGATCTAAAAGTTGGACATAAGTCAACAGTGTGATGCGGCAGCTAAAAAGGGCAATGCTCTTTTAGGCTGCATCAATAGAAGTATAGTGTCTAGACAGAGAAGTACAGTGGACCCTTGGTATCTGCTGGGGTTTGGTTCCAGAATCCCCCGTGGATAACAAAATCCATGGATGCTCAAGTCCCATTATATACAATACAATAAAATAGTCTCTCTGTCTGGCTTTTCTTGCTAATGAAGATTCAAGGACTCATCCCACACTTTCTACAAGCGCGTTGATGACTAAATAAAATAGTACCTCTTATATAAAATGGCATAATCCAGGTTTGTTTATTGGAATTTATATATTTTGGAGGAATATTTTCAAGCCGTGCATGCTTGAATCCATTAATAAAAAAATCAGTGGATACGGAGGGCCAACTGTAATAGTGTCACTCTATTCTGCTTTGGTCAGGATACTGAGAAACGAGCATGTCCAAAGGATGGCGACTAAAATGTGAAGGGTCTGGAAACAATGCCCTAGGAGGAATGACTTAGGGAGCTGGAGATGTTTAACTTGGAGAAGAGGTGATATGATAGCCCTGTATAAACATTTGAAGGGATGTAATATTGAGGAAGGAGCACGTCTCTGCAGGATGAAAAGGAGCCATTGCTGGGCACCATTTGGATTTGGCCGGTCAACCATTTACTAGTCCACCTAACAGTACCATTGTTTAGTCCACATGATGGTGGTGGACTTTGTTGAAGATCATGCTGAAATTAAGATATGCTGCATCTACAGCCTTTTCTTCATCTACAAAGCTAGTCATTTTATTTTTAAAAAGATTAATCTGGCATTACTTGTTTTTGAGAAATCCATGTTGAATTTTTGCAGTTATGGAATTCCTTTCTAAATTAATGATCTTCTATAGAATATTTCCTGACAGTGATGTCAGGCTAACTGGGCAGTAATTGTTCGGGTTTTCTTTTTTTCCCTTTTTGAACATGAGGACATTTGCCCTCCTCCATTCTGTTGGGACTTCTGTTCTCACAGATTGCCAGTGGCTATGAGATTACTTCTGCCAGTTCTTTTTATACCCTTGAATGTAATTCATTCAGATTGACTAGATATTCCTGTACTACCTCTTTACTTATTCTGTGCTGCATTTCTCCTATTGTGTCTTCACCAAGCAAGAGAAAAAGTTTCCGTGTCCAAGTGGTCCACAATTGGAGGCCCACCCTGACTGACATCTAGAGGGTGGGGCTGTCAGGTGTCAGAGCCTTGCCATAAATCTCCAGTTTCCGTGGATCATCGCCTCTAGATGGGAGACATCATTACTGAGATTAGTGATTTAAACTATAAATATCCGGAAATAATGTTTTTTCCTCAAAGTGACACACCACCTGAATTATGCTCAGTTTTTTGGCAAAGTTTGACACACCAAGCACAAAAGATTGCCCATCACTGTCCTAGGTGAATCATAAGGCTTTTGCAACCACAGTGGGTATTTTCTATTGCTTCTGAATCACAGAAAAAAAACTTCCTTGCCTTTGGCAAGACACCCCCCCCCAACCTAAAATAATCTCTGGCTACTCTTTAGGGGGATCACCCAGGAAAAAAATGAGCATTCCAGCCCCATCCCATCCCAACATTCTCCCAAAAAGACCCACCTCCCTACTGGGGGCCAATGGGGGGCACGCAGATCCCTTTCTTCCTGCTTCCTTTTTGGAGTGACCAAAACAGTGACATGGACCCTCTAGGGAGGGTTGGGCAGAGGGCAAATAATCTGAACAGTAGAAGAAAAGGAAAGGAGAGCAGAGCCATACTGTTAAGGGGACTGTTGTGTGGAAGAATCCCAGAGGAAGGCAATGGTAGTCAGACAACCTTGCCAGGAAAACTTCAGGAGAGGTTTGCCATAAATCTTTCCAAGAAAACCATCTGCTTTAGAGCCAGTATGGTGTATGGTTTGAGAGCTGACCCAGAGGAGAGCAGGGTTCAAATCTCCTTTGTTCAGCCATGGAAACCTAAACACACAAGACCCAGTTTCTCAGAGGAAGGGCCTGGGGGGGGGGCATCCCTGTCTCAAGACATTTTGCCAAGACTCCCAGGTACCTTGGCTTCCCTGAAGAAGGGACCCAAACCAGAGCAAGAAAGAAAGCATGTGGGAAAGTAAAAAAAAAAAAAGTGGGGGGACAGAAAGAAAAAGGGGAGGGGACTCCTCTGCCTGGGGTGAGAGGTAGAGGAGGGGTTTTTTGGGTGGACATAATTTTCCCAAGGGGGGGTTCCATACATACACATAAACACACACAACACATGCCCATCTCCACTTGGGCTTGATTTTTCTTCCCCCTCCAGTTCTCCCTATGACCTTTCATATCTGGAGGAAATACAAGGAAACATACCCATCAATACTATGATCACTAACAGTCAGCATTGGTTCCTTGCAAAGAAGTAATGCCAGTTTAATATGTGGCTGCTGAATGGATTTGTACTTTGACCAACCAAACCCAAAGGGTGCTCAGCAAAGGCGCCTCTTCATCCTGGAGAGAAGTGACCAGTGAGGTGCCACAGGGTTCTATCCTAGGAGATGGAGGGGTCAGTTTTGCCATGTTTTGCCTTCTCCCAATGTTTTAGACCCAGAAGAGACCTTTTTCTGAAACATAAAACAGCCAGGGAGTGAGATAGAAATATGGCTAAACTGCCCTCACTCCACGCCCAGGGAAATTCAAAGTTTAATCCATCAGGTCTGGGGCTGAAGCCCTCCCAGCTCCAATGGAATCTGTTGCCTCTCCCTCCTCCAGACATTCTCAGTGGTACAGAATTACCCAACAATCCTTATTATGGTAATGTTTGTGTAAATTTGAAGGAAAGCACCCTTTCTAATGGCTTTTTCAGCTCATCGATGCGATTAAAAGGAGAGAAGCCCTGGTTACCCAAGATTGTAAATTTGGAAGCATTCAGAAACAATTGTATCTCATATGCAAAATAAAGGATTGTATTCAGTTTATTGACTGAAATTTTACTGCTTTTTTACCTCAGCAAGTAATAATACACTTAATAAATAAATACCAAATAAAATCAACAATAGCAACAACAATGGAACTTGTTGTCTAATATCTTATTTCCCCTCTACTGTTTTTCAGGGTGTTTACTTACAAAGTATACATAATTTCTGTTTATTTCCAATAAGAAATTCTTAGTAACTTCATTTTCTTTTCTCTCATTGCCCCCATACCACCTTTTTTTGGAGACAGTTGAGTCAGTTCTTGTTGTCTTTAGGGAAACCTGCAAGGATAAAGTTAATCTTGTAAAAACATTTGTCTGAGAATGGGAAGGGGGAGCACAAGAAACAGGCAAGAAAAATATTGTGGGCCACCAGCGACCTGAGTCTATCATTTCCAAAGTGGCACCAGTTATCCTTGGTGGCTTCCTTGTGGTATGTGCTAATAATTACCAGTTGTCCTTGATAACTAATATGAACAGGCTAGAATAGTAAAAGAACCATCACAACAAGGAACTGGAACTGTAATTACAAATAGGAATTTAGGAGCCCATTAGTGTGGTCCTGGAAATGCTGGGATAGGGTTACTAGTGTGCAATGTCATGTGCAATTGTGCATGCCAAGATGTCTGCAAAGAAAACTGACTTCCATCAGCATAACCTAGCAAACAATCTCTTGCAGCTACTACAAAGTCTCAGGCCTTTCTTTCTACCATAATTGTTATTGCTGATATGATGTGTCAGCTTTTCCTCAACACTGGGGTTCAAGGTGGCTCACAATTTAAAACAAGAACAATGTAACTAAAAACAAAAGTGAACCACATTCATTCAGTGGTATCTGTTCCCACCTGTCAACATGGCCCTTCACTGAAAAAACTATTTTAAATGAAAAATACAATTATATGAAATGCAATGATATTTAAAATGCTAGGAAGAGAAAATGGTATCATGTCTCACCCAAAATATATATTTTAAAATATAATGTATGGCAGTACTTTTCTATCATGGCTAAACATTGGAATTCCACAGCTGACTGTGATAACTATGGGCTGAAGAGGACAGGCCAAAAGAGAAGGGGATTAAATCCACTCCTTTTGTCAGTAGCTTCAGGCCGCCCATTTTCCCTTCATTCTACTTCACATCTGGATGAACACAGGACTCATTACTCACCAGCAGCATTTATCTGATCTCTGGACATATCATTTGTGTTGGGGACCTTCTCATACTGTGCCTTGAATTCTGCCTGAGACTGGTGGTCTGGGCTCAAATCTTGATCTGCTGGTGCCATTTGATTGGTAGTGAACAACACAGTTGAACCTAGGACTGTTGCTTTGGGAGGTTGAAGAGGGCAAGAAATAGGTGGCATGCCTTGGTGCTCAGTAAATGGCTCCTGTTCTGTAGAGTAATTTCCTCCTCCTGAGCTGGAAAAAGGCATCTGGGAGCCAAGTTGATTGGTAACTGGAGTTCTTGGCAGACAAAATTCATTCCAAGGCACAGTCTGAAAAGCAGGGATGTAGCCTAGATATAAAGGACACACAAAGAAAGAAAAGACAAAGCCAATTTGCAAGGACAAAAAGTATAGCATAATTAAAATGTAAATACACCCCCTTACAATATGCCACAAAACAATTGCATCAACAGAATTCAAACCATACATTAAAATCTAATGGAAATGTCTATGAGGCATAAATTGGGTGGCATCCTAATACTGAGCATCACAACACTGAAGTACCACTATTAAGATGGTCCTCCCTATGGAAGCCACACACATCACTTCAGATGGCTGTGGCAACCACAGGAGACCTTCCACTAAGGAATTAACAGATGGATAAAAGCATATGAAGACAGTCAATACCCTCAGTCATGCTATTATAGGGCAGGGGAAATGCATAAAACAATTATTCTTTTTAGTAAACTCAAATTAATTTTAATATAGTTTAATGTTTTCTTTACCTTACACAGAACTTCAGTTTCCATGCTGTCTACAAGTGTTGTAAATAAATAGAGTTAACAGACAGATCTTTTCTAGGAGGACTCACTGCTAGCCTATGTGTGATGATTCCTTTCTGTCTCTCTGTTTCCAAGACCACTGACTGCATCTGCTCCAGTCACCAATACTAGACAGTATTTACTTAGGTGACACTTACCTGAGCTCCCAGCTGGTGGCTGTATCAGGAGATGTCCTCCTGTGTGATTCTGTATATACCTTGCAGGAGCTTCTTCTGTTCCACAAGTTACAAGTCCCTCATTGCCAGGTAGGGAGAAAAAAGGGGTGCTGGGTTTACTGGGTGTGGGTGGTGTGAGCTGGACAGTGGGTGCATGCTGATGGACTAGGAAGCGGTGCAATGGAGACATCTGGTGCTGAGGGTGCTGGCTCAACTGGAACATCCCTGATTTGTTATTTGAGTGATAATATTGGGTTTCTAGGTTGCCTGTAGGTTCCAGTTGCTCCGAGTAATTGCAGTGCACAGGAGAGATGACACTGGGACAAAGAAGAAATAGGTCACTGGTTAGTCTTTAGAATTATAGTCCATTGTCTCCACACTGGATCAGAAGATTGGTGCCTACCATGAAGGTTTGTTCTGATCTGCTATGAAGGAGGTATCCCAATGGCTTGAGGTCCCTCCTACCATCTAAGAAGGCAGGGATCATAAGATCATAATTTTTGATCAACTAGTGATGATCCTCACCTCTGCTTTCTGGTTCCATTCATGGCTAACCTAATAGTGGTGATGGTGGTGACCTCAGGGAGTCTCAAGAACACAGCAGTAGCTCAAAGGATATGGCTATCACAGAGTAAAGTTATACTTGATGCATAAGGATCTGGTGACCCCCCCCCCCCAGACCTACCCCTTTCTCTCAGACACCCATTTCCTTTCAAGTCACAGTTCAGATTCAGACTGTACAACCATAACAAAGATTTGCTCCTGTTTTGGACCCTTTCATCTCACAAATAAAGCAGCAATGTTTGTGGGATGGTTCATCACTACATCAGCATTTATTTTGGGCCTCATTTTTAAAGTCCATTATGTTATTAAAGTGTTTTGTGTAATTATTTTGTATACACCTGTATTTAAAATTAATGTTTGTATTACCTGATTGTGATGCAGTTTGTCATCTTAAAATGAAAAAGAATTAAACATATTTTTTAAAAAATTGTTGCGGTCATGGCAATTGGCTTGGATACACAGAGCACCTGGGATAGATAGCTGCATTGCATGCTGTTCAGTTCTGAAGTATTTGGTCCTGCTTTGCTGAGAAAGAAGGAACCACTGAGCAATAAAAGAGAGGAGGGGAGCTCAGAAAATAGTACTGTGTAATTGGCTTCATCCCTAGTTGACTTCAGGGATGAACTGCAGAGGAGCCAAGAAATCTGCCCATGGCCTGATTTGGGGGGGGGGGGGGGAAGGGGGTGTTGACTTCCCTGCCGAGGCAACAAGCCCTGTGCAAATATTACACACATGCTGGCCATCAAGGATGATTGTACTGTAAGATTCCCAACTGAAAGTACCAATTAAAAAGAATAAAGTTTATGAAAATGGTGATAAAATTGGCAGTAGTGAGGATATAGTCTTTTGTCTAAAGTAGTAAATGTTATCTTCCTTAACAGAGATCAGTTCTTAATTCAGAGACAGAGTTCCTCACTTTCTTTCCTCTCTGATCTCACAACTTACTCATTATTGGGCTTTCTTTTTAACCAAAAGCTGTGAAACAATGTTAGGTTATGATTTCAATGTAATGTCTGTTGAAATTATTAATTCTTATTTCTAGAGCTATAACCCAACTACGAGACTCACTGTTCTCTGAGGATACAGATTTTGGAAACAGAAGCACAACTAGGAACTTAGCTAGGAATATTATATTATATTATATGTAATATTATATTACATATAAACGGAGTCTTTGAGGTTGTTCACTTTAAATCTAATCAGGATAAGAATCTAATTCTATTCCAAAAGGAACCTCTCTGGATTCATTATTTCAATATTCAAACCCTTGCAAGACATAATGAAAAGATATATATGAAGAGGTTTTTTGGAGGGTAAATCATTCAATTGTTAATTAGTCCAGTTAGCCTACCACTCTGTCAAACTACCTCATGAAGAGCAGCAGTTGAATATAAGTGAATTAGGTTGGGATTTTGCCAGGACTATGGAATGCCGAATACAGGAGATATGAGTGGAAGCTATTTGGTAAGTCCTAAGAATTATACAGTTAATTTGCTTTTACATGTTGGTGTTTTGTACTGCTGAAACATTGGAACCCTTAAGATAAGAGTGTGTATTTGACAGATATGGCAGCAGATTGAATTTACAGCTCCTTATGTATCTGCGCTCTGAAGGAAGAAGGAATATTACCACTACTGTGAAAAACTGGAAGAACTGCATGAAACACCAAATTGGCATGCATATAGGATTGAACACTATCTGACGTTCTCACATTTTTGAATGTTTTCCAAATTCTTACAGTACATGGAATAAATGAATTTCAATGCCATTAGTCACTAGAGTGAACTTGTTTTATGCTGCACCCAAGTAGAATGAGAAAAAATGGATTCAAATTAAAAGAGATTCCACTTAAACATTAGGAAGAATTTCTTAATTGTAAAAACTGTTCAACAGTGGGCTAGAAGGCCTCTGAGAGGGGTGGGCTTTCCATCTTTGGAGGCCTTTAAACAGAGGTTGGATGAAGATCTTTAAGGAGTGTTTTGGTTGTGTCTTACTGCATAGCAGGAGGTTGGACTGGTTGACCCTTAAGATTCCATTATTATATGCTATTTCACAGATTCTTATGTCACACTGGAAAATACTGTTCTCTCTTCACATCCTCCTCAAATGCAACTGGGATTGCTATTTACTTATCAGTGTAGTTTTGATCCAGCCTAATCATCACTTTAAAAAATAACAATAACAAATAGCAGAACAATTTGTTAAAAATATCATTGTACAAATTAAATTGTGGAGCTTCTTAAAGAATAATATAACCAATAGTATAACCATTTATTTTTACATGTAACATCCTAAGCTGTATTTGCACTAGGCTTGCTTGTGCTCGGTTTGTGCCTACCTTTGGCTCTGGATGCTACAAGGAATGGCCCCACTGGAGCCACTTTCCTGGCTAGACGGACTGTATGCACTGCTAGAAGTATTCAGCATCCAGTGAACAATCGGATTGTTTGGGTTAAGCACTGTATTGCATGGCAGTACAGCTCTCCGAATGGGTGGTGGACTTGGAATGGCCTGCAAGATTTCTTCCTTGAGAGACCCAAATATACCCTGGGAGTTGTCTTTAATCTGCGTAGATTCATAGGGAGCTGACCTGTTCATCACTGAAGCAACTGAAGGAAAAAATAAAGGATGTGTCACTTATGAAAGCACATGGAAGGCCCAGAACTTGGCAGAAACCATATAAAAGAGTCAGCAGAGAGAGACTTCAAGAAAAACTGGTATAATTGTATAAAAGGCAGGGGAGAAAACAGAAATTAAATATCCTCAGCTTTTAAATAGTGCTATTGCCTGCTGTCTAAAACAATGCATTTTCATTTTAGATTCACCCATAAAAAGATGTTTGCAGGCATGGACACTGTGCAAGTTTGGTATACTCCTCACATCTATTTTCATAATGTATGAAGTGACTCTAAAAGCATTTCACATTTAGAACAACCCTTTTGGATTAGTTCTTCAGCACTCTTCTGAAGTTGGATCTACACCACCAAAATAATTCATTCTCACCTCATTTCTGCAGCTTTAAGAACACATGACACACAACCTTTTTCATAGTGAAAACAGTTCTTTTAGGGTTAAATGCAGTGTTTAACCTAAAAACTGTTTTTTCAAAGATGGAGAGTGATTTTGTTTGCCTGGTAGGAGACTAAGGCCATGAAGGAGCCAGGAATTCTCCCCTTTCCAGCACACCGACACATGGACTGATATACAAGGAAAGTGTCTGGAGTGTTTCTAGGGAAGGGATTGCATTGTGACACACTTCAATAAGGCTGTAGTAGGTCTCACCTGATGTGGACACTAGTGGTGTCGATTGTTCACAGTTAGTAGTTGAAGGACCCATCAAGACTGCATGAGGTTGGCCATGCACATTCTCAGGTAGCGGAGGTGCAGGCAGCAATGTTGCACTAAAAGAAGAGTGAAACATCATGATAAACATAAGGAGTGAACTGAAGGAAAAATAAGGATTTTCTGTGCTGCTTCACTTTCTCTCCCCTTACCTACAGGGGGAAAGATCCTGCTACCATCCCTACAGAGAAAATATCTGATTTATTCCAATAAATGCTTAAATTAAATAAAATTAATTGAGGATGGAGTAAGCTTGTTTTCTGCTGTTCTAGACTAGAACAATGGATGTAAGCTACAGAAAAAGCTTACATCCTCTTGGAGTGTGGGAGAGTCTCCTTCCATGGAGATCTTTAAACGGAGGCTGGATGGCCATCTGTTGGGGATGCTTTGATTGTGAATTCCTGCATGGCAGAATGGGGCTGGACTGGATGGCCCTTGTGGTCTCTTCCAACTGTAGGATTATATGATACTATGAGTACAAGAATACCCCCTTTAAGTCCTTTACATGTCCTTAAATTTGTATGGTTTGATGTTGTTAGAGTTAGCAATCTTTGCATTCTGATATGTTCTTATTTTCTGGTCTGCATGCTTTTTCTTTATCTGTTTGATAATATACTTTTGCTTCCTTTACCAATCTAAGCAGCAAGTATTTCCCTCCCAACTCCTTCACAAGACCTGTTGCTTGATAATGTATAAGGCACGATAATGTATAAAGCTATTTTAAATGTTTTCCAAAGAAGGTTTAAATGTTTTCCAAAGATGAAAAGAGATTCCACCTTAGGAAGAACTTCCTGATAGTAACAGCTGCTTGACAGAGGAACAACCCTCTCTTAGAGAGTGTTGGGGTCTCCTTCTCTGAAGGTTTTTAATCAGAGGCTGAATGGCCATTTGTCAGGGGTGCTTTGATTGTGTATGGTAGGGGGTTGAACTTGATGGTTCTTGAGATCTCCTCTTCTAACACTATGAATCTATCAAGCTTATTTCTTTCTCTAGACCCTGTGTTAGGAAGGTGGGTGGGTGTGGGACTGGTTGTTGTTCAGCTTTTGCCTTGACAATTTTATTAATCTCCTTCAGAGATCCATTGCTATTTCTCACATCTCTCAATAGACATAGGAAAGAAAGGAGCATGCTGAGGCTGATGTGCCTGCTTGCTAGAAAATACTGTTGTTTGCAAACTTAGAAGGTGATTAAATATGTAAACTCAAAGGTGCCCTACATAGAGACGGATTGACAAGCTCAAGACAAAGAACCTACAGTCCCCCCCTATACAGGGAAAGGAGGATCCATTTGAGGCAGACATCTCCCCATAAACTATTAAAAGCCATATGGAAGAGGCACCACAGTATGTCTGCCTGTTTCCCGAAGGCTTCAAAAATGAACTTTGCAGGTTCTCAACTTTGCAGCATTCTAAAATCATGGTGGGGGGGGGAGAGAGACACTGTAGGACAAGAGAATACATTGAGAAGCAACGATGTCTCTTATGTGCCACTTTCCACTCTCTCAATAGCTACTGTCCATCTCTGGACCTATGAGATAGAGAACTCTCACCCTTGAGGATTTTTTTGAGGACCTACTAACAAAGCTGCTTCCGTAGCTGAAGATTTCTTGTTGTCCTTTGCTGTCAGTTTTTCCATTTTTCTCCACTTTGCTCTGCGATTCTGAAACCAGACCTAATAAAGGTTGAGATACTTAGTGAAAGGAATGGCTGTTTCAGAAAAAAATATCTTGGTGTAAAAATAGACTACTTAAATCACATACAATTACTGCCTATCTGGCTGCTAGATCATGGGACTCACTTCACCATACCACCAAAAATCATTCTGCAGTCTGGTTCTTGTTAGCTTAGACTGCAGAATCTCTTTTAAAATGTTAAAAGCACAGTTTGATCTCAGCTAGTGTTGAATATTTGTTGTTAACTGCTCTGAAGTCGATCCGAACTCATAGTGACCCTGTGAATGAGAAATCTCCAAGAACGTCTCAAGAATGAGACATTCTCCATTGCTCTGTTTAGGTCGGAAAACGCAGGTCCATGACCTCCCTGACTCCCATCTGGCATGCAGTCTTCCTCTCTTTCTGCTGCCCTCTACATTTCCTAGCATTGGCTTTTCTAATGAATTGTGCCTTCTCATGACGTGGCCAAAGTATGACAATCTCAGCTTTATCATCTTAGCTTCCAGGGAGATTTCAGGCTTGATACGTTAAAAGACCAATTTATTTGTCTTTTTGGCTGTACACAGTATCCTCAGCACTCTTCTCCAACACCACATCTCAGATGAACTGATTTTATTCTTATCCGCTTTCTTCACTGTCCAGTATTGCTTACATGGTGATGGGGGAATACAATGGCTTGGAGTATTCTAACTTTAGTGATCAGCTGTATATCTTTAAACTTTAGAATCTTGTCTAGTCCTTTCATAGCTGCCCTTCCAATTCCTAGTCTTCTTCTGATGTTTGAATATACTGATTAGTAAATGGATGTTTAAAAACAGTTAACTGTTTTGGAGTCACAGCTGAATCACAGCTTAAGCTAATTAGGCCTGGTGGATCAAAAACAATATGCAAAAGGAACAGGCAGCTTGAAGGGCTTTGGACAAGATGCTCCCTGTCAGCTGCTAAAGGATGGTTTAACATCCAGACCAGGTAAATTTCTTGGTCATCAGTAAAGACTCACCATAACCCGCTGTGGAGTAACACCAACAGCGGCAGCAATTTCCCGACGCTTTTCATTGTCAGGATAATGATCTTCCTGGAACATTCTCTCCAACTCATCCAGCTGTTCTGGAAAGGAGACCACCATCATGGGGGGAAAATAAGAAGTATAAGCAAGAACTGGCTAAGAGTCAGCAAGAACAAGTGAGAATTCAGAGGAAAGAAAAGGAATATGACCTTTAAAAATATTAGACTTTGAAAATATTGCATTCTTCACATTTGAAATACATCTAAAAACAACAACACAGTAGAATCATAGAATCATAGAGTTGGAAGAGACCACAAGGGCCATCCAGTCCAACCCCCTGCTATGCAGGAACTCCCAATCAAAGCATCCCCGACAGATGGTACTTTATTATTTTATTTTATTTATTATTTTACACCCTCCAAAAACTTCTTCTTGTATCCCTTCAAGGCACTTCTAATTTATGGTGACCCTAAGGTGAACTTCTCATGGGGTTTTCTTAACATGGTTTGTTCAGAGGGAATTTTCATTTGCTTTCATCTTGAGACTGGGACTTGTCCAAGGTCACCCAGTGGGTTTACGTGGCCAAGTGGGGATTTGAATCTGGTCTCCAGAGTCATAGTCCAACACTACTTTGCCATACTGGCTCTCTAGCTGTCAACCTTAACAGGAGCTTTTCTGCTCAGAACTTAACTATAGCCTGAAATAGATGAGCCAAATGATGCAGTTTCCTGCTACATTCTAGACATTGTATTTAGATAATGCACAACCTGAATGGGGCGGGAAAGTGCACTGATGCAACATTTTCAGAAAAGAACTGGGCCAAAAACTAGCAGAAAAATCAGCTCCTTTTCAGTGGCCCGGTTCAGGACTGTGGAGGAGGCCCAAATCAGGGCCGGGTGTTGTGGTCACCGCAGCCCCGACACAGATTTTTCAGTCCATCTATTTCGAGTCTAAGCCAGCCTGAAAAACAGCCTTGTATAAGTTGAGATGTCTAGGGCTTGCAGGAGGCACTTCCTCTCTTGCCCACTGTAGCTCACAGTGTTCCAAGGCTATGACACTAATCACTTTGTTTCATATTTAGGGATGGAAAATAATTTTGATGGGTTTTACATTCTTAATGAAAGTAATGAAATCTGCTTGTCTCATGTTTTAGAAGAATAAAGCATACTCCAATGCACATATACATTTTTTTAAAATGTACACTACTATGTGTACGATTGAAAAATACACCAAATTTCTTTATTAAATAGGAGAAATAAATATAAATATGCATCAAATCAAAATTCAGATGAATAGTCACTTTTTAAATATTAAAAAAAAGCATGAATTCCTTTACAAAAGGGTAAAATAATCTCAAAACCTGTTATAAACCATGTTGAAGCTTAGGGAACTACTGGGTGAGATTCCACTGCCAGAAATGCTCAAAAGGAATGGAGTTCGTGATGCATTGGAATTTTGATCATCAATGTTGCTCATGTTTGAGAATTAATGGTGAGTTGCGGAGGTATGCGTAAATCTGAGTTTTGCAGACTGATGCTACTTACTTCTGTCAAATCATGTACTTCCTCCTCTCCATGTTCAGATTGTAATTTGTAAATGGAAAGATTGCACATACCTACCTTCTCCCTCCTACTGTTCAGAAGAAAGAGATACTACAGTAGCTGCCCTAGGATGGTCCTACTACTCAGACCACTGGATCCCCAAATGTCTGAAATAATGCCAATCAATTCTTAATATCTTACCAGGGCTATAGAAGGTACGTGTCTTTTTCCGAGCAGGTGGAACAGGTTCCTCCGGATTTTCTGGTGAACTTTCCTTTTCCTTTATTGCATCTGGGTTGCCTTTAAATGTAGGAAATGACAAGCACTTTTCTGACTGCAGATCTATGTAGTTAACCACAGCATATCTGGCTGGTTTGCATGTTTTTTGATCCAAGCTTAGGTTCTGTTTCTGATCCTGGATTTGTTCTGTTATATCTACACCTTCAAGACTGCCAACAGCAAAAATGCTATCACTCTGTTTTTTCGTTGTTTTCTGTTCTGTAACATTAAGGTGTGCTTGGCCCTGGGATTTGGGCTGGTTAGTGTGTTGCTGCTTTTGCTCAGCTTCTCGAATAGGGTGATCTGTGTCCAGATGATTGAAAGAAGTCGATAGGTGCTTACCTAGGGATGGGAAACAGAGCTGACGAGGATCCATCATGGATGGCTGTGCAGCCAGTGATTCAATCTCCTTGCCTATATAACCTTCTTCTTTTTCTTCCTTTGTAATATTGTCAGTCTCCCTTTCATCCTCCAGGTTCTTCTGGGATTTGTCTACTATGATTGTCATGTGAAGCATGGATGCCACATTCATTCTGGTTTCAACTTCATTCACAAGCTTCTAGTTTTGAACCAACTGCTCTGTGCATAACAGTGGCCTTCTCAGTCCTGTCCCTTCTCAAATTCTTCTTTTGGTGCTGCAAAGCAAAAACACCCACATTATTTCAATGCAAGCAAACAGAAACAGCATGTTTAAAAAAGGATCTTACAAGGAGTTTCCAACAGTGGGAGAAAATGCAGTGTTAATGTAACGTAAATGATAGTGCAGTGTAATGTAAATGATGATGTAGTCATGTGTTGCATCTTTCCAGGTGGGCTTGATTCACTAGAGGATGAGGGCTTTGGGAAAACAACAATGTTCTCCTTTGAAATTGTTCTGTTCTACAAGCCTGAAAGCCCCACAAAAAACTATCACAATCAAAACATCCCCGACAGAAGGCCACCAAACTTCTATTTAAAGACATCAAAAAAAGGAGACTCCACCAAAATCTCCAAGGGAGTGTGTTCCACTATCGAACAGTCCTTACTGTCAGGAAGTTCCTCCTAATGTTGATGTGGAATCTCTTTTCCTGTGGCTTGCATCCATTGTTCCAGGACCTATTCTCTGGGGCAGCAGAAAACAAGCTTGCTCCATCCTCAATGTAAACAGGACTATCAAATCACCTCTTAACCATCTCTTCTCTAGGCTGAACGCAGCTCCCTAGTCTCTCCTCACAGGGCTCCAGACCCTTCACCATTTTGGTTGCCCTTCTTTGGACACACTCCAGCATTATGATTATTATTGATATCATTTGTTGATCTAAATTGATATTTTTGGTAAACTGCCCTGAGATACTCCAAATATTTATATCTCATTCTATATTTTAGTATCTGGCTTACAAAAAAAATTATTTAGAACAAGAGATGGTCAAGAGGTGATATGATAGCACTGTTTAAGTATTTGCAGGAGCCACTACACCACCTAAAGTTTTCCTGATGCAAAACATGAAGACTTCCTGAGAAATTCCGTGTTCTCTACCTACATAGGAGGCTGTGGCTTCACAAAGGAAGGAGACATGCTGGATTCAAAGGAAACAGCTTCTGTGAATTGCAAATGGACATTAAATTTCCTTGACTTCGAAAATCTACCAGCAGTGACCATGCCCCCAAAAGGGGGAGGGGCCAGCTGGCAGGAAGCCCTCCCTCCCTACCATCTGAACTAAGACCAGAAACAGAAAATGCAGGCCTATGTGCTCTATCACACTAGGGGACAAACAGGATTTAAACTAGAGTTAAACAGGACTTAAACAGGAAATGCCCTATGTTTATCATAGGACATTTCCTGTTTAACTCTTGTTTAAATCCTGTTTGTCCCCTAGTGTGATAGAGCAGACTAACATCTTTTTCTTTTGTTTGCCTGATGAAGCCAGTGTGACTTTGAAAGCTTGCAACATTTAATTGTGCATTTTAGTTGGTTCAATAAAGGTATCATTGTTTGGATGTTACTGGATTTGCTGTATGGCCCACATGGTTACCCCTAGATGTTTATTTGAACGGGTGTCAAATTGAGGATGGAGCTTGTTTTCTGCTGCTCCAGAGACTAGAAACAGAATAATAGATGCACACTGCAGGAAAAGAGACTCCAACTCAACATGGAGGAACTCCCTGACAGTGGGACACACTTCCTGAGAGAGTGGTGGAGTCTCCTTCCCTGGAGGTCTTTAAACAGAGGCTGGATGGCCATCTGTCGGGGGTGCTTTGATGGAGAGTTCCTGCATGGCAAAGGGGAGGGGGTTGGACTGGATGGCCCTTGGGGTCTCTTCCAACTCTATGGTTAGATGAACAATAATAATAAATAATAATACCTAAGTATGGGCCTGTAGACACCTGAGGTCTTAAGGAAAGTCTTATCTTAAGGACAATCCCTCTGGGCTTGGCCCCAGGTATTGTAAGACAGCTGTTGTAAGACAAACACAAACACACCACGACTATGGTTTCTCCAAGCCTCAGGCCACTATGAACCCTAGAGCTCCCCCCTCAGTGGGTCTCTTTGCCTTGCCTTGCTTTTTACTGACCAGAGGAGGATGAGGGGGCTCCTTGTGCCTCCTTGCAGGCCTCCTCTTCCTCAGGAGGGAGGGCCTTCCTTCACCTGGGGCTCTGGGGCTAGTGGTGGGCAGCTTCTTATGGGAGGGAGGCTCCTCATTCAGGGACACCTGGGCAGGGAGAGAGGGAAAGAGGAGACTAGGCCACCTGGGCAGTGGAACCACCAGTGGAACACACTCCCTCAATGGAAAGAGGTCTTCTTGAAACAGAGGCTGGGTGGCCACCTGTTGGGGGTGCTTTGATTGAGAGTTCCTGCATGGCACAATGGGGTTGGACTGGGTGGCCATTCTTGGGGTCTCTTCCAACTCTATAGTTCTATAGGCCTCCAGTGAGGTTGGGCCCTGGAGACTCCAGCCTCCCCAGCAGCCTCACCCTGGAGGACCAGGGTGCCTATTATTATTTTATTATTTTTCTATTATTATGTTTATTTTTAATCCCGCTTTTCCCCCCCAGTACTCCAGGGACTCCAGGCGGCTTACAAATCTAAAACAGTCTTAAGTTAAAAACATTATAAAACATGCAGAATATACATGTTTTTTTAAAAAATTAAACAATTCAAACAATTAAAAACATTATGTTATTAAAATTTAAAGTTTAAAGCACTTTAAAACAAAAACAAAACAGCATCCCTCTCATGCAAAAGCCTGGCGGCATAAAAAAAACATCTTTACCTTTCATTGGAAAGACATCAGTTCCAGAGCTTGGGAGCAGCCACTGAAAAGGCCCTTTTTTTGTTCCCACCAAACTCACTTGAGAGGATTTTTGAGTACTTCCAAAGCATTTTGGAAGCATATGGCGACCTGAAGGCAACCCCTTTTATAGGTTTTTTCCCCTCTTGGCAAGTTTTCTTCTTCCATCCTCAGAGGCTGAGAGAGTGTGACTTGCCCAGGATGGGTTTTCATGGCTAAGTCAGGATTCCAACCCTGAGTCACGGTCCAGTGCTCAAGCCATTGAACAACACTGGCTCTGATATCGTAGGGGACGCTAACCTCAATCTTTTCTGGGCAAAATTTGTTCAGAGGAGGTTTGCCATTGCCTTCCCCAGAGGCTGAGAGAGTGTGACTTGCCCAAGGTCACCCAGTGGGTTTCGTGTCCAAGAGGGGAATCCAACCCTGGTCTTCTGATAGGAACTGTTAATCCAAGAGGCCACAATATATCTTTGCATACTGAAGATCCAGACTAGTACGGCTGTGGAAATAACACCGTTTGATACTGCTTTTAGTGCTGCAGCTCCATTCTATGGAATCCTGGGATTTGTCCTTTCACAAGGCCTTTAGTCTTTCCTGCTAATGAGTGCCGGGTCGTCACTAAACTTCAAGATTTTAAAGTGTGGAGCCACAGGAGCTAAAGTAGTGTCAGAATGCATTATGTTTACAGTGCAGATGCACCTCATGACTCTGGAAAGCGGGGTTTAATTTCCCACCCAGCCATAAAAACCCACTGGATGACCTTGGGTGAGTCACACACTCTCAGCCCCAGGAAACATAGGGTTGCCTTAGAGTCACCATAAATTGGAAATGACTTGAAGGCATGCATCAACAAGTCCCTATATGGGGAGAAAGGTGGGATATAAGAAAATAAAATACTGCTACTACTGCTAATAATAATCAACAATAACCCAAAAAGGACAATTTGCCAATGCGTGGAGCTTTACTGTTTCCAGACTTTTGAGCGGTTTGGAATAAATCTGCTCTTTATGAAAATTCAAGCACATGCTGAACAATTCTATGTTGCACAATAGTTCCCCCCCCCCTGCACTTTAAAATGATGGGAGCAAAAATTTCCAAAAGTTTATAATATAAATAATATAATCTGATAAATTTCAAATTAGTCTTGTACAGACCCTGCCCTGCCCAAGTCATTATTAACTTCTACAGTGAAGAAAGAGACCATGAGTAACAACCATCATTGATTTTCTCCTTTTTTAAAAAGAGGGAAATAAGCAAAGTCGTGATATCATAGAATCATAGATTGAAGCAAAGTTCGGATTAAAGGAAGGCGCTTATTCTATTGAGTAAAATCACATGAAAACATGGGTGACAGATGAAGTGGAAAAGGAGGAAACACCCCCCAGGTCATAAATGAGGAGGCTCCAGATTTATTCCCTCACCCCCTTCCCAAGCTATGTCCTTTAAGAGATTCTGGACTTCAGCTCCCAGAAGCCTTAGCCATGTTGGCCAATGGTCTGGGATTCTGGGAGCTGAAGTCCAAAAGCCCTTGAAGAGCAGCACAGTTTGGGGACCACTGATCTAGGGGTAGCCGTGTTGGCTGTATAGCAAATCCAATAACATCCAAACAATGACACTTTTATTGGGCCAACCAAAACGCACAATTACATGTTGCAAGCTTTCGAAGTCACACTGGCGTCTTCATCAGGCAAACAGGAGAAAGAAATTGAAGATCTTAATGATAGGCCTGCATTTTCATAGAAAAGGGCCATCCAGTCCAACCACCTGCCATGCAAGAACTTTCAATTTTGCTGTTTCTGGTCTTAGTTCAGATGGTACAGAGGGCTATCTGCAGGCTGGCACCTCCTCCTTTGGCCATCCTTTGAGGCTGAGAGAGTGTGACTTGCCTAAGGTCACCCAGTGAGTTTCCATGGCCAAGCTGGGAATCAAACCCTGCTCTCCAGAGTCTTGGTCCAAACACCATCATCATCATCATCATCACCATTATTCAAAGATATAGTCGTGTTAGTCTGTAGAATCAGTATGTGGAGAGATCTTGTAGCACCTTTCAGACTGAATGAAAGAAAGAAGTAGGCAGCATGAGCTTTCATAGACTTCAGTCTACTTCCTCAGATGCATTTTTTTATTATCTTTCATAGACTTCAGTCTGCTTCTTCAGATGCAATTATTATAATAATAATTATTATGAGCTTTTGTAGACTTCCGTCTACTTCCTGAGATGCTATTATTATTATTATTATTATTATTATTATGAGCTTTCATAGACTTCAGTCTACTTCCTCAGATGCAATTATTATTATTATTATGAGCTTTCATAGACTTCAGTCTACTTCTTCAGATGCAATTATTATTACAATTATTATTATGAGCTTTTGTAGACTTCAGTCTACTTCCTAAGATGCATTTATTATTATTACGAGCTTTCATAGACTTCAGCCTTCTTCCTCAGATGCAATTATTATTATTATTAGCTTGTGTAGACTTCAGTCTACTTCCTCAGATTGAAATTATGATTATTATTATTATGAGCTTTCATAGACTTCAGGCTACTTCCTCAGATGCAATTATTATTATATTATTATCAGTTTTCGTAGATTTCAGCCTACTTCCTCAGATACAGTTATTATTATTATTATTATTATTATTATTATGAGCTTGCGTAGATTTCAGTCTACTTCCTCAGATGCATTTATTATCATCCTCATCCTATTATTATTATTATTATTATTAAATTGTTATTATTATTAAATTGTTATTATTTATTTATTATTATTAAATTATTATTATTATTATTATTATTATTATTATTATTATTATTATTATATTGTTATCATCATCATCATCATCATCAATGGGAATGTATCCTTTTATTATTATTTATTCCAGCAGCCTCTCTAGGAGCAGCGAGCTCCGCTTCCTAGAGAGGCAGGAAGTGCTGCTCATGATGAGTCGAGGAGGGGGGAAAGATAGAGTGGCACACCCTTCTATGACCTCATTTCCGGTGGGGTGGAGAATATATATATATATATATATATATTTTGGAACAAGAGAGGAAAGGGACAGAGGCTGTTCCAGGGAAGGAAGAGAAAGGTGATTGGGGGGGGGGGGATTTGAGACCCCCAGATTCCCTTTCTGGATGGGAAGGAGGGAAGGAAGGAGGGAGAAGCTGGGAGGGCTGCCCTTTTGGGGGCCATGGCTGGGTGAGGGGCTGCTATTGGGGAATATTATTGGGGTGGAAGCAAGGAAGCCCCCCCTCCTCAGCCTCAGCCATGCATGCCCCCTATCAGCTCTTCCCTGTGCCTATGGAGGAATGGGAGAGAGAGAGCAATGGACCTCTCAAGGACAGCAAAAGCTGAACAACAACCGGCCCAACACCCACCCACCCACCTCCCTAGCACAGGATCAAGCTTCATAGAATCCTAGAGATGGAAGAGACCCCAAGAAGGGCCTTGATCCAGGCCAGCCCCCTTCTGCCATGCAGGAACTCTCCATCAGAGCATCCCCATTGACAGATGGATGGCCATCCAGCCCTGTTTAAAGACCTCCAAGGAAGGAGACTCCACCACTCTCCGAGGGAGTGTCTTCCACTGTCAAACAGCCCTCACTGCTGAGGTGGAATCTCAATATTTTGATGTGGAATCTCTTTTCATCCATTGCTCTCTCTCTGTTCTCTGCAACAACAGAAAATAAGCTTGCTCCCTCCTCAATGTGACATCCCCTCAAGTATTTGAACAGGGCTATCATATCACCTCTTAGCCTTCTCTTCTCCAGGCTAAACATCCCCAGCTCCCTAAGGCGTTCTTCATAGGGCAAGGTTTCCAGACCCTTCAGCATCTTAGTTGCCCTCCTTTGGACATGCTCCAGTTTCTCCACATCTTTTTTGAATTGTGGTGCCCAGAACTGGACACAGTATTCCAGGTGGAGCCTGACTAAGAGCGGCACTATTACTTCCCTTGATCTAGACACTATACTTCTATTGATGCAGCCTAAAATTGCATTGGCCTTTTTAGCTGCTGCATCGCACTGTTGACTCACGTTCAACTTGTGGTCTACTTGGACTCCTAAATCTCTTTCACATGTTGGTTGTTTTTGTCGGTTGCTAAATTTGCTTAGCCCTCTCTTCAGTGTCGGGAACAGACCTTGAAGGAAAACAAAATGGGAAAGTAAGAAACTTATAACGTAAAGCATACTGAGAAATATATATCACTAGAATATACAAGAGTAGACAACCATATTAAACTTTAATTGTTTTTCCTTCATTAAAGGACTTAATTGCTGCCTGCCTGCTGGTGCCTAACCAGGTGACTCTGCTGGCCAGAAAGAGGCACAAAGGAGGGGTGTCCCAAAGATCCGTCCCCTCTCAGCTCCCATCCAAGGAAAGGCCCCACCAGTGCCCAGTTTCCCAGCCTGGCTGGGATTCCCACCCTCTTCCACCTTCATTGCTTTGATGGAGAGGGAAGTAGGAAGGCTGGAAAGAGCCTAGATGCCAGAGGGAAGGAGGGAGAGAGTGGAAGGTGGAAAGGAGGGTGTTCTGGGGGGGAAAAGGCTTCAGATGAGGGTAAAGATCCTCCGAAGCGCAGCCCTTAGGCTCTGGCCAGAGAGAGGACCAGGTGTTCCCTTGGCAAGGAGGGAGAGAGGCCCAGTGGGTGCAGCAGACAGGAGAGAAAGGGATAAAGCGAAACATTTGGAAGGAGCACCATAAATTGTGCTTTAGGTGAGAGAAAAAGGGAGGAAAGACAAACAACAGGAGAAAATGTTTCCTGCTTTGCTCTCCTTAGAAGCCCATTTGAGGTGTCCCTTCCTTTCTGCCATCATCACTCACCTTTCTTGTCCCCTGACCTTTTTCTCCTGCCTTCTCCAGCTTTTCCTTCTGGAAAAGAGTGCAAGCTTCTGTTCTTTTAACATTTCCTCCCCAGCTGAGCTTGCTGTTTATTTAACTCTTGGAGGACAAAAAGAAGCTGAAGGTGACAATCTCTCTCTCTCTCTCTCTCTGTGTATCTTCATTCTTGCAAACCTTAAAAGTTTATCCCTGGCAGGACCTGGAAAGAGGATCCCATTGAAAAACCGCTTTGGCTGGATAAATAACAGCCTATTGGTTGACATCCAATTTGCTTTCAAGGGAGGTTTAGAGACAGTAATGGCTATTCGGAGGGGTGTGTATAAAATACCTATGGATCTTTTGAGTTAAAAGAAGACCAAACTCTGCATCTCTTTTCTTTATTGCATTCAGTTTATTTTCTTTGCCTTTCCATGAGTGTCCTGTGGCCCTCCAGATGTTGAGGAACCACAACTCCCACCAGCCTCTTGGGCAGCATAACAAATAAATGAGGGGTGCTGGGAGTTGTAGTCTGCCAACACGTAGAGGGTTACAGGATTCCCATACTGGCCTAAGGGCTAAATTTTATGCATAATCCTGCTAGCATGGGGAGAGGATTAGGTTTGGTTTTTTTCTAGACAAAAGGAGGAATCCAACAGAAGAGCCTTCTGTTCTTGTTCAGTGTTGTCGGATTGTCTTCCATCTTGGGCAACCCTATGAGCGAATGACCTCCTAGAGACCCTGTTGTTAACCGGTTCAAACAGTTCTTGTACGCTCAGTATTTTTGCTTCCTTGACTGAATCCACCTGTAATGTGTTCTTTCCCTTTCCCTGCTGCCTTCCACTTTATTGACCATCACTCTCTTTTCCAGTTAATTGTGTCATCTCATGATGTGTCTAAGTATAACAGCCTCAATTTGTCTTTTAGGGAAAATTCAGGCTTGGTTTACTTTCATACCCATTTAGTTGTCTATTTGGTGGTTCATGGAAGATGGCATAAATGTGTGCACATGTGATACAGTTTCCTTTGTACCTTCTGCAGGTGGTCAGAGGTCCGGACATGCTTGCCTGGTCTCTAAACATGGAGAAAAGAGTGTCTTCACTGGATTTCTTCTCCATGGAAGAAACTGCAGGAAAGATGCCTTTGCAACAGGTTAGCCTTCACCACCTCCTTTTTGCAATGGAGCCATTGGGATGGTTCTGCAACAGAGGGTCTCATAAGGTTGATACCAAGGGCAAAAGGAACTGTTGTTCAGTTCTCCCTACCATGAACTGGATCCTTGGTTTGTCAGTCTGGGATATGTGTGGCCAAGTTCCTTCCTCTGTCCTGCAGTGCCACAGTTGATCAGTGTTTCCTGCCACTCTAAGAACATCAGGGAAGAATTTGTTAGATGTCATTAAGACAAGATTGACATCAACCTCCCATAGGGCTTTCTCTGTTATGGCTCCGAAACTTTGGAATGACTTACCGGAAGAGATCCGTCTTATTACCACCTTAGATGCTTTTAAGAAAGCACTTAAGACGGATCTCTTCTGGCGGGTCTATCCACCCGACTTACTCTAACAGACTGGAAATTAAACACAGAATCTGACCCAAATGGAATATGGGCTAGACTAAGGACTGAATTGTAGCTGGTTTTAATTGATTGTTTGATGTTTTTAGGATGTTTTAGACTGTATTGCTTTGTAATTGTATTTTAATATATGTTGGAATCCCACCTTGATCCGAAGGGAGAGGCGGGAAATAGAAATAAATTATTATTATTATTATTATCATCATCATCATCATCATCTTATTTTTCCTTTCCCCCCACCAAACAAATCAGGGCTGGGGCTGGAGTGATGGGACTGGGCTTCAGGACCTTCCTGTACACCTGTGTTAACATTAAATCCATGCCTTTTAGGCAGGTTAAGTTTCCCCATTTTGGTGGAAGGAGGCAGACGACTCAGACCACTGGCTTTGAGACTGATGAGAGATAGCAATTGTTAATTGTTTCATTAGTTGTTTGGTTTTTTTCCTGCCAGGAATGTGAAGAGATGATTGAGTTGTTTTCCCCTTATGTGCTAAAATAGTTCCACTTATGTAATAACTGGACATAAAGGAAGTGTAAATCCAAAACATTTTCAAAATTGGGCAACTTTGTCCTAGATGCATGCAAGTTAGCAGTGGATGTTGGGAAGACATATGTGGGAAAACTCCCATATCTGCTATATAATCTCATGAGAAAGCTAGTTCATCAGGGAGTTGGTGTGCTGTTTTGTCTTCTCCCTCATGCACTATTCTTCAAGATGTAGGGAATTAATAGATGCTCTGTCCCTGTGTAGTCATTGAAGTCATTACTTTTAGGCAGGATTTGTGTCACCATTTTAGTGGGGGGAGGCAGATGATTCAGGTAAGTAGTCTTGAAAGGCAGTAATTATTTTTTTTAATTTTAACTGCCAGGGATGGAACAAAAACTTGTGATATCCTCTGCCTTAGGTGTCAAGATAATTCATCTAATGTGTCCAGACAGCTGGAAATATTAGGAATAAAAATTCAAAACAGCAGAACACTAGATTGGTCAAGGCTGCCCTGGAAACAAACTGGGAGTTCCTGCATGGCAGGGGGTTGGACTGGATGGCCCTTGTGGTCTCTTCCAACTCTATGATTCTATGAGGTAGTAATGCAGATTGGGAGGATCTATGTGGAAAATCTCCCACATGTTAAAACAGTATCTCCCTTCAGAGGAGAAAGCTAGCTCATCCATGAACCAGGCTATAACCAGGTTGTAACCTTTTTTTCTCTTCCTGATATTGCTATTCTTCAATATGGAAGGAGTTAAAGAAAAGACATGGAGGAATATTTTAAAGCATCTGTCTTTATTCTGAAGGATCCAACCCTGCTGGCAAGGCACCATGTGTTTTCCTCCACATCTGATGAGCTTCTCTTTGGATAAGCACTATTTTCTTTTGCAGGTGACCTTTGAGGATGTGGCTGTATATTTCACAAAGGAGGAATGGAACTTGCTGGATGAGAACCAAAGATCTTTATACTGGGATGTTATGATAGCAAACTATGAGAATGTGTCCTCCCTGGGTAAGAAATCTAAATCAATTGCCTTTTCCATGGAGGTTTCTTTCATAGCGCTTTGATTCCTCTTTAATTGTCATGGCGGTATCCTGTGGAATTTTGGGATTTGTAGTTTAGTGTGGCCTCTCCAGTCAAGGATTCTCAATACCCATCCCCAAACTGCCAGTTCTAAGATTTCATAGGAAGGGATAATGGCAGTTAATGCTTTTTGTCCCTAAATGCCCTTTAACACATTTCTAAGCAATTTTTCTAGGTTTTTGGCCCCTCTTTCAGTTCTTCTATGCCTTAGAGAGGCTTCTGACCTCTCTTGGGAAAAAGGTCTCCCCTAGCCCTAAAATGGCTCAGAGAGAGCCTAACAGTGTAAAATTGCCCCACTTTCCCTAAAGGAGTTTGGGAGATATTTAGAAGCAAAACATTTTTTTTTTCTGGTGGTACAATGGGTGGGCAATACCCAATGAGATCCCCTGGGAGTCCAGTATGTCCCCCAATCCTTAATAATAATAATAATAATAATAATAATATTAATGTTTATTTATAACCCGCTCCTCTAATGAAATACTTGGTGCGGGGTACAGCAGATTAAAAAATACAAGGGTAAAACAACAGTCAAATCCCTTCCCAACCTCCCCCCCTTAAGATTAGATTAAATCAAAACTGGTTAAAATTGACATCAGTTAAAAACTTTTAAAATAATAAAATAAAGTGCAAAACTTGCCCATCCCTGTCTTAGGAGCTTTTTGAAGCCTTTGCTGTTGTTGTTGTTAGCTGCCCTCAAGTAGGTTCTGATTCATGGCGACTCAGATTCAGAGATCTCCAAGAATCCCTATCCTCCACTGTCTTTTCCAGTTCCTGCAAGCTCTTGCCCATAACCCCCTGATCAAGTCTATCCATCTGGTTTGTGATCTTCCTCTCTTTCTTCTACCCTCTACCTTTCCTAGCATTATTGTCTTTTCTAGTGATCAGTGAAGATGTGCAGTGGTTTTAAGGGACTCTGAAAAGAGGTTTCATGCAACTCTCATTCCTACCATGGTCTGAAGGCTGCTGGTTACCCTTGTCCTTCTTGTGCGCTAATACTTTGATTAAAGACCTCGCTACCACCCTCTTTCCTTCTCACCCCCCTGCTGCCCCTTTCCCCCTCACTGCCGTCACCCCCTGGGGGGTTGTACCACCCACTGATTATTCATAGATGTCACAATAATCAATCTGGCTGGAAGTCAGCCTTCTTCCCCTCCAAGCATGTCACAAGGGCATGAGGGACACATGCACACCCTTCAGGCTGCTCCATCCAGGTCTTCCTCTCCAGAGAAAAATGTTAGCACTGGGGAAAATAGAGTCCATATGCAGAAGACTGCCAGCTAGGAAAGCAAACACGACTGCTGAGTCTGAAAGTAGCTAGAGACAAAAACTCCAGCTTCCAAACAGAGTTTCACTCACAATTGCTGAGGTTCTTTTGAAGAGGCTTTTAATATTAGTTGCAGCAAAATATTTACAAGCATGATACAGCAATATTTACACCATCCAACATAATGCTCTGCCATCTACCGACATCTATCTTACTCATAGTGTCAACTCCATGTTGGAGTTTCATCAGCTTCCTCTGAGTCAGCATTTACCCATTAGCACATTGCATGGACCTGAGACATTTTACAACCTGGGGCAAAGCTTCACTGTCAACAAAGCCCAGGGCTGTGGAGGAGGGAGAAAGCCCAGGACAGTGCTGCTGTCACACACCTCTCCAGATGCCTTTCGAGTCCAGTGTGGACTTGGAAGGCATTGGGGGGGGGGTGTGGAGGCTGTCCTGGAAGGCACCTGGAGAGTTGATGGCATCCTGGTCCTTCTCCATCCTGGGCTTTCTCCATCCTGGGCTTTCTGTCAGGAGAGGAAGCTTTGAACAGAGCAGCCTGCAAGGACATGCGTGTGCCCCTCCTGGAGGGCCCAGCTGGGTGTCACCCCCTTCTGGTTGTCACTTGATGCAGTTGGTGCGCATACACACACACAGTGATGCCACTGTATTTGGGTATCATCAGCATACAAATAGCACCCCAATCCATGCCTCCAGATGGTGTTTCCCATAGGTTTCATGTAGATGTTGAATAACTTTGCGGATAGGACAGTACATTGTGGTATGCCTTATAACAACTCCTTGCTTGAGGACCAGCTGTTCCCACCTGGAACCTGTCTGAGAGAGTGCTTTCCATTCCCAAATCCCACAGGCATTCCAGAAGGATACCATAGTTGATGGTATTGAGTGCTGCTGAGAGGTCCAGCACTGTGTGGATAAAAGGTACCTCTGGGATAGTCTAGAATAGGACCAGAAAGCACTGGTCTCCAGGGCACTGGTTAGTTCTCAGGTCCACAGAATCATAGAATCATGGAGTTGGAAGAGACCAAAAGGGCCATCCAGTCCAACTCCCTGCCATGCAGGAACACTCGATCAAACCATATGTGACAGATGGCCATCCAGCCTCTCCTTAAAGACCTCCAAGGAAGGAGACTCCATTGCCCTCTGAGGAGTGTGCTCCACTGTTGAACAGCCGGCCCTTACTGTCAGGAAGTTCCTCCTCACGTTGAAGTGGAATTTCTTTTCCTGTAGTTTGCATCCATTGTTCCAGTCCTGTTCTCTGGAGCAGCAGAAAACAAGCTTGCCTCCTCCTCAATATGATTTCCCTTTAAATATTTAAACAGGGCTATCATATCGCCTCTTAACTTTTTCCAATGGTGTCCATCCAAATAATTAACAACTGACTTTATTTAATTTTTTTGCCCAAATGTGTTTGCATACACAGACCCTGATGAGGATGTGTACGCACACACGTAAAACTCCTGACTGGCACAAGCAGAGATCAGTATTCCACACACACACACACCCCATACCAACCAAAGAGCAACAGCACAGCTTGTCCAGTGTTAACAGCCTCAGCTCCTTTCCTTCTGTCAATTCGCCACTACGCCATTCAGCTGCAATTCAGTTCAAAGTCTCTCCTGCAGCTGAACTGGCACATGCCTCTAAAATTACTTTTCTTCCCTTCCCCACCCTCCTTGCTCCCACATAGAATCATAGAATCATAGAATGCCTGATTGATCTCTCATTTCTTCCTCCTCTCTCTGAATTTCCACCTGCCCTGACACCCATCTGCAACGCTTCAGCATCTCACCTTCAGCATCTCATTCTCATCTCCCCCCCCCACACCATCTTGTTTTACACACTCTTTCATTCAACTCTTAACTCTCTCCCTTTCACACACACACAGAGCGCCTCACATATTCAGAGACAACCAGTACTTGACAAATTTTTTACAACTGGTTACGGGAACTGGTGTGAAACAGCTCAGGTCCTTGTTTACAGAAGCTCCTCTTTCTCTGGTGTTCCTTTTCCTTCTTGAGCTGGATTAGTTCTGTTTCTGCTGCTAGAGGTCTGTCCTTTCTGAACACTGAGATTCAGTCTTGTCTGTTTTTGTCCTTTATAGGAGGCCTTGTGAATCATACAGGAGAGAAACCATACAAATGCCAGCAGTGTGGAAAGTGTTTTGCTCAAAGGTCATATCTGAAGAAGCACTTGAGAGTCCACACAGGAGAGAAACCATACAAATGCCAGCAGTGTGGAAAATGTTTTGCTTGGATGTCACACCTTCTGTCTCATAAGAGAGTCCACACAGGAGAGAAACCATACAAATGCCAGCAGTGTGGGAAATGTTTTGCTCACAAGTCAACCTTTGTGGTTCATCAGGGAAGCCATATAGGCTACAAATCATATAAATGCCAGCAGTGTGGGAAATGTTTTGCTCAGACATCAAGCCTTAGGAGTCATTTGAGAGTCCACACAGGAGAGAAACCTTATGAATGCCAGCAGTGTGGGAAGTATTTTGCTCACAAGTCACAGCTTGAGAGACACCAGAGATTCCACACAGGAGACAGACCTTTTGAATGCCAGCAGTGTGGAAAGTGTTTTGCTGAAAAGTCACACTTGGGGAAGCACTTGAGAGTCCACACAGGGGAGAAACCTTATGCATGTCAGCAGTGTGGAAAGTGTTTTTCTCAAAGGCCACACCTGGGGCAGCACTTGAGAGTCCACACAGGAGAAAAACCATACAAATGCCAGCAGTGTGGAAAATGCTTTGCTCACAAATCACAGCTTATAAGACACCAGAGAGTCCATACAGGAGAGAAACCATACAAATGCCAGCAGTGTGGGAAATGTTTTGCTCGCAGGTCATACCTTCAAGTACACCAGAGAGTTCACACAGGAGAGAAGCCATACAAATGCCAGCAGTGTGGGAAATGTTTTGCTGATAAGTCAGCTCTTGTGACTCATCACAGAGTCCACACAGGAGAAAAACCATACAAGTGCCAGCAAGGTGGGAAAAGTTTTGCTGACAAGTCAGTCCCTGTGGTTCATCAGGGAAGCCATACAGGTGACAAATCATACAAATGCCAGCAGTGTGGAAAATATTTTGCTCAGACATCAAGCCTTAGGAAACACTTGAGAGTTCATACAGGAGAGAAACCTTATGAATGCCAGCAGTGTGGAAAGTCTTTTGTTCACAAATCACAGCTTGAGAGACACCAGAGAGTCCACACAGGAGAGAAACCTTATGAATGCCAGCAGTGTGGAAAATGTTTTGCTCAAAGGCCACACCTGGCACTTCATTTGAGAGTCCACACAGGAGAGAAACCATACAAATGTCAGCAGTGTAGGAAATGTTTTGGTGACAAGTCACACCTTGTTAAGCATCAGAGAGTCCACACAGGAGAGAAACCATACAAATGCCAGCAGTGTGAGAAATGTTTTGCTCAGAAGTCGGACCTTGTAACTCATCTTAGAGTCCACACAGGAGAGAAACCATACAAATGCCACCAGTGTGGAAAGTGTTTTACTCGCAAGTCAATGATTGTGACTCATCAGAGAGTACACACTGGAGAGAAACCATACGAATGCCAGCAGTGTGGAAAATGTTTTGCTCGCAAGTCAGCTCTTGTGAATCATCAGAGAGTCCACAAAGGAGAGAAACTACAAATGCCAGACATGAAAATGTCTTGCTTCGATTTCATACCTTGTGACTCATCAGCATAGGAGGGAAACTATTCAAATGCCAGCAGTTGGGGAAATGTTTTGTTCGCAAGTCACAGCGTGAGAGACACCAGAGTCCACACAAGTTTCTCTCCACACTCTCTCCAAAAGCCATCAGAGTGGAAAACGTTTTGTAAATCTATTCCAACCCCCTTTTATTCTATTTTTTTCTTGAAAGCATATGATATTAAAGTATTTATAAAGTTAAAAAAGAAAGGGCAAAGGCAGAGTTACTGTTGAACATAAAGAAAACAAAAATGACGACCATTGTGGATTTACAGTGGTCCCCCGGCTTACGAATCCCCCGGGGAACGAAATCCCCGGGATCCGAAGCCGGCGAGACCGCAAAAACGGCCCCGGGATCCGAAGGATCCCCCAGGATCCGAAGCGGAAAAACCGCGCGGCCCCTTTAAATCGGCCGCGCAGTCCGTCCGCTAAAGCGGTCCCCCGGGAAACGAAAGCTTCCGGGTTATGAAAGGTAATCCAGAACGGATTACCTTCGTAACCCGGGGGACCACTGTACATAAATTCAACCTAAATAATGAGGGAATTGAAATACTTCAAGATTTGGATCAAACACTCATCAGACATGGAGACTA
This sequence comes from Urosaurus nigricauda, assembly GCA_034509955.1. Classification (NCBI taxonomy): domain Eukaryota; kingdom Metazoa; phylum Chordata; class Lepidosauria; order Squamata; family Phrynosomatidae; genus Urosaurus; species Urosaurus nigricauda. The sequence continues at coordinate 334,918,531 of JAOEGL010000002.1, forward strand.
CAATCAAGAAATCATAAGATGACTAGGAATAGGAAGGGCTGGTAGACAATATCCTAAAGTGTAAAGATATACAACTGAGCCCTAGAGTCAAAATCTTCCAAGCCATTGTATTTCCCATCACTGTGTACAGAATGCAAGAGAATGCTGGAGAAGAGTGCTGAAAATACCATAGACAGCCCAAACAATAGTTGGGTCCTAGAACAAATCAAGCCATAACTCTCTCTGGAAGCCAAGATGACTAAATTGAGGCTGTTGTACTTTGGCCACATCATGAAAAGTCATGAGTCAATAGAAAAAACAATGATGCTGGGGAAGGTAGAGAGCAATAGAAAGAGAAGACGACTCAGGGAGGCTACAGTCCTGAGTCTGAACAGGATTGGGGGGGGGGGGGGGGCTTGGAGATGTCTCATTCCCAGGGTCTCCATGGTAGACTTGAAGGCAGCTAACAACAACAACAGTACGTGATAAATGGCAGTGACATCACAGGCCATCACAGCTAAATTGCAAAATCTATAGAGGTTATTCCAACAAAAATCTACCAAACAGTAACACCTTTATTGGCCAAATGAAATGCACAATATAGTTGTTGCAAGCTTTCAAAGCTCCACTGGCTTCTATGGGGATGGGGGAAGAGAACTAGATTTTGTATATCTGTATTGTATTTTATTGTTGTTAGCTGCCCCGTAGACCTCAAAGGGGCGGGATATAAATAAAATTTTATTATTATTTATTATTATATTATATTTGTTGTTAATATTATATTGAATAAGATGCCTGATACTCATAAAACAAAGTTATATAGTTATTTATTTTCTTTTATATGGTATATAGTATGTTTGCTTATGTGCAACTGCACGTGGGAGGAATTTTTCTGCTGGGAGCTTTTATCTTTCAGCTAGCAGTGAGAAAAGGGAGGAAAGAACCAAAAATGGCTTTAATGTCATGGGAATGGGATAAATTAGCCTTAGTCAGCCAAAATTATGGGGAGGAGTAATAGAATTTCATATACATGTGGGGGAGTTTTTGCCCAAGTTGTTTTCCTGGTATCATATCTGTAACTTCTGAAATAAAACCCTGCTGTTTAACTTACAGAAGAGTGATTTACTGAGTTGGGGAGTTGACACAGTTTTTGTGGTCAGTGTCCTAGTGTCGGTTCTGCTTTGATTCTCCACCAGGCAGGGGGCAGGCAAGAGGCCTGTTATGGGCCCCTAGATACAACGCTTGGTCAAATGCTCTTTGTTTTTCTGCAGCAAGTGACAACCTTTTTGTCCTGCCTAGGAGCTATATTTACAGAGGGGCAAAACAGACTGCAGAAATAATCCATCTTGAGACTACTATAACTGCCCTGGCCCAGTGCTATCTGAGAAGTGTAGTTTTGTGAGGCATTGAGCCTTCTCAACAAATTACAATTCCAAAAGTTCCCTAGCACTGAGCCAGGGCAGTTAAAGTGGTCTCAAAATGGATTATTTCTGCAGTCTGTTTTGTCCCAGATTCACATTTTTGTAGAATCACATAGCTTATGTCTTTCATTTTTAGACTTTGACCCAGTACGTTGACAAAAAATGGCATTGCTTATCTAGTGTGTGCGTGCATATGTGTATGCCACCAAATTCCAAGGATGTTGAGAAATAAGCATGTCCAGAGGATGGCAACTAAAATGGGAAAAGGTTTGGAAACCATGCCCTATGAGCTGCGACTGAGGGAGCTGGGTGTTTTGAACTTGGAGAACAGGTTAAGAGGTGATACAATAGTCCTGATTAAATATGTGAAGGAATGCCATATTGAGGATGGAGCAAACTTGCTTTCTGGTGCTCCTGTGAATAGGACAATGAAACAGTAGATTCAAACCAAAGTGTTTCCAGCTCAGTATTAGGAAGAATTTCCTGACAGTAAGAGCTGTTGGACAGTGCAACATACAGTGGTCCCCCCGGGGAATGAAATCCCCGGGATCCGAAGCCGGTGGGACCGCAAAAACGACCCCGGGATCCGAATGGAACCCCGGGATCCGAAAAGGAAAAACCGCACGGCCCCTTTAAATCGGCCACGCAGTCCATCCCTTAAAGCGGTCCCCCGGGAAACGAATATTTCCGGGTTACGAAAGGTAATCCGGAACGGATTACCTTCGTAACCCAGGGGACCATTGTACATCCTTGGTGTGTTGTGGAGTCTCCTTCTTTGGAGATTTTTAAATAGAGGATGGATGGTCATCTGTCAGGGACGCTTTGATTGTGTGTTCCTGAATGGCAGGGTGTTGATGGCCCTTGAGATCTCTTCATGATTTTATGATGTCTGGACTGGAATGTAACAACAGCAGCCTCAGAGGTGACTGAATAAAAGCCAAAAATAGAGCACAATGGTATGATGGGCCATTTTTGAGAGAGACAGGGCAGGCACATTCAGATGTGTCGGGCACACTTGAGGATGATATTTTGTAATTCAAATGTGTCAAATATGATGCTTTTATTCAGTTTATTTTGAAAAGCAATTTGGAACACAAAAAAAATGGCCTAGAAAATCAACTTGCGAGTGGACCACACATATGCACCAAATTAACTAGGCAGACAAAGCTAGGTGGGAGTGAGGGAACAAGTCACAAAAATCCACAGGGCTCACCTTCCACACTGTCTTAGGGAAGTTCTGTGACTTCTTGAATTACTCCCCCATCACAATAGAGGACTGGCATTCTGGTCTCCTCTAGAGCAGCCCTGAAGTCCCTGCTGACAGTTTTCTGAGGCAAAACCATTTTTTCCTGTATTCACACATATAGAAGAACTACCGTAAATATATTTACAGTATTACTTAGCAATTAACAATTTTAGTTCTCTCTCCATTTTAAGACCTATTATTAGTTTTTAAATGCAGTTGACATCTTGGTATACTCTCAATAATTCATGTCTTCTGCATAAAGATATTATTTACAGATACTTGCAATATTTAAAAACAGATCAGTCCTGCATGGAGTATTCTGAAGAGGAAAAAGCATGGGGCGACTGAAACACGCTCTAGTGGAGCACCCTGGGAAAAATTTCATAAAATACAGTCGCCTTTCCATTCTTGCAGACTTGAGATCCACAATCTTGAATATTCATGGAGATGTGACCTCTCTTTCTCTTCCCTATCCTTAAAAAGGCACTGAGGCGCATCCTAAAATGGTAATTTTCTTAAGCAGTTCTTGTTAATTGTCAGCGTCATTAAATACTGTATATGCCCATGTATAAGTCTAGAAAATTTAGTCAAAAATTGACCCAAAAAACCTGAATTGACTTCCCCATGAGTCAATGTAAGTACTGTACTTTAACTCTTATTTTAAAAAGGAATCATCTCCTGGTGATAGGGAAGAATGCAATCTGCCCTGGAAGCACTGATTCCACTCTGTTCACTCATCCATCCAGCCTTTAGTATGAGCACAAACGTGCCTCCTGGAATTTGGTACGTTTGTTTGGCATTGTTTTCCCTTTGTTTCATTCTTTAGATCCTTTGTTACATGCCTCTTAAGTTTTCTTACCCTCGACTTATGCACAGATCATGTCAAAATCCATAATTTTGGCCCCCAAACCCTATTATTATTATTATTATTATTATTATTATTATTATTTATATAGCGCTGTAAATTTACACAGTGCTGTACATAAAATCGTAAATTAGACGGATCCCTGCCCTCAGGTTACAGTTTAAAAGAGACAACACAAAAGGAAGAAGGGAAGGTGGTGGGAAGGGGATGAGTGGTTCTTCTCTCCCTCCAGGGCCAGGACCAAGGCAGATGGACTGGAGGGAGGGCATGGCTTCTTAATACAAGTTATAAGGAGGCATCCTGGAGCAGATGGCACAATCTTGGGAACGCTTCCCTAAACAATATAGTCTTTAACTCAGTTTTGAAACTGGTTAGAGAAGTGATGAGGCGCACATGTGGGGGAAGAAGGTTCCAGGAGTGAGGGGCAGCAAGTGAGAAGGGACAAATCCGGGACAGGGCAGTGGAAATCCTCGGCTGGGACAGGAGACCTTGACTACCAGAGCGGAGGGTACGAGAAGGAGTGTGAGGAGAAAGAAGGTCAGACAAGTAAGAAGGGGCCAGTCCATGGAGGGCTTTGAAAGTCAACAGCAAAAGCTTGTACTGGATGCAGAAGGAAAAGGGGAGGATTAGAGGGGAGAAACATGGTCCAAAGCGGCGAGCGGATGTGATAATACGTGCAGCTGAGTTCTGGACAGAGATTAAACAATGGAGGTGAGAGAGCGGAAGCCCTGTCAGAAGAAGTTTACAAGATTATTGTAAAATCTAGTCGTGAAACCACTAGGGCATGGACCAGAGTCTTGGCAATGGAGGTTGAGAGGAATGGACATATTTTAGCCATGTTGTAAAGAGAGAATCTACAGGTCTTGGCGGTGACCTGAATCTGGGGAATAAACGACAAGAGAGGAATCAAAGATGAAACCAAGACTGCGGCTTGCTGAACGGGATGAATAGAAGTGCCGTCAACAGAAACAGAAAAGGAGTATTGAAGGGTGAGCTTGGGTGGGAAGATGAGAAGCTCTGTCTTAGACATGTTCAGCATCAAGCGCGGATGCCGCATCCACTGAGAGATGGCAGCCAAACAAGAGAATCTACAGGTCTTGGCGGGGGGAATAAACGACAGAGAGGAATCAAAAATGAAACCTGTCCTCAACTTATACATGAAGTCGACCTGTAGTCAAGTATATATGGTAAGTCACCATCTTGTATTTTGCGCTCTAAATGTGGACACCCCACAGGAGCCTCTAGGGACTCCCTCCTGTCTGGCTTGTAGGAACTCCACAATCTACAAAAGCAAGCCAAGAAGGATAGAAGAGCAACTGTGCATTTGGGGATCCTGCCTTTCTTCTCTTCCTGTTACACACACTGGAAATGTCATGTAAGGTGGCATATCTTGCTAAGGGTGGACTACTTTCCAGTTTCCATCACATGAGAATCAGTCCCCACACTGAGGAGCTGTAGGACCCATGGTTGCTAGGAAGGATATGAGCCAAGATGAACAGTCCTTCAGTTTCATCTGCTTTGGAGGATGAAGGCCTCTCACTTCCAAAAGTTGGGAGATGGCATGGCAACCGCATTGGCTCTGGAGCTCACAAAAGAGATGTCACAAAAGGCTCTTGGAGATGCCATTGTGACCTCATTGTACAAGGAGGCAGTTGTCAGGACAAGTCACACAACTCCTCACAGGCAGGACTCAGGGCTCCCTTCAAGCAGTCCTTTCCTTGCCCCCTTCCAGGGGCCACAGAGAAGAAGGTCCTGCCCCACTCAGGTTCTCCTCCTGCTGGGCTTCTTGGAGGCAACCTGTCCTTCCTAGTGTCTCTCCTTTAAGCCAAATCTTTCCACAAGATCTCATTGACCAACACACATTCAGTCTTTGGGGTGGCTGATCAGGGAGGAGGTGTCTCTTTTAAAGGTAAGTCAAGGATTTCATTGGTTCAAGGGAAAGATAGAACATTTGCAAGAGTGAGTTGGTGGCGCTGGCTTGGGCTTCCTCACAGGCGGGCACATGAAGATCTCCCAAATGGGGAGGATGTCTCTGTAGCTTTAGCTCCATTAACCTCACCTTCTCCCTCCATCTTCACTTCCCCACTTTCTCCCCAGGGAAGGTCAGGTGTGTGGCAATGGAAGAGCTCGCCTCCATCTGTTTTCCAAGCTCACCCTCTTCCCTTCCTTTCCCTCCCCTCCCCAATCTGCTTCCTTTTTCCTCTCCTCCCAGGACCTCTCACGGAGGGGCTTCTCCATGGGGAAACACAATACGGTGTGTTGTCTCCCATGGCAAAGATCTGTGATGTGACAGAGAGGCTGTCAAGATTTGTCAAACCTACTGACCCTTATCCCTTCCTTTTGGTCTATGTGGGAACCAATGGTACTGCAAGGCACAGCCTTCAGAATATCGGAAGTGATTATGAGGATCTGGATAGGAAGCTGAAAGAGATGGGTGCATAGGTTGTCATTTCATAATTTCTTCCAGTTGAAGGGCATAGTCCAAGAAAGGAGAAGAAAATAGCAGAGGTGAATAACGTGAAGCTAAAACAGACTAACTCAACTGCCTTCCCTTGAATACTTCACAAACGCCAATCCTGTGTGTCTTATTCCCCTGTGGCTACTGGTCACAATGGCTCTCTGTGACTTTCTAGCCAAGTTCGGAGACAGGAGGGTCCCTCTCCATCCCAGTTTCTGGGGAAAACAGGCAACGTGGGGTGTGGATGGTGGCAGGTGTGTAGGTGTATGTATATGTTTTCTGTTACTCTCATAGCCTTCTTGGGGAGCTTCCCACAGGGGGGCTCTGGAACAGTTTGGATAGGAACAGAAATTAGGAGTAGATCCAGCCTGACTCTTCTTTTATTCTTCCTTTACTTTAGTATGAAACCCCATCTCCACCTCTTCTAGACCTCAGCTCAAGGCAGAGGGTTTGCTTGTGTGTGTGCATACATGTGAGACTTATCTGTACACAGTTATCCAGAGGCTCCTCCAGGTTGCAAAACCTTCTGCAGCAGAAACCCCAAAGGGGTTCAGTAGAAGGTCTTCTTCTTCTTCCTCCTCCTCCTTCCTCCTCTTCTTCTTTGATGCCCCCTCTCCCTCCCTCCCTCTCTCCCTCTAGGATGCAGCCAGAGAAAAGCAGCCCAGGCGCCTCTTTGCAGGACCTACGAAAAAAATGACAGTAATAATAAATAATAAAACAAAACTTTCACTGACTGAAGGGAGAAATGCCATCTATTTAGGTGTCATCAGCATACTGATAACATCGTGCCCATGTCTACGGATGGTTTCTCCCAGAGCCTTCATATAGATGTTGAATAGCATTGGGGACAGGAGATACTTGCCCATGGAGAATCATCGGAGAATACTTGCCCATAGGGAAACACTGGAGATGTTTCGTTTCCCTCTGGGCAAGTATTCCCCAATGTATCCCTATGGGCAAGTGTGATGATCACCGTGGTCCAGCAGCCAAACAGCAGGCCTGTCTTCGCTCTTTGTCCCAGCAGATCCTTAATTTCTCCCCTAGTCTCCTGGTCTATGTTCCTACTCCCTCCAAGTTCAAGGTGACTCCTGGAGGTCCTCGAGTCACGCTGCCACTATCCAGTGAATTTGCAATGGATTTCCCTCAACATACACTGGGACTCGTTAAGGACTTATAGTTCTCCTTCTTTGCTAATCTACGCAAGCATGAAGCTAGCTAAGACATGTTTAAAGGAGTGTAGAAGCAGCAGATACTTTTAAAGGAAGTATTTATTATAATTAAACAAAACAGAACAAAAGATATAAATCATGCAAGATCTTAAGGGCCTTGCAGGTACAATATGTGTAATTTTAAAGTATTCATTTCATGCAAGCTATCATAGAAATAATAAATAAGGCCTAAACAAACATTCTACTCTGATACATTCCTACTTCAGAAACCACTAACTGCCAAAGACTCTCTCTCTAACTGCCACTCTCCAACTGCCATATATCAATCTCTTAGAAGCTTCCGGAAGGAACTCTTGGTCCTGCTCCCGGATTGGCCAAGTGAGCCTTCTGTCAGCTGCGATGTACTCATTGTACTCTTATTCACACCGGGCAGAAGTCTTCAAATGACTGGAGGCTCAGTCATTACAGCAAGTACTCCCCAATGTATCCCTATGGGCAAGTATTCCCCAATGATTCCCTATGGGAGAGTGTTCCCTAATGTTCCCCTATGGGAAAGTATGGTTTCCCTAGGGGCGAGTATGCCATTTTAATACAACCTTGGCTTTTGGGGGAAATAAAACTCAGACTACTCCACCCTATTTCTTTTTTCTTTTTTTAAGGG